>VZRM01006295.1:200424-377317 GCA_013397955.1 Grantiella picta | reverse complement strand
TCCATGGGCTGCAGGGGGACCTCCTGCCCCCCATGGCCTTCACCACAGCTAGCAGAGGATTTTCAGCTCCGGCACTTGGAGCACCTCCTCCCCCACCTTCTTCACTGACCTTGGCATCTCTATGCTGTTCTTCCTTCACATATTTTCACCTCCACCTCCTCCTCCTCCAACTACAGAGAACTGCGTGCCTGCCTTGTTTCTATTTTTTCTTAAATATGTTTTCACAGAGGCGTAACCAGCACCTCTAATTGGCCCAAATTTGGCCAGCAGCATATCCATCACTCTCAGAGCCATCAGAGATTGGCTCTGCTGGACTTGATGTAAAAATTTCCAGAACTTACACTCAGGACACACAGGAGCCATCTTTGTGCCACTCCCCACCTCTCAGACACCTCCCCAGGCCTACCACAGCAGCTTCTGAGGGGTACAAATTTCTCCCAGATGTCAAAAAATACTTTACTCATGTTTTAGGCCAATCAAAACCACCACACTGGGACAGGTGACCTGAACTGGCCAAAGGTTTTTCCACACTGTACAACATCATGTTCAGTATAAAATGGGGGAGTTGGCCCGAGGGGCCAATCAGTGTTTGGGGATAGGGTTTGGTATCAGTCAGTGTTTGTTTGTTTGTTACTACTGATAAATAAGTCAATAAATAAATCAATACACCACTAATTTTGCCTAAATCCAAATTCTATCCTTATTATCTATAAAAGTCTCCTTATAATTCAAGTCTTGAGCTCATCTCAGTCCTAGTCCAGATCTTTGGACTCTGCTAGCTTGGATCTGAATTGGACCTGCTAGGAAGCTTCAGACACCATTATGAAAGTGTGTTTCATTTAGGCTCATCCTAAAGATTCAGCTAGCAAACAGGAGACTGGAGGGAGTGACAATATTGGGATTTTTGATCAAAGTGGGTAGACTGCACAGGGATTGCGCAATCCAGGGAAATATTTACTTCAGTAATGGCACAGGGCGCTCCTCACAAATCGTTGAATAGCTAAAAAGATATGGACTAGGATGCAAGCTCAGTTCTTGAAAGATCTGGATTATAGGCAGGGGTAAGTATCATGGGGAGAGGTAACAGGTAAAACTGTTACTGACTTTCATATATATGACCGCACCAGATAGCTGAAAGAACTATGGATATGACCTAGAAAAAAGATTACCTGAACCTCCTAAGATTTCCATTCATATTCTAGCTTCTCAGGCATCATAAATTAAGCTTTAGTAGCCTTAAGCCCCCTCAGTGTTAATAGAAAAAACAGTTTGTCATGACCTTTGACACAGACCCAGCATTCAACCTTTGACAAATAACTTTTTTTTCAAGCTGTGATTCAAACTTTTGAGAAAGTTCTGATCAATATTTCTCGCTATTTCCTTTGGCTTCATGACTAATATCAGGCAATCAATGACATGCAGGTTCTTGTGGAAGTTCAAGGTATCCCAGGAGAGTGCTTAATCAGCTTTGCCTCAGGTGGAATACTTAAAAGTATTCTGTCTAAATAATCTTTCATCAAGGTAGTTTTTCTGCAGCAGGACTCCATGTATTTCAGCATCAAGAAGACACTTGCTGATGAATAGCGGACAGCTAGTATAAAGACCTTCTCCTTGGACATATTTTTCCATGTAATTCAACAACTATTGGGTTTTTGATAAGTTACAAATATTCTTTCAGGGAGAAGTGTCTATATACGTTCACATGATTAAGGTGCACATGAGAAGCAATAACTACTAAAATAAAAAACTTTCAAGTGTTCAGAATGTATGTGCTTCACACTGAAGTGATGGAAAACCCAGAAAAATTCCACTCGAGACTAATATGTCTGAATCCTCATGACCTTTGGAATATATTTTTATTGTTATTGCTAATACTATTTTAGATTAATATCAGAATGAGCTTCTTTGTGTAACTCACTGGTAATTAACCAGATATCTTCCTTTTTACCTTAGCCTGTTCCCATCTGCTGGTGGAGTACAATTTCTGCTGTCCACTTCTTTTGTAAAACTTAGGTTTTATGGAGCTAATCTCCCCTTAGGATGTGGTTGTCTATTTGCCAGACATCATCTTTCAGTTTAAAACTATTCACAAAATATTGGTAAATAATTAGACAAGCGATTATTGATCATACATATGTAAAAAGTTAAAAATCAGCCTATCCTAAATTTGGGGAATGATTGAAAATATGCCAATCACTTCAAATATACAACATGTAACTGTTCCTTTAGTATAACAGCTTCTTCATATAGATTCTTCTTCAGAAGCAGGGTGAAGAATGAGAAAAAAGGAACACACATGTAGAATCGGGTGAAGGAAAGAGTTCAGTTACTATGGTGATAATGAACATAACCAAGCAAACTGTCACTGAAGGAGATGCTGCCAAATGATTGGGTAATGTTCAATTTAGCAATTATAAATACCTTCGCATTTTGGAAAAAAGAAAGAAAAGAAAAAAGAAAAAAAAAGCAACATAAAACACATCTTAAAATGGCAGGCACATAGATTGAAAGCACTGAAGAAATTGTGAGGGCTTTTTTCTTACTTTAAAATTTAGCTGAGCCCCATTTACTAACATCTGAGTCCTCAGGATGTTAAAAGGTCATAACAGTACATTTTATCAGATCTCTCTTGCTTTTGCTCCCTCACCTGCATTTTGTGCATTTTTCTGTTTGAGCACAGAAAGAATGAATTTAGAAAAGAGACAGAAATGTGTATGTCTTCATATAGAAGAGACTACAATGAAGATCAGAGGACACGGAAAGAGAATCACAGACTTACAGAATCACAGAGTAATTTGGGTTGGATGGAACTTTTAAAGGTCATCTAGTCTAATCCCCCTGCAATGAGCAGGACATCAACTAGATCGAGTTGCTCAGATCCCTGTCCAACTTGAACTTAAATGTTTCCAGTGATGGGGCATTTACTGCTTCTCTGGGCAACATATTTTTTATTATGACAATGACAAACCAAAATACTTCAATCAGAATTATTTATTGCACAGTATGAGAGCTATAACAACCATTACAATACAGTGCACTATGAAGCAATATGAAGCAATCATATTAAAGCAACTATATTAAACCTGGCAAAACTGATTTTTAAATAGAGATGGATGTTATTCACCCATACCAATGACCTTCGGCAAACCTCTTTTGCTTAACCTTCAGGAGTAACCTTGAGGGATATTCCCACTCAAGGGAGGAAGCTCTACAAATGCAGTCCAAGAAGAGGTACATTAAAAGACCCTATTAAAATTTGTGTCTGGGGTCCCCTGGCCAGCTGTGTTAGCTCAGCAGATTTCAATAAGTTATCAATAACATCACTTATTTGTTCCTTTATCTGGGTACTTTACCAGGTCTAACACATCTTCGTCTCATTATTAGGATGTTTAACTTTACAATTGGTTAGTCAGACTGGTTTCAGTATTACTCAACACCCAAAGCAGAATGATGCCGCCTTCTTCTTTGGACAGCTTTGCAAAAAGGGCATTGTTTGAATTGTTTTGCTACTGTCTCTGGATAAACTCCAGGCAGAGCATCCTGCTATCATCAGGCATTGATCAGATTGGGCTGTCTAAGGAGGTGGTGGAGGGAGTCACTATCTCTGGGAATGTTCGAGAAATAACTAGACACAGCACACTGCTGACATGGTGGTGTTGGAGCAAAAGTTGGACTCTGTGATCTTGTAGGTTTTTTCTAACCCTAATAATTCTATGACATTATGATTGCTAGCTCAAGTCCATTTTTTCCTCCACCAGCAACCCCATGTCCTTCTCCACAAGGCTACTCTTCAATCCATTAATCAGTTTTGATACTGGGGTTTGCCCCAACCCAGATGGAGGATCTTGCACCTGGCTTTGTTGAATCTCATGAAGTTCCCATGGCTGTCTTAAATCACATCCCCAGCAGATCCAGTAATGTATCCCATCTGGTAGGGATATCTATTACTTGGTTCAAGAAATTATCCTACATGCATTCCAGGAGTCTCCTGAATTGCCTACTGCTCACCATGCTACTTTTCCAGCAGATGTCAGGGTAGCTGAGGTCTCCCAGCAGAACCTTATATTAGCTGGAACAAGGAGGCTTTGTCTCCTTGATCCTATTCTTTTCAGTGGTGCCCAGTGACAGGACAAAGAGCAATGTTCATAAAGCAAAGCACAGACAGTTCCACCTCAACAAGAGGGAGACCTTCTTTACACTGCACATGGAAGAACACTGGAACAGGTTTCCCGGAGAGGTCATGGAGTCTCCCTTTCTGAAACGCGCAAAACCCATCTCGACATATTTCTTTATAATCTACCCTAGGTGATGCTGCCTCAGCATGGGGATTGGACTAAATGATCTTTGGTGATAACTTCCATAAAGGCAAGAAAGATTAATCCTATCTCATGCCAGCCTACCAGTTGTCATGTAGACCACCCCACTATTGAAAAACCCCTAATGGTGGTGGTGACACCAGCCATGAAGCTGTGTGTTAGTAGATTGGGTCCATACAGTATGCATTCAAAACTAAAAGATACATGCTACAGAGAAAGTTAGAAGAGAATTAAGTTGTGCAATTTAAAAAAGTAGGTAAGACAGAGTGAAAATGAGACAACAAAATGTACCAAGTAGTGCCAAGAAGTGATTAGGCAAGAAATTCTGAATAAGGAAAATATTGAAATTATAAAGAAAAGGTGTTAGCAACAGAAGCCTGACAAAGAGGATAAAAAGATTACCTTTGAAAGATATGAAGAAATTTAGAAAATAGAGGGTTGATCCAAAGGGCAGGGAAAGCAGAAGATTAGGTTAGTTTTCTTGTTTATTTCTTGGTGAGGAGAGAAGAAAGATGGTAAGAGGTCAAAGAGGCATGGGGGCAAGGCAGATAAAAACAGGGAACACCAAAAGGCAGCAATGCTGTCATCAGATCAAATGGAAAGGTTGAGACATTGTAAAGAAACAAGTGGTAGGAATTTGTACCAGTGTAGATACTGATGAAGGAAGAGTTGAAAGAAAATCACAGTTGTAAGTTTGTCAGGCAAACCACAGCTAATGAGAGTAGTGAATAGGTAACTGAGTAGAGAGATTTGAAGTAAATTTGGAAAACTATTTTTTGAGCTTTTCAGTATACAAGCTTCTTTTTCCTTGTATAAACACAATATTTCTTGCTTTCTAGATTCTTCTAGAGGTTGTTCACCTATCAGGCATTGAAAGGTAATGTTCACCAGTTAGGTAGAAGAGTTATTTCATTTTAAGTGCGTGAGTTAAGTATATTCACTAGCCACACTCTTAGGTTAGGGGTTTTTTTTGTTATTTATCTATTTACCTCAAATTCAGGTAAACTTACTATGTTATGAATTTTTAGTATTATTAAAGTAGAAATTTTTTAATGTGTACCCATAAATAATGAATTCATGTTAGAACAAATAATTATGATCTGTGGATAAAATAAGCCAACTCCTTCTATTTAAGTTTAGAGTCTATCCTATCATTTTAATGGAATACTAATATTGAATAGCAATTCTGTCCTCCTTTTAATTGGCTTATAAATCACAATTAGTAATATGAACAGCTCATACATGCTACTTTCTAGTCCTTGTCCAGTGCATGTCAAAAAGCATAATAATCTCTATTTTGAAATACTTATTAAACAGCTCAATATTACTTTGATTCTTACACAGGTCTAGTCTTGACAGACTAGAGATTCCAAATCTTCTTTCGTTTCAGTCAGAATTGAGGGAAAAGAAAGGAATAAAGCAATTCAAAGCCAGTCTACATAAGGAATAAGAAACATGAAAGTAAAAAAGTTCCTAAAATATGACTTTATTGCTGTGGATGTCAAAAGGATTATTTATTTAAACCAAAAGTGAAATTAAATGAAACAAAATAATCATACACTTTGAATATAAAACAATCTATCTGCTTATAGCTGTCCTGCAAATATAATACATTTAAGTAAGCATGCATATTCTTTCATATGCTTGACAAGTAACTTGACTGATATATTAAATTGCTGTCAGATTTTTGTTGTATAAAATTTAATTATGTAGTCAGAGAGACCCTACTATGAGTTTGGAAATCTCATCCTTAAAACAAGGAAAGTGAATACAACTATCACAACATATTAGCAGTCAATGTTCTACTTCAACTCTTAGATTTAGTAAAGAAAATCAAAAATCAAGATGGGCAATCATTTTTTTAAGATTGAAAATAGACTTGCACTTACAAAAATGAAGCGATGAGGACCTGGTAAAAACAAACACTGAAGCTTTTAATATTTTGAAAGATTTCTATTTTTAAATAATTCTATCTCATTACTAGCTAATAACTGTTCATCTCATGTCATTTTTTTCTGGCATTTGTGGCTCAATCCAGTTGCCTGCAGGAATGACAAATGCCAGCTAACATGGGCAGGTGAATGAAGCCTTAGGCGTGCAATATTTCTAATGTAGCACATGTAGCTATTAACCAGACAGTTCTAGACTACGGATAATTGGTAGCACCTTATTATACAGTCAATCAAACAGCCATGTTTTGAACATCATTCATGTTATGTACGGTCTAAAATGCTGAACAATTTTCCAAAAGTGCTTGTACCCTTGTCTTTCCTTCTACTAAAGGCATACAGGTAATGATGTTACAAAGGTGTTGCAGTTTAAGTGCAAGTAACAGTGCAGAAAGCAGAAAGACTCAGATAGAAAAAAATATTTCAATCACATGCATATATGAAATTGTATGAATTAAATTAATTTTCTATTCTTTGGGAGAGATGGCACAGTCCAAGAAAGAAGCCTTGTAATGATTCCTAGCACAAGTTCCTAAACCTATTAGGAAGGTTGTGGAGCCCAGGATAAATCTGGCTTTTGCTGCTGATGTACCTGATACAACAAAGCTCACTTGGATCTGCATCTGGCAAGGGCCCTGAAGATGAAAAAAAGGCTTCTACAGGTACATCAGTAGCAAAAGGAAGACCTAGAAAATTCAGTTTTATAACTAAGTGGTACAGAGTGCATGGCAACAAAGGACATAAAAAAGGCTGAGGTATTCAATGCCTTCTTCACCACAGTCTTTATTGTTAAGACTGGCTTTCAATGATCCCTGAGACCTGTGGAAAAGACTGAACTTGGTATGTTATACCATTTCAACAAACTGGACACCAGCATCTATGGGATTTGGTGGTATATACAAGCACTGAGGGAGCTGACATCAGCCAGCTGATACCACTAGGAGGCCACTTGTGGTTACCCATGAAAAGAAATGGCAACATGGTGACTGTATTAGTTTGAAAACAAACCAGTGGGAGATCTCAAGTCATGATTATAATTTATAGGAAAATTAAAAAAAAAAATGCAATAATAGAAGGAAAAACACTGACAAAGTCAGATACAACCTGACACACTGTTAGGGTGGTGGTAGCAGTCCAAATGAAGTAGCTCAGTTGAAGCAGTGGTCCTGGGGAAGGTCTGGTCTCCAGCTGAAGGTCCAGTGGTAGCTCTTGTCCTCTGGGAACACAGTAGACAGGGATGACTTGGGTAGTTCCAAGGCCAGGTTATATCCAGGTGGGAATGCTTGGCTCCTCCCTCCTGGGCGGAGCATCTCACAGCAGGGTGAGATAAGTCCATGGGTCATGTGGTGGGTCCTTGATGGCCCATTGTCTGTTCAATCAGGGGTGAGTCATAGCAGGAGATAACAGCTAATGGCCCCCATCTTGTAGTAATAGAATACTAAATACATCTGTATTGTAACCTGGGACAGTGACTTAATGAGCTGGTTTCGGAAGACTAGAGAAAGCAAACGTCCCTCCTATCTTCCAGAGGGGCAAGAAGGAGGATCCAAGGAACTACAGGTGAGTGAAGCACATTCCGTAAGATTATTATCATATCTAGCCTTTGAAAAGAAAGATAGAGGTGGTATAGTTTAATACAGCCTAAACATCTGTGTGTTGAGGGATGACATTCAGCTCCAAGATGTAGAGCCTTTAATGTTGATGGCTGAACCTAGTTGTTTATATATGAATTAGGTATCTAAGCTTCCTTTATATTCAGTGGTGATGTAGCCAAGATAGTCAATGAAGACTTAAGTAGTATCAGTACCTGTGTCTTCCCTATATCTACAAAAATTATTTTAGGCATCTAAATTTTGAAACTAAATCAACATGAGAAAAGAGACAATGATTATTTCTAGACTTATGGTTGTTTACAAATAATTAAATGGAATTTTTTTGTTAGGTAACTGCTATTTCCTGTCTCTGAAATCAGTGCAAAAATACCATTTACACAGTTAGCATAGTTGAAAAATATATGTCTCTGAAATCTCTGTAAAATATTTGTCTTATATGAAGAATAATTTAGGGTTTTTTTACATTATGTCTTCTTTATCCTTTTCTCTGCTTGAGCATAACGCTACTCAACTAGTAACTCTGGTTATGAATACACATGTTGTCTGGAAAACAAGCACATTCAAATAATTACCAGCTCCACATCCTGCTGCAAACATTTGACTGAACTGTAATTTCTTGGAATGAAATTCCACACGTGGAAAAAAAAATACTAAAAGAAGCCCGTATATTGAAATTGAATTTGACTTTTTTTTTTTTTCAATTTATACAGGAAAACTATGTACATGTAAAATATCTGAGTGGTACAACCATTTAGTTCTTTTACTTTTAATCACACTTAAAGTAATTAGAAACTCAAAATCAGATTTTATCTGTTAGCATTAGCCAGAGTTATTGCATCATTTCTAGTACAGCTGCTAAAGTACATAGAGAGCATGGAAAATTTACTAAGAGTATAATGACTATATGTTATTCAGAGGATTAATTTTAAAATATCAATGATCACTTAGTTGTTATTTTGCACATAGAATCCCTATAGATTTCAATGATATACCTTGAAATTTGCTTTCCAGTGTAACAGATACAATACAATTCCTAAAGGATTGAGGGATTGGCTTTTGAATGTTAGAATAGGTCAAGCAGTGAGTCATCAATAGATAAATACTAAAAGATAGTAAGAAAAAAAAGAAAAAGTTCAAGAAGTTTATAAAAAGCAATGTCTTTCTCATTTCCCCGTTATAAAAAAAGGAAAGTTTTATGAATAAAGAACACTAGTAATGGCAATTAAAATATGTATATTTATATGAAGATAGTATCTTCTTTTATAAGGAAAATAAAAACAAATGGAGAATTAGTGTTACCAAGTCTTATTGTATTTGTAGAAATTTTGAGTTTGGGGTTTTTTCAGAAGAAGAGAAAAACTTTTCCAGTGAAGATACAATAAAATGAGTGCTAGGGAATAAATTATAAACTTTCTCTGGTTTTTTAAATATATAAAATGAAACTACAAAGCATTCTACAGATTTAAGTTAAATCTGTCAAATTAATTCAGAAATAAGGAAATTAAAAAAGCTTGTAATACGTACTTCATGCTACTTTATTATTTTTTTTTAAAATATTTTAAAAATATTTTGATCTGATATTTCATCACAGAAAAAACAGGGTTGTGGTATGCTTAAGGAAAGCAAGAGCTAAGGAAGAATGTGGAAGTGTTTGATATCATTTCTCTTTAGCTCAAAACCTCATGATCAGAGTGAGTCTCCGGGGTGTAGGAAACCATTTGGTTTCAGGTCTTTTTCCATTCCATCTAACTCAAATCACTGTTCTGACTGAGCATTGCATATGGCACCAGTTAGCAGAATATTCTGAAGTACAAAGCTTTCAATCATATTTTGAAAGCTCTTTTTCTTTTGTAAAGCTAGTCATTTACTGATTAAAGTAAGGCCCAGAATCAAATGATAAGGCTCCTCTCAGACCTCTTCAATATATGTCTCTACAGGTGAGCTAGTTTTTCTATGCTCCTTCTTTGCTCAGTGAAGAGAAATAAGCACTTCTAGGGCATGATTCATTTCATCCTAAAGTAGGTGTCAGAAATAGGTCAGGTGGATTTCTCCCTAAATAGTGCCTCTTTTTCTCTATTGACTATAAAGAGAACCCAGGGTGACTAGCTCAGCTGTATGGTAGACAACTAACATAAGACAAAATTCATGCTACCCTGGCTGTGTCAGCAAGAGTTCAGATATCCAGTAATGGATGACCTAGTTCATGGATACAGTTAGGGACCAGGACTCTATTTTTCTGCATTGCTACTATCCCATTCTTGTTTTACTCCCTTTTCAGGAAGAAAGATAACTAGTTCTCAAGACTCGAGCAACCTTCTATTTGTCTTGAATTATTCAGTACCTCAGATGAGTATCTCTTCATGGAAAATATATTCAGAACTGCTTTTCATATTACTTTCATTATTCTGTCATGATCTGTAACACAATGAGAAAGAGAATTAAATGCTAATCAGAAGATATATGTCTGATAATGTGAAAGGTTTGTATCTTAAAGTGCATGTAAAGTCTCTTGAATACCATCAAATATTAAAAGATTGGTATGGCTGAAGTAAAGCAGCATTCTTGTAAATAAAACTTATTTCAATTAACATTCTGATAAATGCGTAAGAAAAATTACTTCTACATAAATCATAGATAATAAATTTTCTTCCAACATATGAAGAACAACTTCAAGTTAGACCTATACCAGACATTTTACTCTTCATGAAGTGTGGAATCAATCGGCACATGCAGGAAGTCTAATGCTTGTGATTTCCTAAACATATACAAACCATGTCTGCCCATTGTAGAATTAGTCCAACATTTCCTGGATCAGACCTTCTGTGCATGTATACCTGACCTGTGCATGTGCAGCAGAATCCTTGTGAAGTTCTGTACTAGGATTTCTGTTCAACAAAGTATCAGTTGTCTTCGCTGAACAGATTTGATCCAGATTATGTTGGATCGACAGGTTGTAAACCTTTCAGCATTGGTTTGTGTGACTAAATTTCAGACCAGCTGAATAAAACCACTGACTCCTATGTTGAAATTTTGATTTTATGAGTTAAAGTTCAAACTAAAGTAAAAATATAGTTAAATTACAGTTTTAAATATGTAAATCCCTAAGGGCAATATCAAAACAAAAAAGAAAAAAAGCAAAAATAATAATAATAAAAAAAAAGTGCTGCCAATCTTGTGAGATCTGCACAATACTTAGGTTATGCTGTTGTGATACATTAGGTAAAATAAATTATGTTCAAATCACCACAATAAAGTCACTACTTTTACATAGTAGCTCACCATTTCTTAAACAAAGAGTCAGAAACTTAGTTCCCCTTCCAATGTAAAGAATTAAGTTACTGTTCTTGTACACCATTCCCTCAGTGTCATTCAGTATTTTAATTATCACCTGGTGATCCTCCCTTGTGCTTAACCACTTGAGATCCCTTTGCTTTCTTGGATCTCTGCCTATAGCATTAAAAAAAAAGGCAAACCACTCTGCCTTCCTACATGATGGTCATGCTGAGCTGTGAAATCACCCAGCAGAGATTTACTTGCTCACCAGCTTTATAGTGAGCTAAAGAGGAAGCATTAAAAATGTTCTGTAACCTCCTGTCTGCCAGCATCCCTCTGCTTTCTGCCAAAAAAGAGTAGAGACAGAGAAGAAAAATAAAAGTGTCCAATTTGATATTTTCTTTAAAGAATATAGTGAGAGAAAATCTGTCGGTCTCCTGAAATTTTAATTCATCTGTAGCCCAGGATTTCTTTTGGCATAAATTTTAAAGATGAATGCTTATGTGTTCTGTATCTGCATTTCTTACATAGCTTAGCTACAAGAATAAATAAAATATTTGTTTCCTAGATACACAACACCATTTCAATGCAGTGCAGTAGAGGCAGATTGGCAAAGGGCGGATTACAGGGGGAAAAAATAAAGCATTGCTTTTATTTTAGAAAAAAAACACTGACCCTTACAGTAAATGACCCATTGGCCTCATGATAACTGAGTGTTCACACTTGATTAAGAGTCTTCTCTTTTTATATCTGGATTTTTAAATCAAATTATGATTTTTAAGGTAATGAATTGTAACTGTAGCTGCAAACTCAACAAAATGAGAGGAGAAATTATTAAGCTTTTGATTTACTCTCTATTGCTGACACCATCCCCTTACACAGTCTTAAGTACAAATTATAACAAATCAAAGCCTTATTAAGGAGGCTATCAGAGCTTAAAAAAAAAGTCCATTAAGAAGGAATATGCAAAACTGGACAATTCGGTGACTCAAAACAATCTAGATCAGAGATTTAATTAGAGGATTGAGCCATTTGAAACTTAATTGTTAGGTGGCTTTCAGAATACACAGTTGGGGAAAGATATTTTTGGTCAATAAATGCCTAATTACACCATGCACAGTTGAATATCAGTCAGCATTGCCCTGGCAGCCAGAATGGGTTATTATGTCCAGAGGTGCATTAGTCACAGCATTATCATCCCGGAAAGGGAGGGGATTGTCCTGCTCTGCTCTGCTCTGCACTGGGGCAGCCTCACCTCGAGTGCTGGGAGCAGCTTTGGGCGACACAATATAATAAAGACATTAAGATGTTAGAGAGTGTCCAAAGGAGGGCAAAGAGGATGGTGAAGGGCCTTGAGGGGAAGCTAAATGAGGAGTGGCTGAGGTCACTTGGTCTGTTCAGCCTGGAGGAGGCTGAGGAGAGACCTCATTGCGGTTACAACTTCCTCATGAGGGGAAGAAGAGGGGCAGACACTGATCTCTTTGCTGTGGTGCCCAGTGACAGGACCTGAGGGAGTGCCCTGGAGTTGTGTCAGGGAAGGTTTAGGCTGGATGTTAGAAAAAGGTTCTTCACCCAGAGGGTGGTTGGACAGTGGAATAGGCTCCCCAGGGAAGTGGTCACAACACCAAACCTGACAGATTTTAAGAAGTGTCCTTGGGCACATGGTGTGACTGTTGGGGATGGTCCTGTGCAGGACCAGGAGTTGGACCTAATGATTCCTGTGGGTCCCTTCCAAATCAGCATATTCTGTGATTCTGTGATTGTAAAAAAGAAGACTGTTAACCTAAATAAATGGATTATCATATAATTTCATGAAAAAGTAAAGGAGTTTTTATTGTTCATATGCTTATGTTAGGATCTTCTACACAGTATTTTCATATGAAACTTCTTAAATCTTATTGTTCTGAAACAAGCCAGAGGCCAGAGATTTTACCAGCAGAGCTAGCACCGATATCAAGTTGTTGAAAATGAGAAGTAGACAACCTTCAGTAGCAGCGTTAATAAAATTTCTTTTTTCTGGAACACAAAGGATGGAAAGATATTCAAAGTCAAAAGTTTTGAATGTTAAGTGGGACATCTGTGAATTTCTACTTGTATTCGAGCAAGGGCTTTATTACTTGGGCACAGAAGAATTTTAAGAGTTATCCAGCCTTCCAAGTTTTTCACTTGAACACAGTCAATTTGAAGTACAGAGAGAAATAAGGTACATCTGTACCCATCTGTAGACACACTCCAGAAAGGCCAGTATAACCTTGAAAGAGTAATTCAATAGCACATTGATCCACTATATACACTGAATGTACAAATGGGAAGAAGACCAAACTACAGAACACAAGGAGTCACGGGGTACTTCAGAAATGTTTAACTTTTCAGACTGCTCAAAGCATTTTGCAAAACTTTTACTCTCTAAATACAGCTGGAGTAACAAGGAAATTATGAACTGCCAAAGACAGACGTGCCTATACATGATTTCTCAGTCAAAAATAATATCTTAAGAACTATCCAGAAAAAAAGGAATGATAAAAAAGTGTGTTGTGTGTGCTCTGATATCCTGCATTCTCATTGTGACAAATTACTCATAGAAGTAGGCAGAAAATCAAATGTTTGCCATAAATTCTGACTAGATTTGAGATATGTTTCTTTGTGTTACCTAAACTAGCTCTTTGGCTCACTTTCTGGTTTGCTTCAAATTCTTAGTCCCTGACTGTACACATTTCATGGAAACTAATTCATATTAGGACTCGGACTTGAGCAATGCCCGTGGTTTCTTCAAATAGGAAACTCATCCTTACCTTATAAAAAATTCTTCTTTGGAAATATTGAAAAGCACTCTGCCAAGTCCCATCTTCCCAGAACAGACAATCTAGAGAGTCTTGATTCTTCAAATTTCCCTACTTGTTCTTATGTCACACCTTGTTATTCAGTACCTATATTTAGGGTCATTCTTGCAGAGGTCAGCACAATTAAGAGTAGACAAACATTGTGCATTTCTATCTAATTTTGAAATGGGAAAGACCTCTGTAGCCAAAGGTAGCTTTATTTTGCAAAGGATCATGTGAACAACACCACATGAAAAAACATACAACTTTCAAAAACTAAAGGTACCTTTGGTCATAATTCCATAGCTGACTATCTGGTATTAGGAGTGAATCTAAATCTTCTGTCATTTCTAATAAAGTAACAAATACAAATTTCTTTCTGGGATATGGTACAAAATCTATTGTACCATTTAATTTCTTTAGAACTTATTTCCTTCTTACACAGACTGAATATTAGGCTACTCTTCTCTGGAAAGCAGACTTGGATACTGAGTCAGGAATTTTTTTCATTGTCATAAGGAAATGGCAAGGACACATTTATTTGGGTCTTGTCAGCTACTGAATTGATATCAGAGAAAATCACCTTAGTGGTCCTCGATATGCTTCACAAACACATTGGTTAATAAGGCTTTAGCAAGCTACTGCCTCAAGGTCAGGAAAAAAAGCTTTTTATTGTTTCTACTATTGTAAGGAAAGAAAAAAGAGAAAAAGAATTTATCAGAAGGTGAATAATGAAAGCAGATTTCATTCTATCCACATCTCCCATAGTCTATTTGATACATAAAAATTTCTATCATATGAACTGCAGCCTAGAAACTTCCTTACGTTGACGATAAACAGAGCTGCTGGTCACATGTTCTTGCTTATATTCACAGATTAATCATATTTGTGTTAATCTGAAATCTAGAAATTCCCTTGCATTCATCTGTATGCTGCAAAAACCACGTACTAGGTTATAATCTTCTTCTGGAGAAGGCAACCAAATTTTAACATATAGGAAAAATAAATCATAGAGAAGAGAGAGGGTGTTTGAGAAGGCAACAGGGGAAGAGAAAATGCAGGACATCAATGAATCCAATTTACAAATTTTGTATCTTTTTTTTTTTTTGTATTACAGGTATAAACAGAGATTAAAGCCACTGTTTGCTACTTTCTTCATAGTGTTGATAAGTTGAAAATACATCTAAGAACAATAAAATGTACATCTTACATAAGCTAAGGCTTCATATGAGCCTCTTTTTAATTCATGCACCTTTAGAGTGCATGCCAAAGGATATTCTGATTTCTGCCAAGAGTGCACTGGTTTGCAACAGTCTTTGCAATTGAGAAGACCTGTAGGATTTTTAAAAGCTAACAGATTTTACAGAGACATTAGTGATATATAATGTTTATTAAATTTTAGTCCCACATTTTGATGCCATATGGACAGTCTGGTCAAAGAAAGGCCTGGAATATTATTGTATTTACTTATGTATGTAATTAATATTTAACCAAGAATTGTTATTCAGTCCAGAGATCCACAAGCTCAGGATTTTCACAAACTGAAATTGTGAACTGATGGAAATTGTGATGCTAAATCACTGGAAAGATCTCCCTTGATTTTGTATATTCTATTTTTCTCAGGAACTACTCTTGCCTATTGGGGGTGCACACTCCAAGACAGTGTTTTGATTTCTTACATTTTAATAGTTCCTATAGTAAGAAAATCTGTTTCTTGACCTTCCTCCTGCCTTCTGACATGGTGAAAAACATTCAGTCCATTGTCCTTAAGCTGCTGCTACTTGGCTGTGCACGTCTTCCTTGAGAGCTTTAATTTGAATGTAATTCTGTGTCCAGCAACACATCGTATCAAATTATATGGTTTCTGATAATTCTATCACTAGCAATTTACAAGACTGAGCCTTTCAGATTTAGAATCAACATGTCACACAGTAATATAGCAAAGGCACAAATCAGAAAGCAGACTGGATGTGTTATACACTGGCAGCACACACTGAAAGTATTTTGCTTTGAAAGTATATTCTTTTAAAACTATTCTCTGTGAACATCTGAAAAGTGTTTGAAGATTTCTCTCTTGTCTGTATCTGATTTAAAATTAATGCTGATTTTTTTTCTGAGTCAAATTCTGGCAAGAGCTGAGAGAAGACTGAGGAAGAAAAGAAAAATGACAAAATATAATTCCATTTTTTCAGACATAGATATTGTTGATTAAAGACTGAAGTCTTAAAGCTGGTGTGGTGTAAAAGCTTACACAAGCTTCATAAGTTTTCTTGTATTTACACACAGAACCATGGTGTGCTTGACATGATACGAAGTTATTGACTTCAATTTGGACATGAAATCCTTGAATTTTTGAGTTTAGCTCAGACAAATCAATTGAAAAACTAGGTCAAAGAGCCAAAAGTCTTGGCAAGGAGATCAGATACTTCTTTACCTCTTGCTTCTTCTCAAAACAATATAACAATATAAGGTTATATGAAAAAAGGGTGGCAATAGGTAGTATTTTGAGACAATGGCAGATGGCTGACAAACACAAAATCTGTTCTGAGTAGGAACTGGACAAAAGACAGGATGTCCTGGTGCATGATTGCTGGCAGTGGACACCTACGTTTTGGTGACAGAATCAAACTACTAGCTAGGTTTAAATGTTTAGCAATATTATAGTGAGATGCATTTCCTGCCTGGATGCAAACACTAAAACTGTTGCAAAAAGACTAAAGAACTTTATTAGATTCTCTCTCTCTGTGTCCAGGTAATTTTAGGGTACATGACAATGCTGAAAAGCATTGGTGGAAAATAGTCTGGAGCACTGCAATATACAGAAGAATTTATTTCTCACAGATGAAGACTCCTTCTTAGGAAAACTTTCAAATTTATGTGAAATTTCAATCTTGTATCAATAGGCATGAATGTTGATTTTAGTTTTCATTGGTATAAAAAGTGTCAGATGGGGGAAAATAAATTGGGTGGAGTTTTGTGCTTTATTGTCTCTGATCAGAGAGTCAGATATCAGCTAGACACATTGCAGATGGCATGATAAGTAAAACAACTGCTTGAGTTTTAAGGTAGGAAAAGAATCAGTCACTTTAAGTTTTACTGTTAAATACCCTTTTGAGTCACTTTATGAAGATAGATCTGATCCAATGCTGAATGAGTGTTGATAAAAGAATTCAAAAGGCCTTAAAAAGCTTTGAAACTTGCCTTATATGTACAAGAAAATAACATCTAAATCAAATGATGTCTCATAAATAGATTTACTGGAAGCAGAAACCAATAAAAAGTATATGGTCTCATATTTAAACAGCACAAAGTGCACAACAGATATAGGCCTACTTAAATACAAAAGGACGTCAAAGCACCATTCATTGCAAAATGTATTTCAAAGATAATGTATAAGCGTACTAAAAGCTTAGATTTATGATAAGTCAAAGGTAAAGTCGACAAGATTTTAAAATCTCTGTCTTTAAATGAGTGTATAATTACTTGATCATGGACTTATATTCCTTTTAGCACCATTAGTGTTAGTATCTACAGGGTTATACTGCCTTTCTGATTTTAATGAAATTAATAATTTTTATCTAATAGCTTTGTGATTCCAGTAAATATCTGTGTCAAACATCTTCACTCTTCTCCATCATTTTAGTGTGGTGGTTGTATTGCAGTAGGAAGTGCCATAGAGCACATTTCAGAACTATTTCTGAAATTTCTATTGCATTTTTTGAGTGCAACATTTTAGTTCACATTCAGCTCACAGGGCACTGTGTCTTCATTTGCAGAGAGTGTGTCTTCCTTAATCTGAAAATTAACTTCTTATGAAAATCTGCACACATGTTAAGTTTTATAAATGTAGTGGGTGTTTGCTCCTCTAAATATTTTTAGAGTTACTTTAGAGTTATTTTTAAGGTGCTAGAGATGGATATATTGTGCATTATGGGAAGGAAAAATTATTAGGATGGTTATATAGTTAATGAATATGGAAGATAAATGCAACTGTTACATAGTGGGATGGCATTTAAGCTTTGTTAAACACATAAATATTTCAGGTAGTCATTCAACAGAATCTTGGCAGTATTTCTTAACATGAGAAATTTGACCCATCCAAGTTACTCATAAGAGTATTCATACTAGTGTCACTGAGACTGCTTACTAAATATTAATTCACATGGAAGATTCTGAAGAACTGAATCTATTTATTTCATTGCTATCTTGTAAGATCATTCTGAGTAATTAATCATGATTGGCATAAAAGAAATCCATTAGTAAAAACTCATGTGACTATCTGGTTGCCGTTTTCAGTCAGGGATTTGTAATCTGGTCCTTAGTCAGCAGCAGTTTTCTAGAATTACTTTGAAATTGGAAAATATTTAGTTTTATAATTAATAGATATGTCTATGTTTTACCTACAAGAATCATGAGTAAATTAACTTTTTATATATTTATAAACAGAAAAGAGAATGGATGTGTGTAAATGCTGTCTAATGTGCACATATAACTTAGCAATATTGAGTCACAGATATGTGTAAGTTTTTTTCATGTCTTTCTGTGTGAGAAAGGATGATGCATGCATGGCAACCTGCATATGTGAATATGTATGCAAATATATATGGGTATATTTACATATACATAGGTACATATGTGTATAATTTAGATAATCTTTAATTGTTTTCCATATATTCCATACACATATGTCTGTTAATTGACACTCAATTTTGTTGGAGAGTAAAGCTGAGAGAAACATGAAAAGAAGGAAGAAAAGACTTGCTTGTCAGAGACCTTAGTTCAATCTTTTTTTTCTTAGACTGATATACTCACTTATTTCAGCTCTAAATGTCTCAATCTGCAACCCCATTAATTTTCCAAGTGAAAAAAAAGCACACCAGACAGAAGTAACAACTATTTTGTTCCCATATTCTATCCAGAAACAAATAAGAAATATCTTTTGGCTCCAGCTGGTAAATAATATTACAAAAATATTAGCATGAAGGAAAGCTTTAGTGCTCTTGATCAATGAAAAAATGTATTCTGTGAGTCAAAGTAGCTTAACTAGCAAATGCTGATGTGCACAGTAGTTTTGAATAGGCTAATTTGGTTTATTCTCATTATAGTCTTGTTAGACTACTTTTTTCTTTTTTCCTCACGGATATTTTTTCAACTTCCATTTCTTTGCTCTGTGTTCTTTTACTACCTTGCCTTTCAAACCATCTAACTTGCATCCATTTGTCTGTTATGTTTTTGCTGTCTCCCTTAGTTGTTATACATTTGAGTAAAACAAGAACTTTTGGCCTCCAGCCTCTCAGAGGAGGTGTGAGTTATTCAGAAATGCATGCAGGACGTGTGGCATAGGACAGAGAGGTGCGTATTTTCAGACGTGTTTTCTAGTACTTGGCCAGCAATTCAACAACACAGTGTCTCCTCATGTTTTATGTCACACAGCAAGTAGTGGTTCTGAGCTTCTGAGGTGAAGGAAATTTTGCTGGAATGATGTAGCTAAAGCTCTTTATATAATCCCTGTGTTAGTTGCAGAAGAATGATTTCTGCATATCATTGCTGAGCCGCTGAGACAGCTCCTTGAAAACCTACAAACAGACTGGCCTTATAGCTTGTCTTTGCAATAGTAAGAATTTAGTTTCAATGCAAAGGTAAATGGACCATTCATCTCTAGCAAGAATTACAGTAGTATATACTTATACATAATACTTCAGAAGAAAAAAAGATACAATGAAAGTAAATCTCATCTGTTTCAGTATATTTCTGATTCCTTAAAGTAAAAATGTTGTTGTTGTAATAGCAAAGCAGAGTTCCATCTCAGAGAGATGACCACAAGTATTGATCTTGTCACCACTATCATTATTGTGATAAGAATTTAGGGCAACATTTATGCAGAGCAGAAAAATAAAACAAACAAAACCAAACCAGAAGTACCTATTCATTCAGACAGCAATCTGTTACTGCAAAATCTTTTAAAGACAAAAATAAAAAACCAAACAACCAAAACTAAACCAAAATACAAATCCCAAAATGACGTAGTTAAAAAACAAAACAAAACAAAAACAACCCAAACCTTAAAAACCAAAACAACAGAAAATCACAACCCAAAAAAACCCTGGTCATTTGCTAATACGCTTCACTACACTTGTTTTGTTAAGGATGAACCTGGACAAAACTGATGGTGGATATTTTAAAGTCTGTACATTAAAAGGATTCAGAAGGCTAAGATTTTCAGAAAGATCTGTAGGGTATCCTAACAATCTACACATCCCTAGTAAGGCTTCTGAACATGTTTTGAAGTTTCATGGTCTTGTGACAACGGCACCCTAGTCATGTCTTGAAAGGCTGATCCTTTAATCCTGTGTTGACTACCACAATTAATCTATTAGAGTTCAATGCATCTACTAGTAAGGTAACAACAGGTAGTTCCAGTTTTTGTAAAACCTTATGGTCTTAAAAGTAGTTGACCCCATAATGACAGCTTTAGTGCTGGTGCTCTCTACCTTTTTCAAAGGTTCTTGGTTCTTTTCATTGATCGTACATTCTGTCTTTGCACCTAAATTAAATGGTTGGTGCTGCCTCGATGGAGTTTAGGAACTGGGATATAGATGCTGCAGTTCTTATTCCTTAATCCTCAGTGCTTCATCTATTAGTCTAGTACACTGCATTCAGAAATGTCTGAGCAACTTGGGGAGAACATGATACCCATCACTGGATGTTTTCTTGTTTGATTCTTTCTTAGAATAGGCAATCTAGTTTCTTAATCCATTTTTCAGTAATCATGATTTTCATATCTCTGATTACTCCCTTTTTTTTTTCGCAACTCTTATTTTCTCTTCCTTTGACCCTTTTTTGGAGATACAGATAGAACAGCGAGTTGCACAGCATGACAGAGAGCTTTTACTTGGCCTGTGCTTGAAGACATGGACTGAGCAGCACTGCATTAAGAAATGGATGTCCCACTGCCAGTGTACCATGAGGGCTGAAGGTTCCCTGTGGAGAATAATTAAATGGCAATATGGGAGAAAGGAAGCAGCATGTTGGCACAAGCTTTTAGCAAAATATTGCTGCATCTTTGTGTCCCTTAAGGAAATAGAAGATAACTGTGGCTTCATTACAGTGTCCTGTAGAACTCGTTTGATAACACATACAAAAAATTTGTTATTCACAAGAATCTAAAACCTTGAGAGTTATCTGGTCTATAAAATAAAAAAACTACCCTCGCTGGCTCTATTTCACAGCTGAAATAGTCAACATCTTATTAGGATCACTTATTTTGTTTGTAAATTGAAGACGGAAATATTATCCACTGAGATGTGCATTTCCTTTTGTTGGTGTAAAATAACTGTAATCTTCCATGTTTGTGTCAGAGCCATTCCCAGCTGCATCTCCCCCTTGACTCTGAACAATTTTGTGTGATATACATGCCATTCAATTTAGCAAAAACAAGACACTCAGCAGGAATAACACAATCAGTTATTATACTCCGCCTGTTCAAGACTAAGCAAGTTCATGTCCTGAAAATGTGGTCAGAATGCTGGCAATAGCTCCTTTTAGACACACAAAATAGAGAACACAGACAGCTGTATTTTTCTTAAATCAGATTATAATTGGCCATTGCATTAGCTTGAGCAAAATTACATCTTGTTAGCTAAATCTGCATTTCAAGAAATACAAATGTATAGATTTAATTAGTTCTATCTTCCATATGTATAGATATAATTGTTAGCCAAAACTGATAGTTTAGAAATTAGTTGGTTGATTTGGGTTTCTTTCTTTCCTTTAAACAGTTACGGATTAATGGAAAACAGCTGTAAAGAAGGGAAAGGTGTGATGTCCAAGACCAAACTAAAGAAAAGGCAACAGTGTATGTCTCTGAGAAGAGGCACAATGACTTGTGAGGAAATTTCCCTCAATCAGACTAAAAAGAAAATTATTCTAAGATTAATCTTTCTTTAACATCAAAATCAAAACCAAGTACAAGTTAGTGAATTCTATAGATGTCACAAAACTGGGAGTTACAATGTCAGAATGCATCAGGAGGGTTATGTCCAGCAGGAATAGCTCTGACTGCCATTGTATGAGAACCTGTTCAACTTGAAGTCCTGTGTATCATTTTGATGATCCTCCTTCAAGGAAGATAAACTCAAGCTGATGTAAAGAATAACAAGTATCATAGAAAAACTGCTTTTACTGCAGAATACCATGTAGTTTATTCTACTTCAAAAAATAAAGAGGAAGACAAAGATGAAGACGAAGAAGAAGAAGAAGAAGTAGAAGAAGAAGAAGAAGAAGAAGAAGTAGAAGAAGAAGAAGAAGAAGAAGAAGAAGGAGGCGGCTAAGGTTGAGACCAAATGTTTGTGCGAATGCATCAGGAAGAGAATGTCACAGAAAAAGAAGAGCTGTCAAAAGTAATGAAGAGTACTGATACAAGAACAAATGAGTAAAATTTCACCATAAATACATTTTTAAAAGATGTTGAAAGAAAGTTGATAACCCTAAAAGGATAATTTCCAGAAGAACAAAAGTAGAAGAAACTTAACAATTTTCAAATGAGAGTGCAATAAATTAACAGAAAAAGTTGCATAAAATTATTTCCAAGTACTACATTCTGCACTTCTGTGGTCAAGACCAACACTATAAAGGGTATTTCTATTTGGCAGCAGTTCACATAGGCAGGGAACCACTATTAACATGCTTTGCATCTGAGAAACGCTACTGAAGTGCTGTGGTAATAAAATTTTATTGCTTTCAGTACTCTAAACTGGAGTTCAGCATACATGCAAACCAGAAACAACAAAGTTCCCAGCCCTCTTCTCATTCCAGTGACTCAGTTTTATCATTCTGCTTCTTATACCATTATACCATGTAACTGCTTACAAGACTACATGCTGAACCAGAGCGGAAAATAGCTGTAAAATAAACAAACAAAGATAATAAATTACTTTTTTATGCTCAAGCCAAGTCTTGATTCGCTACACGGTCTACAAGAAGTTGTTCTAGCATAAGAGAAGGAGGAAGGCAAGAACAGCATAGGCAAACAACAGAAAAGACTCTTTGTACAATAATGTTTAATCATAGAATTATAATATCATAGAAAGGTTTGGACTGGAAGAATTACAAATTTTGATGTGGAATTAAAAAAACAAAAAACAACTAGAGGTTATGTAAGATTATGTATGAGAAAAAAAAAATTAAATATTAATAAAAACACTTCCAGAAATATTTTGCCTTATATTGCCTTTCTTGCCTTTCTAAATCTTGAAAAGCCCTAGAACAGCTTAATCTGGTCAACAGAATGGGCACTGGGCTAGGAAGAGCTATCTGATCAGCTTTCCATCTAAAGCACAAACCTTCTGATGATATGACAGGGCAATGTCATTTCCATGCATTTGTATTTTCCACAGTACATTTGAAATTGGCCCCATTTTATCTGAGGCTTAAAGACTTGAAAACTACCATTAATTTTTGGTAACCTTACAGTTAAGCCTGTATCTTTTGGTTTTACATCCAGATGTCTTCATTAACAGTACAAAATTAAAAAACGCTTCTTAGCATTTTTCATATATAAAAAACCACAAGAAATGCTGAGAATGACAAATTATTAAAGAGTTGTTTCTATTTTAAATACGGTTTCATACATAAACGCTCTCTCTAGCTGTACATGACAATGGACACATAAAGTGATGCCCAAAATGCTGGTAAAAATAAGATGCAGACACCGCAGTATAGGGAAAAAAGGTACTACTTTGGTTTTAACAGGATCCTACTTGCACCATCGTCAAAGGTGGAACCACGACAAAGAAGCACCCCGTTTAAAACGCGTATACAATTTTATGGACTTCACCAATTAGCATATCTATCTAAAATCCCCAGTAAGAAACCTGACAAATGAAGAAATTGTCTCCTTATTCTAATTATCCTCCCCCAATGAGGCTACAACTTAGTTTACAAAAACATTTCAGAGAGGAGGCTCTGTTCAAGGTTGGTGCCTTATGTTCTGAGATACCAGGGATGTTTCGTCTTCCCCAGAGAACCCCAAAGTACGCTAATATCAGAGTGCAAGGGTTATAAACATGTAGGCCTGAGATACAGGGCCTATTATTATAGGTACAGGGAATGGGAAAGGGTATAAAATGTATAAAAAGGGTATAAAAAGAGTATAAAGAGAAAGGACAAAAACCATCAGGCATCAAAGTAGAGCATTAAATAAAATTCCAAGTCAGGAAAATACAGGAGCTGAGATGCAGTAAGTGCTGACACTTTCAAATGAAGAAATATTTTAGTCTATCTAGATAAAACTTGGATTTACATCAAATGAAATATATGTGAAGAGAATATATGAAACATAATGACTAAATAAGAGGAATTCAAAAGCAGTGTTTAAAAAAAAAATCTCAGCATTTCAGTTGATTTGTGTCACTGAACATTACGTATTCCATACATTTTAAATGAAAAACCTCATCTCCTTTAATTGCTATGCAAAAAGAAGAGCTGAAGAATTTATTAGATGATGACTCTTTACCTTACAAACCTATAAATAAATAATCACATAAACTGATTGAACATAGGCTATTAAGAAAATGGGACTGAGGGAAGTTAGATTGCATTTAGCAATCTGATTTCCACTCAAAGAAAAGAAACAGTAACATCCATGAGAGGTCTATTGACTGTACAAAAGCAAGATCTTACCTTTTAAGTACTGAAAATATTTGTGTTTAAATGACATTTCAGCAGGAATGAAGGGAATTCAGGAGAAAAAATCCCATCCTAAAAGTGCATAGGGCTGATGACATTTCTTTTTTTCTTTGACTTTCTCAGGGAGACATGATCTATAATATTAGTCATGATCTCAATTCCAGTGATTGAGAGAAACAAACAAGCAAACAGTCCCCCACCCAATCATTGTATAAATGGCTTTTTAGTTTGACTGGGTGTAAGAATGAGCCTGGTCTAATAGATGTGAGCTTTACTGCTTTACATAGTACAGGATGTACTTTCACAGTCAAGCGATGAGGACGGTCTGTGCCTCCCATACAATGTAATTCCAATTAAATGGAATAATCATGAATTATCATTGAATAGTATTTTCAGTTCTGATGCTGAAAAAATGAAGAAACAAACATATATGTAATTAAGTGTCCTAGATTACAATATAGATGTATTAAAGTATTCTATTACCATCAGCTGTGGGGCATTAGCTGTTATCTCCTGCTACAACTCACCCCTGATAACAGACCATGAGCCATCAACAGCCCACCACATGACTCATGGACTTATCTCACCCTACTGTGAGATGCTCCGCCCAGGAGGGAGGAGCCAAGCATTCCCACCTGGATATAACCTGGCCTTGGAACTACCCAAGTCATCCCTGTCTACTGTGTTCCCAGAGGACAAGAGCTACCACTGGACTTTCAGCTGGAGACCAGACCTTCCCCAGGACCACTGCTTCAACTGAGCTACTTCATTTGGACTGCTACCACCACCCTAACAGTGTGTCAGGTTGTATCTGACTTTGTCAGTGTTTTTCCTTGTATTATAGCACTTATTTTTAAATTTTCCTATTAAATTATAATCATGACTTGGGATCTCCCAGTGGTTTGTTTTCAAACTAATACATTAAAAATCATTGGAAAAGTATTTTTTTTTGGTAACAAAATCATATAATCAGAGATTGGTTAGGGTTGGAAGATACCTCTAGAGATTATCTAATCCCAAATATAAATGTGTGTCTCAGGGTCCTGGAGCAGTTCCAGCAGTGGTTTAAATAAAACATAAACTGGAATTAAGACAACAGAATTTAACCTAGGTATTTTTAAGTTAGGCAAATCATGTTAAATGTAAAATTAATATTGAATTTAAATATGAATGAGTTACCTTAATTTTAAGTAATTAGTCAAATGCAGAAATTGAGCAATTATGGTAATTAGAATGAATACTGTGCTACAGAATGACAAGTATAAATCATACTTTAGGTACACATGATTATACCATTATATATTTTTGCTTGTTCAGCATTAAAATATTCATAAATGCCATATTAGTTTGCACTCAGGAAGATGACAGTTCAATATTATCCTCAAAAGATTGTGATTCAAGAAAAAAGAGTAACTTTTTTCCCTAAATTATTGGTCTAGAAAAGCAGATTGAGGCTCTTTCCTGAACTAACTAGTGATTTTAGATCTTCATATGTTTATGAAAAAAATGTTACTGTATTACAAAATAAGTATGTATCGCCAAATATAGAAACATAGCAAGGATAGGGGAAAAAGAGTCCTAGTGAGCATGGAGGAAGAGGGAACAAGAAAAAGACAGGAGAATTTTCAACATCCATAGGAGGTTCTTACTGACTAAACCTGTAGGGTTGGAATGGACTCACTGAGTAAAACCCAACAGAGGAAGGATTTTCAAATGGGCAAGGGTGACATTCCTGTTCATCTTAGACAGTGAAAAGAAGATGACTTAGCCTCAACACAAAGGAGTCCAGAGGATCACTTCTGTTATAGATAAATCACCGTCAACAGCTGAGTGGGTCAACTGGTGGTGTAAATGTTTCCCCAAGTTAGTCAGATTTAGAATAGAGGGAGTCAACATTCGGCTCAGCCCAACCGAGTACAAAACAAGACAATTAGAAAAGTATTTCAACGACACCAACAGTCTTGAGCTGGCTTCAACTGAGGTATTCTTTCCTGGTGACTGGGACAAGAACATAATGAGGGTGAGCATTTTGTGGAGACTAGTAATGGGAATCACACTGGCATTGTGATTGAACTGTGCATTGCACCTGCTGCATTTTGCTAAATATCACTTAAATTTGTATTGTGTTTTCAGTATAATTTTGTATCACTTGGCGAAATCAGTGTGTAATATCATGTATAACATGATGTGTATCATCAATAATCTTCAAGTAAATAAATTTGGAGTTAAGCACTTCACCCTCAATGTGTGAAATATCTCAAAGAACTCAGTCAGAAAGCATCAGACTGACACAGACTCTGAATAAACTCGTCCGGACTTGCCTTATGTTCTCAGAAGAAGCTGCATTTCAGGAGAAGGTTATCCTCTGAGACTATTTCGGAGCTCAGCGTAAAGCAGGTGGAGGGAGAGAGGATATCATACCGACAAGGTGTCACAAAAATGTCTCAACACATATTTGAATCAGAGTATGGTCAGATGGCCATGCTTAGCATCTTTAAAAAATCTCCTACTCCTTAACTTGGATTACTACTGAAAAAATAATCTAGAAGGTAATTTCAGAGACTTGTTTATGTATTAAGGCAACTATAAACATAATGTGACAGTATATAAAAAAGTTTTAAAAGTGTTAAAACAACAAAAAATTACTCTAGAGAAAGCATAAATTAATTTGGTAAAGCTATTAGCTAACACATATGTAACTTCATTCTTTTAAGAATGAAAGTCTCTTTTATTTGTTCTTTGAAGTACAACCAAAAATGCCTTTTCAATCACATGAAGAAAGAAAATCTGAAGAAAAAGAATGTAAAAGCAAAGAAAACTAAAGAACTTATTAACACCTCTCTCCCTCCAAATAGTCAGGCTATAATATATTCTGAAAGGCTGATTTGATTGAATTAATCTGTAAATACAGGAAAACATGTCTTGATTGCAGCTAATGGATTTCTATTTGTAGTTCAATATGCTGAAATAAAAAAAAATATTTTTTTTACAATTCTTCTTCAAAAAAATGCACTGTTATAAGGTCTTAAAACTGACAAAAGTGAAACATTGCAATGTTGTAATAACGTACTTTAGGAAGAACCTAGTATGCAGAATAAATCATGTGACTATTTGTCCAAACTTAAATATTTCTGGTCTGTCAGCCTAAGTGGACTCTTTCAAGAGTCAAATTTTTAAATTGTTAATCAAATTACAAACGTTGAATTATCCCACTTGCTAAAAAGATCAATATTCAAATTTTTTTAATACACAGAGCTGCAATTATATGCAATTTTCTTCAAGACACCAATTTTTAACCTTCTTAGTCAGAAAGTGTAAGACTGAAAACCATCTTTATTCAGCCACACTCAGAAGACAAGCAGTAATTCACATTTTATGATAATGGACCTACTCACAGCCTCCCTTATAATTCAGAACTTGCCATCTTTCCAAAATTCTTCATTAGGGTGTGTCTTCTTTACACATAACTCAGCACTCAGGTGTGACAGACAAGTCTGGCCTGTTCACTCTGTCTGAGTCCTAGGCTAAGAATACATCAAAATTGCAACACCTAATAATTCTTTCCAATTCTCTGAATGCACATATTGGAATTTACCTTGCCTCTTGATCTAATTGAGCCCTGGAGTTCCTCTCTTTTTGAGAAAAGATCTTTATAAGTTTTCTTATACCATTATGAGGTGAAATGTGGCATCTTAAGACAGTATCTGCTGCTGGCATGGCAAGAGTACAAATAAACATAAATGTTGTAGCTAGGTGCTGAACAAATAGGAATTCAAAGTGTGCTTTGTATGAACTGTTTGAGGACCCAGTTGCTAAGACATAGTTTAGAGCCATCCTGCACAGATAAGACTAGATAAAGCCTGAGTCTCATGTATTACTAGAATTTCTGAAGACATAACATTAATAGTTAATGTTATGTTTTAACATTAAAAAACATTAATAATTTTTTAATGCTAATTGATAAATTATGTGGAAAGTGTATCCTTTCTGAACATAGGGAGGATTTTGAGTGGAAGACAGATAGTTTGTTAGTCCTCTTTGGAGCTGCTATGATAAGTGATCTCTCTGTCTTTATGTCAACCCAGGGGCTTTTCAAACTCATTTTTGCCCCTGCCGTGTGGGTCTGGCAGCTGGCCCAGGTTAACCCACCAGATTTCATAAGAACAAAAGTAAATAAACATCATGAGTACATTTATGCTGCTAAAAAAAATAGCCAGCCAGGAAACAAGGGTTTGGACTTTCCTTTGCCCACCTAGTTCAAAAGTTAATCTGCTCCCAGTGTGTTTAGGTCCTCCCAAGGAAATACTCTTTTTCATTCTAGACAGTTATCTCAAAGGAGTATTTATAAAGGACAGTAACACCATGAAACTGCCCAAGGTTTTGCTCCCTCAGCTCCACCTTGCTACAAATCCAGACTGAATCTCTGCCTCTCAAAATCAGTTAAAAACACTTTGGTGGCATACAGCACAGCCTTTTCATTGAATCCTATTTATGGTGAAAAAAGAGATACTAAGGCATCACAGGGGACCCAAATAATAAAAACCATCAATGTATTGTTTTCATCCTAACACAACTGATACTAAGCAACCTGGATGCAAGTCAGCCCACGGTGCTTGGTTTCATGACCAAGGATTGATCCTGATTCTCTGTTGTTAAGGGGAATAGCTGAAGTCACTGCACTTGCTGAAAGGCTTCCTTCACATCTCCTGTGGTATCTGATTTTGGTCACTGTCAGACATATTACAATTTTTAAGAGTTATTTTCATTGTGAACATCCTTATTACTTCACTGTTTCTTTGTATTCATCTGCTATAACTTGTCCTTTCTTTCACTAATAATCTGTTTGGGGTACGTTAAAAACTATAGAAAACCAAGGCTGTGTGATTCTTAACAGCACCTGAACACAAACCAGAGCCATTATTTTATTTTATTGAAATGTATCTGAGACAGATGAGGAGAATCAAACCAGAACAAATGCAGAAGGGAAATAAATATAAGTAGTATAAATAAAATACTGCTCTGGTTCCACTAGTCAGACAATAGCATAATTGGCTTTTATTTTATTTTTCTTATGTTATACTAAAAACCTTGCCACTGAAACAATTCAATTCTTCACACTCTTCAATTTTAGATCTGTGATACTGCACCTTCAAATGTCTATATATCTTGTACAAAGAAGTCTTATTTATTTGTTTTGGTTCTGGGATTGTTTGTTTAGGGTGTTTGTGGGTTTTTTTTTTTTTTTTTTAATTTTAATACCTGACATCGTTCTTTCCCACTAAATATTTTCAGATCATCTTTTCCAGAATGTCTTTCAGTAATTTTCCTGGGTTTTTCATATGAAGACTAGGTTTTTACCTTCTGAAACACTGTATGCAAAACAACACACCTTAATTTCCCATTATGCTTTAACATAACTACAAAAATTGAAGTGGGCACTAAAGGGTACTGTACCAACACTACTAAATAAAGGTAAATGTACTGCTTCATATAAAATTCCTTTCAGTCTGAAAGTATCACAGGGCAGTAAAAGCCACAATACCTGCTCTTTGTTATCAAAATCAGAGCTGAGAGCATAATTGATCAAGGAAATAATTATGAAATATTTTACAGGAATAGTATTTTTTTTTGCAGTAAAAGAAAGAAATAAAGAGAGAGCAATTTAGGAGTGTCAAGCATATTACTGACATGCCTGACATTTACAATAGACATGGGAAATGGAATTTCTAATCTCATGTTGTAAGCACAAATTCTCTAGATACTGATTGTAGGGAACTATTTGGGGTTTTTTTTGTAGCATTAATTATGATAACTATTGCCATAAAATTCAGTGTCTTAGTGAGCTAAGAGGAAATGCCGAATAATGGAAGCTCTTATACGACTCTGCTGTTCTCATCTGTACAGGTACTAAAGCAAGATTAATATTCACAGACTGAAGCAGCATTTGAAGGTGGATGCCTGCAGTTTTCCTTTAATTATGAAGGGTCACTTCACCTCAGAACCCAATGTCAAAAGTACAAATAGTGCAAATTCACCTGGACAACACAACCTGTGTTTTCCCTTGGCTTTGATCCACAGATCCCTCCTCTCAGCACTATTGCAATGATTACTGCAATCCAATTTAGTTGTGCATTGAGCCCTTCTGGTAAACTACCCAAATATGGGTAAACAATGCAGTTTGTTGATGGTAGTGGAAGAGTAAGGTGGGACATTTTGGTCCTCATTTTGAGCCTCGATTTTGAACTTTGCATTTAGGACTAACACAATGAGGTAATGAGTTTTCATGAGATATCTGGTCTTGAGTAACACCCTGATAGTAGATAAAGTCAAATGACAGATTTCTTTGCACTGCTTAGAGAGAAAAAAAGGTTTCAAATAACATCAGAGGTTCACTTACAGAGCAGATCTTTCTTTTCCTGTGCAAATAGTATCTTAATATTCAACTCAATGTTTTCTATATGCCAAGAAAGATGTCAACTAATTTGATTACTTTGTCTTTCGGTAAGTTGGGATAAAGTTGACACCTGCTATACCATGTGAAGCTTCAATGATTTAGTGGTGAAGTACTGCCTGAAATGCCCATCCTAGCTTAAAAGAGGAAATTTCTGTCGTGCAGAGCAAAGCTTTTCTAGCTTAGGGCATTCCAATATCATAAATGCACAATCCGAAGTCTGTTAGGCACATAAAGGATTAGAGACACTAATTGAATTCCCAACAAAACTAAAACAGTGTTCTGGATAAAAACTTTGTTCTATGAAATTTCTTTATCTTCATTTGCCTTATTACCATATAAGAATTTTTTTTTTTTTGGGTATTGTCTGCCCCAAACTTATGTAGCTCTCTCTATGATTTATATGGTTAGTTTCAGCCATCTGTTTTTGTGGAAAGAATGAGTAAATGGATTTATAACAGAAAAAAGATATGTCTTTTAAGACAACTGTTAATAAGTAAACATCTAGAAAAGAGCATATAAGATCAGCAGCCAATAATTACCAGTATATTAAATGCTATGCTAATTTAAATAAACCATAGTAATTAGTATCTTGAAGCTAGAATACAATGATAAGAAAACTTGTGCTTTTTAATGCAACCTGACTTCAGGAAAATGTTCAGAAAACTCATCAAAGTTAACCTAGAATTTCTATAAACTATGATATGCCAACACAGAATGATACACAGTAACTCATTCTGATTATAGATTATGTAATACCTTTATACTTGAATTTCTTTTCAAGCTTTAATCCATATAACAGTGTCTATTTCAGGAAACAGAAGGATAATCAAATGTGGTAGAAAGGTGATTTGTTTGGATTTTTTCCACAAAAAAGAAGACATTTCCTAAACAGAGTGAATTTCATCTGATCTCCCATTGAAATTCTGTCTGGATGTATTATTATAATACCAGAAATATTACACTGATATTCCTGCTTTGTCACATATGCTATTATCTTAGAGAATAAAATTGAACTACGTGAAATAATAAATATTAAATAAATATGAAACAAAAAACATCTTGGGGAGAAAAAAAGCTACTGGAGAAAAAAAAAGGGGGTCCTTGATCACTTGGAATTTCATTATTGGTGTTATCCTCTGTGTCTTCTGAATTACAATAATGAGATGGATAACAATATAGACACACAGAACAAAGACAATAAAAGATTAAGTATCAAAGATTTAAAATGTGTGTCTCTGTCCCTCTCCTTTTCCTGAAAAAACCCCCCACTTGAATTCTTGTGTTATATTTCAGTGCAATTAGAAACCAATATCATGCGAAGAGATGAAAGAAACTCTGGACCTCGGTTTCTTTTATTAATAGACACATACAAGCATAAATGTCTGGTGCAGTTAGCATCTCAACTTTTTATCTTCTTCCAAAGTTGATTACAAAATAAAAACCTGAACGAAATATAAAAATGTAATAAATCACCAAAGGAACTCTGCAGATATGGAGTGAGATATGATAGGGGAAGGTGTGAAGACACAGGAGGAACACAGAAATTAAACCCCATAGACATGAAAGAAACTGCAGCAATCCTTGCAGATATAAGTCCTTCCATAATGTAAGAAAAATCAATAGGAATAATAATAATTAGAAATTGATTAAAATTATTTTATATGTGGAGAAACATGCAATAGGAAATAACATTAATGGCACTTTCAGAGATAGCTATTTAAAGCATAACAAACTTGAAATTTTGAAGCAATTAAGCATACAGCTACCTGCCATCAGATTCCTACAGTATTCTTCAACTTACAGAAAATATCTTTTTATGAAGTCTGCAGAAAATAATTTAATATGAAGCTATAGTTAAGTAAGGATTACTATTTGCAATAGGATGCCACCAGTGACTTCATCCCATAGGATTCTGTGCTGATGTTTATACTGTGCCACATGCTTTCAAACTACTTTGAAAAATACTTATATAGATTAAAACATTTTAGTATAACAATAAATAAATTCATTTAGCCAGATATGGAAGCCCGTTTTACCCATTAAAGATGGAGCAGAGCAAGCAGATTTTATATCCAGCTTATTTTAAACCTAAATATAAACAACAATTGCATAATTTGAGATGTTTTTCTGCACCCAGTGGCCCAAAAAATTAAAGCTATCATTACTAGTGACAGACCACAGGCCTTGTACTATCTGTGCCGGAAAATGCAAGGCCCAGCCATGACTTTGTTAGCAGTTTGTTACGGGAACTGGCTGTGTGAACTTGGCAGCAAGTAGCTCATTATCCTGGACGATTTTCTTATGGTCTTGCAAGTATAAGCAGAGGCTGAAAGCAGGGAGTCCCTGGGAATCTAAAAAATTCCACGCTGGTCAAGTGTTATTTCCCTTGGCTGAGCAGTGGTGCAGATTGCCCAGGGATGTTGTGCTGCATCAGTCTTCAAAGGTTAACAAGAACATTCTGGAGCAAACTTGGATCTGACCCTTCTTTCAGAAGGAGGTTGGACTGAAGACCTCTTGAGTTTTGTGTGCATAGTGTAGAGCTGGATAAGGACTGGTTTTGCTTCAAAATCTAGAAGTAGCCAAGCACGAGTGGGTAGGAGATTTAGGGTACGGGGAGGTGGTAGTAGGGAAAGGACCTCAGGTAGAGCACACGTTGAGCTCAGTGAATAAGAACATCACAGTCTGCAGCCATTAGTGCTGATTGCACGGCATTGGCTTTGTGATTTTACATATTCACATCTGGTGCAGTGTGATTGTTAAGGGAGGATCGCTTTCAATGTGCAATGAGAATGACTAACAATGTGCAATAAGTAATTATTGTCAACGTGTGATGTTAATTAATGTCAATCTACAAAAGTGTTGCTTTAATGGTTTGAGACTGACCTGATTTTTTAGTCTTCTAATCAGTCCAATCACAACACTCTAGTTTCCTGGTACATATAAGTTGTAAGAGCTGCCTGTGAATTGTTGAAGAATGCCTTAAAAATTCGAAGTGTTCTTGACTGTTGATTAAAAAATGTTGAAAAATGAATACGTATAATATTGAAGTAATAAAATTAAATGAGCAATTCTTTCTTTATAAAAAGAAGAATATTTTAATGACAAGCTAAACTGGATTATATTTTTCTGCTCTCTCCTTTTTGTTTAATTTTTACTGTAGAAATGCATGAAATGGCTACATCTCAAGTATAGTATGCAGTACATGTTCTGTCATCTGATAGTATTTTATAAAACCACAAATTGAACAGGGGGAAAACATGGACGATCCTTTTATTTTATCATGCACGAAGTGAGGAAAATGAAAAAATCTATGAAAGCAGGTGAAATTATCAGCATAAAAAAGAAAGAGAAATACATTATTTTATAATGAAACTTGGCTTTCTGTGAACTGGTGGAGGTGAAAAGCATAAAGTTCATAAAAAGTCGTTGGTCATCAGAAGGCATGACTATCCCAAAAGGCAAGAACACATATTCCACTCAGGAAAACCTGTGTCCTTTGCAAACCAGAAGTTACAAGGGTGTATCTGAACCATCTAAATATACACTTATCCCTAATCACCCACTTTATAATATCTTATGACTAAAAGAGACTGAACATATTCAGAACTAGAAAATATCAGGTATAACTGACAATTTTACTGCAGACACTCCATCATGTGAATGTCTTTAGATACTGGTGATAGTGAAGCTAATAATTTCTTCAGGGGAGTGTTAACTTGGTCAGTAAGGGTGGTTCCACACTGTACATATCAAATTTATCTGTAATGAAGATCTCTGCAGCTGAGGTAAACTTCCTGAATTTCCTTTTCAGCTACAGGGAAAAAAAAAGGTACTTTTAAGGAGAGATTTATTAGCTCTATTTTAATGTCCACATTGGTATGCATACACAAATGTAAAATAGTATCAGTAACCAGAGAAAAAGGGCTGCATTGGCTAGAGTTCCAAGAAATATATAAATTTCAATGCAGACGTTCAAGTATCCAGGGACCATCAAATGAAACTAATAAGAGTCAAGTTCAAACAAACAAATAAATCCCCCACCAATAATCAATAAATAGCAGGTTGGAGAAGAGTTACTGATTCTTCTGTTCCATCAGCTCATTTACACACGTGAGAAAGGAGATGTGCTTGTGTTTCTAACCCTTGAAAAGTGTGAGTATCAGAAAAGGAGCAGAATAGACAAAAAAATCTATTCTGGACCAATATTGTGTAAGAGGTGCTAAATCTTTCAAATATGTTCTGCCCTCAGTGTGATAAAGATATGTTTTGATAAAACAAGGTAATGTTTAGAAGGGGTGATGTAATTTTTTTTTAATTTCCATGTTATCTGGTATGTATAAAGTAAGAAGGATATTAGAAGATACCTCTGTGAAGAGCAGCAGATATTTTGTTGAACCAAATCCTAGTCCATTCTTCTCTTCACTGACCACGTATTAGCTGAGACATACTTTGCGCCCTAGAGATTATTTCTCAGGTGTTGCAACCCTTGCAAAAAGCAGGTACATAAAAACTCTCACTGAGTCATTCCCTGATCTGAGTTGCGCAGCCTGTTTTTCCGAAATATTGACTTTTTTTCCAGTTAGGTTTAAACACTGAGTTTGAATCAAATGCTAGGAATAGTTGATCACAAAACATGCAAGATAATGTGCTTTAGTATATGAAAATAGATTTCTAAAAACATTGAATAAGTGGTCTGAAATATTTTAATATTTCTTCACAAATTTTAAAAAGAAAACTTCAGGGAGTTACAATAGTTAAATTCAGTAGCTAAGCTGTTACATTGTTAATAATTGTATCAAGGGAAATGAAAAAATTATTTTTAAGATCCATCTCTTTAAAACTCCATCAACTTCAACAAACAATAATGATGATTTAACACTGCATGTCCAAATTCAGTTAGCTGCAAACAATAGCAGGCATGGAAAGGGGTGGGCATATACGTTGAACACAAGACACTGGAAAAAATGGTCAAGAGACACAAAATCCTGAAATGAAAGTGTTTTACTCCTGCTAAAAACAACAAATTATATCTATTTTAATTAAACTTGGTTGAAGTGAAAAAATACAGCAATTCTAAGTAACTAAAACACAGCAAAATATGATAATCAGATTCTGATTTTAATTGCAATTAGCACAACAATAACAAAAAAAAGGGCATTTAAATGTTTTGTGACTCTTCAAGCCATTTAAACACAATTTCATTGCTTGCTGTAAGAAATAGGACAGACACAACATCATAAGAGTTTTTTGCATAATTTTGGTTAAGAGAACCACTACATAACATAAAAAACCTGGATCAGTTTTTGCTTCTGAAAATAATTGATAAGTTATTTTTAATCAAAAATAGGAGAAGCAGCAGTTGAAAGAAAAACAAGTTATCCCCTTCTGAAAACCAGAGATCCTCAATGCTGCTCTCAAATAATACAATTCTGACTGAAACAGAAAAAATCCTTCTCTCCTGTTTATGCCCAAGGCTGTACAACTATCAGTTCAACTTATGCACGTTCAGCGTCTCTCATGGCCTCCTAGTTTCTGACTGAGTCTCTTACTGATTTTCCTGTGCAGAACAGCAGACTCATCTGTCTGTACTTCTGTTGGGATGCTTGGTCAGGTTTTTAACTGTCTACAGAGCTTAAGAGGTACCATCCTGACCCTCTTTATTCTCGGTTTTTGACAGGTGTATACCAAAAAGATAGTTCTCAGGCGGCCAACCTGGGCTTGAGGGAACAACCTAGGAGTTTGGTTCCTTGGAGGAGGGCAAACAGAGCCTTGAATTAATGTAAAATACAAACACATTGTAGTCTACCTTGACCATATTTCTCATGGAAATATGTGAAACACTTGGTAAACAAAATGTGAAAAAAGAAAAGTTGAACAACTTCCTGTTGTTTAAACCCCATGATCTAGTTAGAGACTTTCCCTGTATGTGTCCACTAAAATATTTCCCTGTTTTTTTTTTTTTTGCTAATAGCAATACATTGTTCTAAATTATTAGAAGTAGATTTCAGAATTATTAATTATTAATAACCAAGAAGTATGAAAGTTGTTAGTCTTGCTTTACCAGGGCTGAGCAAATATATTTGTCTGTATTACTCCAGATTTTGTTTGGGGTGAACAAGAAAACAAACACAGCCAGAAATGGCAATTTTTCAGCTGAGATAAAGTTGCTTATGCTGTAGCTCTTGTTGTTGGCCTTAAATATAACCTAGAGCAAACAGAAGAAATTTGATAAATTGTTTGTATACCATGAGTACTGTAAAACCAAAAAGCACTGTTAATTGTTAGCAATACTCATTGAAAGGTCTAAGATTTTTAAAAACATCTTTTTGTAACTCAGTGCTGAGAAGGCCTTCATTCAGTAATGACAATAATTTTATCAAAAAATATCAGTCTAATACTATAAACGATTGACTGTACTGAGCCTGTCAGTCTAATTGGCTGCTGTCAAAGATCTTCAATTGGAAATAGGCTAAGAGGTGAGCACTGCTCTATTTCTACAACCATTTAGGGTTTATATGCAAGAGAATTCTAGTATTAAGATTGTGCAATCCTATCTTACATGTAAACCCCAAACTTTCACATAATTCTCAGAAAAAAATTTATTAAGATATCTGGTGAAGCAGTTTCTTCTCAAATATGATAAGACTTTGTCAGTTTCCTTAGGGATCTTTAGGGATAACATTGATATCTATTGCCTTACGCTAATAGTCGAATAATTCAGATATATTTCAGATATTTGTATCACCTACCTTTATTCCACAGCACAAAATTTGCAGATACAAAGCTTAAGCCATGATAAAACCCCTTATTACCAAGGAATACCCACAGAAATTGCAGAAACTGTTCAACTTTCTAAAGTTTTGCTCTGCGTACCTGGTTGTGAAGCTGTTGTATGACAATGAAGATTTTTCAGATTGCTTTTTTAAAAGAATAAATGACTTCATAGGGTGGAAAACTACAGGTGGTAAAAGGAGAAAATGAATGTAGTTTGATGACTCAATGATCTTCAGGGTCTTTTCCGGTGTAAATTATTCTGTGATTCTGTGATTCTTGGCCGTAACTAATGTCAACCGTTTGACACTGTCTGCTTCTACTTGTTAGTGGAGAAACAGTGGACAATTTTGTGAAGCTTACATTTTTCACTCAGGCCAGAATTGGAGTTCCTTTAAGGAAACACTATACTTCATAAAAAGTGAGTAAGGATAATTTGGGGGGGCTTGGGGGGAATTGGTGTTATTTGGGGGTTTTGTTTGTGTTTAATCAATTTGAAGAGTTGTTACTCACTTATCCAACCAAGATCAACACTGCAAATCAGATAACAGTAGTTTCTATGAATTCATACTTCTTATACTCTTCTCCAAAGAAACTCATCAGGAAAAATTTCTTTTCATAAGTTACAGATTCATGCCATAACACATGACTCAGCTATTTTATTTCAATATACAGTTCCTATTTTAGTAGAAGAACATCAAGATATAAGAAGACCTTTTTGCTTAGAATTTTGGGCTCCTTGCACAATCAACTTGTGAAGCTAAGACTTACTGGAGAGAAATTTTTAAAAAAATCTAGATAGTATTTTTTTATTTCAATCATTTATGCTAATGTTTATGCTCCAAATCAGGGCTTAAAAGTTAACTTTCAAATTTAAGCAGTAAAGGTATTCCATACAAGAAATTAATAAACAGGTAAAAATCACAAGTAAAGTCTTCTCATCATAAATTAGATACACCTAATTCTTTCCATTAGCTATAAAGTGAATCTAGGACTACTAGCTGTGTGAGATAACACTGAACTTTCATTTAAAATGACAGCTTTCTGGCTTTGAACTTTTTGGCTATTAGTCTAGGTTTCATTAAGGCTTTGACAGATGCACACAAATACAGGTGTTACAAATAAGCAAGTTACTCTTGCTTCTATTTTTCTAACTGCTTCTGGTTTCTGATGTTTCTATCTGCGGGGGGACTGCAGGAAGTGGCAGCCTCACAAAACGAGGTCTCCCCGGCACGTATCTCTACCAAGTCTGGGCCGGGTGGCCCCCAGGGTGCACTTAATGTGGCATGGGTCTCTGGCCACAGAAATTCTAACAGGAAACAAAGCAAGATGAAGGAACAAACCTGGACTCATCTCTGTTCTGGCAGGGAGGTTTATTTGGGGTAACAGGGAGAGGGGTTGCAGGGGAGGAAAAGGGGGAAAGGAAAGGCAAGGACAGGGTAAGGGCTGCCAGCCCGGAGATGGATGCTCTCCCAGACCCAGGACCTGGCTTTTAAGGGGAAAGGAAGGGGGCAGGGACTGGCTCTCTGAGACCCAGTCCCAGGAGAAGGAAGGGAAGATTGGCAAAAGGGGTACACACCAATAGGTTTTCAGGTACAGCAGAGCATATTTCAAAATGAACCAATAGTATGCAGAGCAGGGAACAAAGGGAGCACATGGAGATCTGAAAATTGCATTACTACAGATTTCCATCCCTCATTCTCTGCTGGAAAATATCTTCAACACAGTGGATTCAGTGCAAAGTCTATCAGCTTTAACTACACTGGCTAGATTTTAAAATAAATTCTGAATTTTCACTGAAGTGGCTCATCTCCTTTCCTCCTTTGTAATACAGGTAAATGCATCTAGAATGGAGCCACTAAAAAAGCTGAGGAAGAAAGACAAGAACAGGTAGTGGATCTTAATATGTTGTGGTTAGTTAGATAATTCAGAACATGTTATAACTTACATGCATTTTAATTCTCATCATAACCCTTCTTGCATTGGTAAATTTGTAAGGATGAAAGCTGACAATTTGCAACTTCTTTCTTTGTTTAGATATTATTTAAAACAAATTGATACTTTGTTAAGCCATTTCTCAAAGGATATTTTTATTGAAAATGTTCTGATAAAGTGTGCACATTGTCTCTATTCTATTGTGGAGTTACAAGTTAAAAATTAACTCATTTTTGAGTCCCACATTTGTGGTTTTTTTACATGGAACAGAGGTAAGGAATCTTTTTATATGTGTTATTTATATTTATTGTAATAACATTGCATAACCAGTGTTTGAATATTTCTTTACAATGAAGAAAGAATTTGAAAAACTCATAAACCTCACCGGGCAAAAGAAAATAAGATAAAATAAAAACAGAGATGTAGACCATGTTCCAAGGAAGCAGAAACTGAATAAATCCTGAATAATTGTTTTTTAAGCAAGGAGAGACAGGGCAAAATTAATTCTGTCTTTCCTTCATTGTCATTATGGTCAACAGACACATAGTATTAAGAAGAAATCAACTAAAAAGTTCTAGCCATAGGGATACTTGGCCGACCTGAGATAAATGGCTGTGCCACCGAAGTAAAAAGCTTCCTTTGTTAACTGAGAAGTAGACGTTTCTATACAGTCATTTCTTTGTTATCATCTTTGGTCTGTAGAATGCAAACAAACTCATTTTATTTATCCTATTTACACAGGACAAAAAACAGATTTGTGTTCCAATGTGGTCTCATATGGTTCCTCTGAAATATTTTCCAAACCTAATTTTGCTCCTCAGATTTTTTGTATCAGCAGTGTAACACTAAGCATTTGAATCACAATGAATAATGAGTTTCCAACATTGAATAAAATGGAGATCCCATCCCATGAGCTCACTTATGCCATAGACACTTGATTTCTGCTCAACATTCTGGCAACAGCTAGGCAGAGTAAATTTGTTATAACACTGAATAATCTATATTCACTGAAGTGGTCCAGTGATTTAAAGTGGATATTGATAGGCAACCTTAGCATAGCTGACATAGTGGAAATAACTACTGGAAAAAAAAAGGGTGCTATGTGTCTATCATAATGCCAAATGTCAATGACACATTTATTATTGTGTCATAGTGGCATAAAAGTTAAGATTATTTGATTATTTTATCCTATAGACATTTATATACCAAAGAGTTAAATAGTTACCTGGGTTTTGGTGGGTTTTTATATTTTTGTTGCAATAAATTTCAGGTATGACAGAGCTTACAGCTTTCACTCTTTTTTAAGCTAGATTTTGATTACTAGGAAAATAATTTGTCATAGAAAATACAATTGTATTTACAAATATAAATTCACAAAATGCATACAAAATATTTTAATTTCCGGGTTTTTAAAAATATTTACCTTAAATTAATTTTTATTGGACATTATTGAATTGATAGGAAAAAATTGCATTTTGTTAGAAGTTCTCATTTTGTTTGATTAGCATATTATGTGCAAGTTAAGTAAGAAATGTAGTGAGCTATCTCATAGTTTATATATGCTGAGCATGAATAACATCTAGCTTCAGATGCAATTTCCCATTACCAAAAAGCTCTAACATGTTTTATAAATTCAGTCTTCTTGCATGTACTTATCAATCCTTTGGCATGTTTTATACAAGCACAACTTTTTTTCCTCAAGGATGTTCAGAAATAGTTGTATTTCCTATATTTTCTTTTTACAGAATTTATTGTTTTCACAGATTTATAAGTTATTCATGTTTTTTGATTTTCTGTAAGTATTCAGGTGTTGATCTTCAACATGGACTTAAAATGGTCTCTAGGATTTTTAGAAAACAAGATGGCTCCATTTGAGGTCAAATTGATTTTGGATTGACTTCTCTTTTCATTATGTGGGTTGTTATATAATTGAAATTTTTATTTCCTCTTAACCACAACAATTAATTTAGCACTGCTTCAGTTTTCATTTTGTGCACTTTGGGCACATTGATCCTTAGCAACACAAAGAGCTGTGGACGTTCTCTTGTTTGTCAGTTCTGGGAGCATTGTTGTGTAGTTTCATCATTTAATTATTGCAAAACACTGATCAGCCATAATTTTTGGAAATCTTTGTTTAATGCCTTGAAATATATATTTCCAAAGAAATTACTTTAGTGTCTGAAAGTATTTGACAATTTGTGACACTTCTAAGCTGCAACTGCAAATATAAAGTCTATGTTTACATCTAGAGGCATTTGCCTGTGCTATATCTAACATTTATATGAAGTAGCTTTAATTTTTATAAATCTTGCTGAAATCAGAAGGGTACTGCTGTGATCTTGAGGATTGTCATGTTTACATCTTGGACTGCTTATCTCACCATATTTAAGTAATAAATATAACTAAATATAACTATATGAAAATTATCTTTCTGTAAAAAAGTACCACTTTTCTGTAAAAAAAGTACCAGTGGGTGGAAGAATCTGCTGATAGACTCACACATGCACACACACACACACAAATGAACACAGGTGGCCACTCTTTTCTTGTCTCTTATTTATTTTTAAATGCTGAATCCTTCTTGACTTTTCTCACAAACCAGAGGTCCTTGCCACCTTACAGGTGACTTTGTACTCTATCATTCCACATATCATTCCAATTTCACATATACTTCCAATCTTATCTTGAAAACAAATGGACTCCATTTGTTCAGTACATAATAGAATATTACAATTAAAACAGAGCCATGGACTAAGTACATGAAAATTCAACGTGGAAAAAATTAGCCAAATTAAAAAGTCATTCCCTTTCAGTTGGAAATGAGGAGATGTGGCAATCTTAATGCACTTAAGACCAGAATGACAATAACCCATTAACGTGATACAGGCATGAAAAAGTAAAACCTATTTTTAGAATATATGAGGTGAGCTATTTCTGGCATAGATGGTAATATATATAACTGTCTAACTTTGCTTCAATATATCTCACCTGGTGGGATGACACTTAAATTGTTATGGACAATTCAGGTCACCTATATTCTAAAAACAGAATATCTAAGAAAAAGGTACTTCGGTCTTTCAGGATGAGACAATAAAATGCTAGCAGAAAAGGATGACTTAGTACAGGACTGAGGCTGGTAATTCTGTTCACTTCTAAAAAAAGGTGTATAAGCTAATGAGCAATGTTAGCACTGAAGTAAATGAACACAAAATGAACATTAATAAGTCTGGTCTTTAACCACCCTTCAGAAAACTGTTATTTTAGAACCTAACTTCCACGTCAGAATAGCCGAACAAAAATCCAATCAATTTTAAGAAGATTGATTGATGTTGGAACCAGATTCCACAACAGAAGATAACCTTTTTAATCCTATATTTTCCTCGTTAAAAAATGACTGTAAACATTGATCAGGAGCTTGGAGAATGTAATTGCATTCTTCTACGAGAGTTCAGTGGGAGAGGAGAGAGTAATCTGTGGATAAGCATCTACTCTTTCAGAGACGTTTTAATCTGTGTCTCTTCTCTAGGGGAGATTGATTCTGTGGTGTTCCTGAGCTCCTGATCCCTCAGAAATTTGGATACAGGGCCTGATGAGACGTGATTCTTCATTTCACTCAGTATCCAGAGAAAGCAGATGGAAATAAAAAGAAAGCATATGAATTCAGGGAAGAGTCAGGACATCTACTGCAAAGTGCTAAGAGTTTTTATGAATTAAATGTGGTCTTTTTACCTTTAGTGAAGAATTAGAGAAGAAGCAGTTTGTATCTGTGTGTGTGTGCAGGTTTAAGACATAGATGAAAAATGTTTGCTTGTACCTGCAGAAAAGAAAAATAGATGCTTCAGATGGGACTTTTAAAATGAAAATAATAAAACAATAATACATTTGATTGAATTCTTTGTCCTTCTTTGCTGAAATCCTTATTAGTAATGTGGCCTGGAATTTCAGCTTCTCTATATCTTCAGAGCCATACTTTCCTAGAGACCTCTGACTTTAATTAAGTATCAGGATAAAAGTAGAAAGTTTCAAGACCTGCTGACTTTTTAGAAACTCTGATGCTGGCATGCTGGAAATAGAAGTACAGTATAAATACAGCTGACTGACTTATGTATCTATTTATTCCTCTCCTAATGAAGCATTAATGCTGCTGAAGTCCAATCATTTGATTTGCAGTAAAACAAAAAAAAAAAAAAAAGGCAAGGAAAAATATAAAATTCAATGTCTATGATTTACTAATCTCAGACATAATTCAAAGGTATAGGAGTGTTAGAGTAGCCTTAAAAACCAGTCAGGTGTTAACAATAAGGACTGCAAAGATCTGTCATGACTTACTAAATACTTCCATCGGGGATTCAAATATTTCTGATCTGAGTCACAAACTGATTTCATTTGTGGAATTAGTGTATGTGTGTGCTAATGAATAATTCTGCTGCTTTCTTTTTAATGCTGCGAACAACTGAAAATATTTTCTTTCACACTACTGCTTGTTCTTGATTATAAAACTTTTAAAAACAACTGTACCACTCAACTTGTATTTAAGAGGAGCTGCATAACAAGACCTTAAGGAAAACCACCAGGAGAGAAAATTCTTCAAAGGAAAGTATTTCAAAATAATGGATTAGGGAGAACCTTACTACAGCTATGGAGTATATTTAAGCAGAAGGATCAACAAGACATAAAATACAATTTCTCAAAACCATCCTGAAAGAAACCAGAAACCTCACAGAAGAGAAACTACTCGGAGAAACAGGACAATCCGTACATAACATGGACAATATTTTAGAGTAATGTGAAACGAGGTGGCAAAGACATTCATGTAGTCAGAAAAAAAAGGTACTGATTACAAGGGACTAGATGAAACAGACAAATAAGGCATTGTAATCCTAAGTGTCTCACAATGTAGCTTTTGCATGTGAGTCCCAATGCAAAATTCAAATAGTGTGGAGTGCCTGAGCTCCTAGTTTAATGCACTGAAGAATTAAATCACTCAGAATGACAGAATTTATAACAGTGGCTCTACATTTGCCTGAAGCAGATAGGAGGAGACTGTGAAAAAGAGCTGTGACTCCAGATCAGCCCTTCACAGATGCCTAAAGAGCTGTGCTGTAGGGAAAAGCTATTTCAGCATAGAATTTACAGCCCACAGGCTCTTCCTCACTTAGGGAGTTTGAAAGAGTGCAGCAAAGAATGTTTTCTTTTCTTGTTCATAAGACAATAGAGAGTATTCTTTTTGAAAAAAGGCTGTAACACTGATGTGTGTAACACGGGTGTGATATATATGAGATTCTTGTTGCAGTGTTTTCATTAAAAAATTTAAATTCTATACTTTCATGAAAGTGTTACAACTAGAGCTATATGCTGTTCTACATGAAAAACAAAGTCTCTTTTCCTGTTATTGCCATCTACATTTGCAAAATAAGTTACACTGAACAAAAAAATAGATTGAAAATAGAGGAGATGCAAGAATCATTGTTAGCAACCTAATCCCATAAAACAGTACTAATCTGAGAGAATAGAAAGTTATGTTTGATATATGTTTAAGTGGAATTTCTCTAATTTATTCAAAAACTGTCATGACCAGAATAAAATAATAAGCTACTGCAGCTGGATAAAACTGCTCCACTTTTATATTTCAGTCATGTTAGTCTGCCTACAGTCTTAGTACCAAAAATGGTCATTTGAGCATCACTTCTTTCAGAGACACAGGCAGCATGATATAAACGTGAAATATAAGTTACATCTATTTTTTTTTGCTCCTTTTTTTGAGAATCCACCTAGCAATAAATGGAGACAATTGCAAGTTCTTACCCCATATAAAAGTCTGCTCCATCTATGGGAGACAGGAGCAACAGTCGTTCACAAAAAAAGTGTTTAGTAGGAAAATTTCCATATCATATTGACCAGGATAACTTAATCTCACTTATCGTCTTGAGACAGGCTCGAATTTACTACAGAGGACAAAAGACTCACTTTTTACCAAATGGCAAAGAAACTTGTCAGGAAAGAATTCTGACCATTTTTCTTTTACTAATTTCCCTCAAACATTTCTTCTTTTCCTAAGATATAAAAAGAAAAGGGTACAAAATAAGGAAAATCTAAAAAAGGTACAAGACATTATGAAATAGGAGACATACTTTAATTTTGTAATGAAATGATAATTTTTCAATTAATGTTAATTCCTAACCTATTAAGAATTCTAATATTTTGAGACAAATATTGTCTTTAGCACCAAAATATTTTTTGCTCACATTTTATTTTTCTAACTGACATTAATAGAAACTATTCTGTATTACAATGTAGTCATCCATTTTTTCTTTGAGATTTATTTTAAAAAATGGTGAAATGTTGAAAACAAGACATATTTTGAAGACAATGTGAGGTATTGGCTTCTATTAACAAGAGAAATGTGTTTGAACTTGATTGAGCAAAAAGAGTTCGAAGCAGAGCCCTGTAGTATTTTCCTAGGAATTATTTGAAATTATTTGGAAAGTAAAGAAGCCAGGGATACAGTTCTTGCCGCAGAAACAGCTAAATATTCCCTCTATAGAAAAAATACCAAAACAACTCTTCTAGACAGAGCCTGGAATCCTGTCAAATGGAAAATAGATCTGAAACTCTTCCTGTTCAGAATAGTCTGTTATGCTAAAGGTGGGCCTCTGGTATCTCAAAACAACAGCAAAGACATTGCAGACACTTTCGTCTTCTGTTGGCTCTCTCCCATTCTGCCTCATTTCAGTTTTTATTTAGTACTCTTAATGTGCTAGGAGGTCTTAGGGATTTAGTCTCAATACATTAATAATTTAAATATAATCATCACTTCATGGAACATCTGTCTTTCTTCTATCACTTGAGTTAGCTTTAATTCCTCTGGCAGTTTAGTAGCACTGAGGTTTGAGCTTCACAATATAAGTAACTTGAAAGTTTGTGTGAAATGAAGCTGCAAAGTTCAACAAACTATCACAGAGGATTTATTCAAGAATATGAATATGAGTCAACAATATAGAAAACACCAATGCAGACAGGAGAAACCCTTTTTTCTCTTTGAAGTCTTTAGCTGTTATCCTTAGACCATGCAATAATTAGATCATGAGCTAATTGAAACATACAAATTAATTGCACTGATTGCTGTTTGTATGAGATGGTAGTCTTTTCCTGACAAATTTGCTTTGATGAGGCAAAGGAAGCACTTGACATTTTGCCATTGAAAGTCAATTGCTCTCCTGCACCAATTAAAATGACACAGTATTTGAACTCAATTGCCTAATGTGCTGTTCCAAAGGAAAAAAAAAAGAAGACAATTCATGGCCTAAGGTGTCCATGCTTTTAAAGCACAGGGTATCAGTGTAACCAAATTTTTAATAAGCCTAGAACTACTATAGTTGTCAGTGGGTTTTGGCAGACAGTTCTTAATTTATTAGGAAAAGAAATCATGATCTTTCAGGAAACCAATAGCAGGCTATTGATTTCTCCATGCTAGGAACAGCTTTGAAGGAAATTTTCTGTCACTCCCTAGACCTAGAGAAAGAAAAATGAATAATGCACATAACAAACACTAAACTTAAGCAAGAGTCATGGAGTAAAGTGGCAAGTGAAACAAAGGAGCTTTATCATGACTATAAGCTCTTATGGACTTCTCTTGCTGTTTATCTTTCTTACAAAAGCAAGGGCTGTAGTACATAAAAAAAAAAACAACAGTAAAACAACAGTAAAATTTATATAATTATTCTGCATATGAGCATGGATAAGGGTGTTCTAATTTCCTTCCACATCAGTTCCCCCTTTGAAATTCAATTCATAGCCCATCATTGTGATTCTTCCACCACTGGTTACTTCCAGAGAAGAGCCAAACAGGAACTCCTAGCCAAATGATCCTTTAAGTTCAGAAATCAATGTAACATTTAAAGTAAGAAATATTCACTAGGCCACAATAAGCACCATTTTATCTAACAACTGTTTATTATAAAATGTATAACCAACTCTGCAAGACAAGTCTAGAATCCAGGTTTCTATCTAGTACTGTAGTAGCTGGTCTAGTCAGATTTTCTTAGCAATGACTCTTCTTTCATTGCGTATTTTTTCATTATTAACATGCAAACTTAATCTCCTCTTTCTAGTTAAACTGTCTTCCACCTTCATCTTCATTTCTATCTGTAGTTGAATGGTTGCACTATTTTTAAAATACGTGTCAGAGGACAGCACTTCTGGATGAGACATTGGTAGGCCCATGGATAAAAATGGAACGACTTATGGTGTGAGGAGGGTTTCAGCTCTTCCTGCATACAGGGGCTAAAACAATGCCAACATTCCCAATCACAGAACAGAAACACCACCACCAAGTCACTGCTCCCTTCCTGTCATCACTGTGGACACATATTTCTTTGGATGGCCTGAAGCTGTAAACAGATTTTGTCTTTCAGCTTCACTGAACACCATTGGGACTTCTTACTTGAAGGCTTACAGTGCCTTTTTTTTATCATGGTCTGCTGGGCTACTATTGTGGGGTGAGAGTTTTTCTTCCAGTGTTTGAACTTCCTGATAAGGTTTGTTGGCAATTTGTTACCTTAAAAATGTTATGAATGCCACCAAAACACAGATGTAATGATTATCTACAGGCAAATATAAAACATCAGTGTTTAATTGTTTATTATTCTTTATCTTTTGTCAATATGCTGCTGTTTGTTTTGCAAGTCACCCACACAGAGTATCTTGGGTGATATCTTTTTATTTCAGAAATAAATGACAACACTCCAATAGAGTTCAGTAACATCATGGTTTCATACCTTGTATTTTTACTTACACTCAATGTCTTGTGTATCACATTAGTCAACAAATAAAATGCATATATTCTCAGTAGTATTACAGTACCCAGTTATTAAGATTAAAAAAATATTGGTAGCATTAGTACTCAAATTATTTTAAAATAACTTGTGTTTTCAGCAATTATTAAGTTAAACCTATTACTAAAATGATAATGATCAAAAGATAAAATTCATATATAAGAAAATTTGTTCTGATTCATATTCTTTACAGTACATTTAGTCTGTCTTTGCTGCAGTTGAAAAGCTACCAAAAAATAATTCTAGACATGTTAAATCATGTTTTGACATTAGTCATCATTATCACATTAGTCAAGTCAATACATGCAGTAAAACTCTCCTTCAGACAAGATACTTGCTAATATAGGTAATACCTTGCAAAATAGTAAAAGGAACTATGACAATTCAGGGTAAAGAGTTGCAAATATAAAATGTCCCTAGATTGAAAGCTACTAGAGGATATATTTTGATATTAGGTCTATTGAACTGGTTTTTTTTTCTACTAGCATAAGCTAGCCAACACAGAAATGCTGAATCAGATTGCTTTCATTCAGCTGCTCTAGAGAAGGTTGAACTCTTGGTGGGCAAAACCAAAAATTGATTAAATAAAGCCCTGGCACCCTGCTCTTTTTTAATAAAGCTTTATTAAGCCAACTCAGGAAAACAGATGACTCTTCAGAGTCCTTGCTGAAAATATACCACAAAAAAAAAAAAAGCCCAATGCACCTCTAGAAACATCTACTGAATGGGGCAAAAGAACAAAAAAGTCTTAGAACAAACTGATGTGGAATTATGCAACTCAGTTCATTCTCTTGTGAAACTTACTGTAAAAGGAAATAAAAAATCACTAAAAACCTGTAGAAGATGAAATCGTGATTTTCTCAGAGTCTTATGAAAGTGGGACTCTAGGATCTAGGACATGAAAAAGAGGGTGCTAGACAAAACATATTCCCCAATGGAAACGTGATGGAAAGGTAGAGTTAAAGAAAGCTGTGACAACTGCCTCTACTCAGGCCACACATTTTTGGTAAAAAGACGAGTATGCAGGAGACTGTCAAAGTGAGATTGACATGATATGATTTTATCAAACTTTTGCTTCTCCTCACTATTATCATAGTTTTATTTTACCTTGATCTTATGATCCAATTATAAGAGATGCCTCTTCCTGAGTTAAGGTGAAAACCAGACCATATGCCAAAGTCAATATATGGATTTTATTTAACAGTCAGTTTGAGGTAGAGAGATAGAGAGAAATAAGAAGGGAGAGGGGCAGGGATGGGGGAGAGGAAAATGGAGACGGGGGTCAGGGAAAGGAAGGGTAGGGAAAAGAGAGAGATAGAGAGAGCAAGACACAGCGCCATGGATCCCTGTGGGTCTGGCATCCTTCTGGTTCTTCTTCACAGGGCTCTTATCAGTGATAGAAGTTCCCGGTTGTCCTGGAGGTACCATTTTGATGCAGTCCATGTCCCAGGTATCCACAAGGCATAGATGCTGTTCCCATAACTTGAGATCGCATGCATCTAACCAGTCTCTTCCTTTCTCACAGTTTTCCACTGTATGAATTTTTGTCCAGAGGGTTTAGCCAGGTGTGCTTCACCAGGCATGGAATTGGCATCTTCCTATTGTTGCCAGCTGTGCAGATTCTGGTGTCTTCTCACAGATATTAAACCTTTCCACATAAACCCATGACACAAATCTTCCAGAAAATTAACACTTTAAAATTGTTCATATGGAGGATTGGGATTTGGTAGTGTTTTCGGATTGTTTTTCATTTTTCAGGATGATTGAAAGAAACACATTTCCAGACATGAGAAGTAAGTAAGAAAAGGAAAAAAATGAAACTTGCCAGGACACACCATGTTAAAAAGGCTTGAATGCAGGAATATTAGTGACCTTACTGTCTAGTGTCAGACCCTTATATGCTAGAAGAAAAATTACTAATGAATGTAGTACTGGATGAGTACTGAATAATGAATAATATTGGGATAAAGATATTTTTTCTATTTCACTAAAAAACTTCCCAAATGAAAAAGATGAAATTTCATGTAACCTGGAAGTAAAATGTTTTAGAAAGAAAGAACCAAGATGATTTTTCATTTTCCTGTGGTTTTGCTGCATAGTCATGCAACTTTCTCTATTTTGATCTGTTCCTTTACAGCACCGTTAAGATGTACAGAGAGCTGCAAGCGAATTTTTAACTTCAGATACTGCTTGGAGCCATGAATCTCTTTTTGCTGTGAGCTGTAGTATGTCTGTCTGGAGGAGGAGGATGATGCTCACTCTTCTTAACTCACCTGTGGCTTTCAAATGCCTATCAGACTAAGCAGCACTTTATCATGAAACTAAAACCAGAGAATTTTGTTACAAGGATATGATAAACAGAACATTTTAAACACAGGGTACTAAGAGGAAGAACAGGTTCTCTGTTCTTCTTGTTATCTTTCTATAAACCTCACTGTTTTTCTTACCTTATTGTCACCATAATTATTCCCATATGATCAATATTTATATACTGACTTATACTGTTTCCTATTTTTTCCTCCTCTAACTATTTTTTCCTCAGTGGATACAGAAGTCATATCATGAGGCTGTACTGTACATGAGTGGTCCAGTAATGGTTCATATGAAGAATGAGTTCAGTTCTCTTAAACACTCTGAGATTTTATTTTCTAGGCTAAACAATTCCATATCTCTCAGCCTTTACACAAAGGAGAAATGCTGTATCACTTCATCATTTTAGTCATCATTTGCTGAACTTTCTCCAGTGTAGCACTATCACTCTTGGACTGAGGAGCCCATAAGAGGACACATGACCCAAGTTGTGGTCTCACCAGTGCTGTATAGAGAGGAATGCTCATGTCCCTTCATCTGATGGCAGTACTTTGCCTTATGCAGCCCAGCACACCATTAGTTTTCCCCTTGTTTTATTTCATGAGGTTCCTATCAGACTATTTTTCCAGACATGTGATTAACAAATAAGAATAAACATTCAATCCCAAACATACTAACTTGAAATTTCAAGATTATGCCATTGATCATTGTCAGAGACTGAAATTGTTCATGCCTCAAACATTGATATAAAGTTTTGCTCATTATAACGAAAAGTGTATAAAGAAGCTACAATCAAAGAAGCCTCCCTGAAGATATCTGACTGGGACTTTGGACTGAGTCAGACTGCTGAGATTAGATAAAGAGAAACCCTATTGTTCAATCATCGAAGGCTGAGGGAAAGGAATTAATCCACAAAGGCCAAAGCCACCAGCTGCACTGAAGATCATCCCTGGCTGAGTATTGGGGTGGGGGAGAGCACAGCTCACAGAAGCCAGGTTTACACAAACTGGCCCAGCTGTGGAACCCCCAACCCCACAGGCCACATCCATGGGACTTTGACGTGAGAGGCAGCTGAGGGGGAGTCACAATCCATCACAGACCCCCCACAGTGCTAGGCCTTGTACCACAGGACTGCATGTGATGCAAGCAGAGTCTGCTGCGAGAGACTGCCCATTCCTCTCGGGGAACATGCCTGGACATTGCCCCTGGCCTGAGTGTATAACCCATGGCATTCTGTGCTTTCCGGGGGGACCACCACCACCAAGAAGACCAGCTAGAGAGGATCAACACAACATCGTTGGGATCCACGGATGGTGATATTATCTTTCTCCCTCTTTCTATCCCCCCCACCTCTTTTCCTACTTCTCTTTTCCTCCCTCTTTCTCTCATATTTACTACAAAATAAAACCTATACTATTGACTGGCATATGGTCTCGTTTGCACCCTAATTTGGGCAGAGGTATTTCCAAAGAACCTTAATATTTGGATCATAACAATCATATAGTTGTCACATGTTCAGTAAGGTGAATGAGAAGTGTCTGATGCCTGAACAGAATGGTTTTCTCAAATCTCAAGGTGAACAGCATAAGCATGAGTATATTCTAATAGTTGCTTTACAAGATAACTGTGAAAGGGTTTTCAGGGAAAATCTTTAACCAAGATTTCCTGAATTGCAGAGATTCCTGAATTCTCTTCTGGAGAATGGTAGAACTTCCACAGGTTGGGAAAATCAAGGACTATGGACTAGATTTCTATTATGTGGTTAGACAACTCTCCAGAATTATGACATTAAAAGTTAATAATGCAGGAAATGATCCTGGCCGTCCTAGGACACCATGTTCTGAACTATATCAGGATGTGGTTCACTACCATGACTCAGAAGATACTGGTTTCTTTAACTTTTATGTGGAGTATGACCCTACAGATGTGTGTGGAGTGCTCCAAGACTGGACACTTTGCTCCAAGTCTCCAAGATATTAGTTGAGGAACACGCCATCCCTGCATCCTAGTCAAGTTCTTGTCAAAATGCAGTCCTTCACAGAATAAAAAAAACATAGCTTTAGACTCCTACAGATATATTAAAAAAAAAAAAATAAAGTGAGATGTTTATAGAGCTTAGACATTTTGTAGGTTCAGATGGCAGCTGAGCTTTAAATCCCACATCTAATTTCTACCAATATCCTTCATAAGATACTAAACTGCTTTCTGGCATCTGGCCTTCATTACCCAAGCAGATCCATTGCCCTACTTTTGGCTTTACTGGAACTATTTTTAAAATAAATCATTACTCATAGTCTCTATCTACATAGGTGACTGTATCACTGTATCCATCTTAGGAGGGATGTCACCCCACTACGTGGTACAGTGATTCTTGTATATTTAGCTCAGGACTAGCTATCTACAGAGCAGATTGGTGGTATCTGCACTACCGGTCAAGAAAACCTTGACAACTGGGGTCACATATAGCTCCTGAGAATCAAAACATTTTTCTTTTCCTGTTAAAAATGTCTGACACACTGTGCATATTATGCTGTAGGAGAGTCATTTTTATGTTTTTCTTGATTTAGCATGTGGTATTAAGTAATATAATAATGACTTAATGCCTGAAAGAGTTTAAGTGTGTTCATTAATGTGGAAAGAACTCAGTCTGGTGCTGCATCTTGGATTTGGAGAGCAGCACTGAAATCAGCTTTTAAAATCACTCAAGGATTTGCTTTGGGGGAATATGGTTGACTCACATTGACAAAGATCCTGGGCAAAAATTAATATTTACACAGTGTAGATGTGCAGAGATGGAAACAAAGTGGTGATGTGAGCAGCCACAATCAGTAGCCTGATTAGAAAGAGAATGTTACTGAACAGAAGGAAATGTCTGTTGAAAAATACTGACAGACAAATTGCCTGCCAGTCTGAGAACTGTGAGCCTGGGAACTAGGCCTTGGCAGCAGAAATATTCTTGAAAAGTAGAGCTGGCATATTTGAAATGCAGCTGTATACATAGAAACAGGAGGCATCCTGAGATGTCATCAATAAGTGCAAAACCTAAGAAACCACAATGGCAACTTATCATCTCAAAAAGTGGAAACAGTCTGGGAAAATTAAATTGGTCTGAAAAAACACAAAACGTCATCATGTATTGGATCTTAGAGGTGTAAAATAGAGATTGACAACATCTATTGGCTGTTCAAAATGCTGATGATTGATGTGCTCATATCTCTGTGAAATGAAAAGGATTTAAATTTGTTTTCCTATGCAGGCTGAATTCTCCAAAAGAAATTTCCATGGGATATTGGACTCAGGTTAGGGATGCCTGGATGACTTCAGATTATATGGTTTAGGTTAACTTTGAAGAGAGACTCAGTTTGCTCATTCATTGGTCCCACCTCTGGGGTTAGTTCGGTTTGTCTTCTCCCTCTGAGATGGTTTGGTTCCTTTCTTGTATCAATATGTCCTCCTCCTTGGGGTTGTTTTACCTTTTGAAATCTGTCTAATTCACTTGATACTGGTATTACATATCCATGTAAATAATCTATTATTAGGTTAAATAACCCATTGTTATATTATTGATAAGTTTGTTTCACTAATTTTAGGTTTCTGGTAGGTGGTAATAGAACACATCTATTTGGTTGCTTTTTACAATTGGTTGTTGTTATATGATTGATTTCTTCTATGACAGATAGATTCCATACTATTGATTGAAACTATCTTATTGATTGCTGATAATAATTTGTATTATCTTGATATATGCATAAATATATATAATATATATATGATTAATGAAGTGTATATATATATATATACACACACACACACACTTTATTAATAATAGCTTTGCTTGCTAGTGGTGATTTTGNACTTGATACTGGTATTACATATCCATGTAAATAATCTATTATTAGGTTAAATAACCCATTGTTATATTATTGATAAGTTTGTTTCACTAATTTTAGGTTTCTGGTAGGTGGTAATAGAACACATCTATTTGGTTGCTTTTTACAATTGGTTGTTGTTATATGATTGATTTCTTCTATGACAGATAGATTCCATACTATTGATTGAAACTATCTGATTGATTGCTGATAATAATTTGTATTATCTTGATATATGCATAAATATATATAATATATATATGATTAATGAAGTGTATATATATATATATACACACACAAACACACTTTATTAATAATAGCTTTGCTTGCTAGTGGTGATTTTGTGCTGTTCTACCTTCTAGTGGTGATATGGGGGAAATATATGTGGCGATATTTAATCAAGACAGTGTTAGAGGATTGTACCCTTGTGTATTATGGAATTCTAAGAACCCACAGTCACGATTTTTATACACCCACAGAGAAGGTTATTTTTTTGGCTGTGACAAAGAGTGAGATAAGCGACTTGACAGATTTACCCATTTTAAATACGCCAGAGTGCAGTACTCTTTCACCAGGTCCTTTGAGATTGTGGAGGTTGTAGCATTTAATATCAGTTTTACTTACTCTAAATATAGCTGATGTTGAAAGTGATTTCTGATTTATCAGAGTGATTCAAAATAAACTGCATAACACCATCAGATATATGTCACAGCTACCAAAACACAGCAAATGCAGTGCACAGTTCAATCACAATATCATTGTGATTCCCATTCCAAGTGTCTATGACATGCTCGCTATCATAATCCTGGGTATCCTCAGTTGGCAGGAAGAAATACATGGGTTGAAGGCAGCTCAAGCCCTTTGCTCCCTTGGAAATTCTTTTACCAGTTGCTTTGTTTTTCTACTCTGTGGTGGGCTGACCCCATTATTCACTCCCCTTCATGTTGGTCTGGCTGGCTCAGGGAGATATTTACACTTTTAGGGAAATCAGGGAGAAACATTTGTACCAAAAGCTGACAAATTCAACTATTGATAGTGGTTTACCTGAAACAAAGGCCACCCTCCAGTCTCTTTTGTGTTGTGATTAGGTCAGTTTTTTTGCATTACTCCCTGACCTTCTTGGACACATCAACCTGACCCATTTCTACTGACATTTCTTTCATTGCAGGAGTGTGTTGAGCAGTCACAAAGTGGCATATCAGGGCTCCCAATTGGGAAAAAAAATCGTAGGGAAGTCATTTGACTTTCATTAGTAATAAAATAGGAGTTTGCCTACTCTGCTAATATTTTCTCGTAAATAGAAAGTTCTCTGAACTAAAATGAAGGTTTATCACATTTTAGATGATTAAGAGTCATGAGACTTCTGGTAAAGTTAACAGGGTGGCTGTGTGACTAGGCTTTAACTCTAGAGGGTTGATTGATTCGGGATGATAGGGAATGTACAATTATATTGATTGCTCAGAACAATCCCAGTTTTATGGTAATCTGTAAATATTTCATTTCAGCCTATTAAGTCATTTACTACAGTTTATATCTAGTATGCTCTAGTAAATGGCTAGTTATCTATTAGAGCAACTTTCCAAGTTTTCTTGTTTTCCCATGCCACCATCAACCACTGCTTCAGCTGTGGACGAATGTGCAGCTGCAATTCTGTTGGGATAAGCCATTTCCCTTCCCCCATCCGCTCTGGCAAGAGAGGGATAAGGACAGAGACTATGGGTTGAGATAACAATTTACTAAATTTATTGAAAGCAAAGTGCAATGGAAAAAGAAACATGCAATAACAGCAGCAATATTAATAACAAAAGTATATAAAAAAAGAGAAGCTGCTTTACATACAAAAGGTGTTCACCACCTCAACTTAGCGCTGCATGGCTGCTTGAACAAAGACAGGGTGGTGGATGCTCCTCACAGTTCTCTACCTGTCCCTAAGCCCAAGACAATGGAAAACAATGATAGAAAAAACCCTGAGAGCTAGACCAGCTACCTTTGTTAGATATCAAACAAATTTCTCAACTCAAATTAGTTCAATTCTGATAATTTCTTCAACTGTTTAATTATCCATTGTGTGATGGTGTTTGAATGCATAAAAATATAGATCCAGAATCAAGTGACTGCTATCTTTTTTTGAGTTATCAGGAAATTGTTCTTAGCTGTGCATAGTTATTTATTGCATACAAATATACTAAAATAACCCCAAATATTTCTGGTAACCTTACACATCTCATAAATGTTAAGCTTTCATTTCAGTTTTTGCAAAGATGGGAAAGTGAACCTAAATATGCCAAATAGTAGCAACACTAAGAATGTATATTAACACAACAATCGACACAGATCACGCACCATTTTCTCAAAGAGAATGACTCACAGTATTAAACATAAGGTTGGTAGGAGTGAAAGGGGAGGCTGGTGTACTTGAGGTAGTCTGCTAAATTTAAAATTATTTTCCTCTATTCAGTAAAACCCCATAGTAAATATAGACTTTTGAAGGTGACTTATCAAAAATCATTATGAGGTAAGGAATGTAACCATAGTGAATGTAACAGGAAATTACCTTCATTGTCATACAGAAACCAATTTTTTCAATGTCTGCAAGAGAAAACTGTTTTCATTTAGACAATAGATGACCCAAAATTTCACCTGGCTACAAATGCACTACAGTTTAACTGACTGTACATGCTATTAAAATAGATTACCCTGACCTTCAATAGAATGTTTATTTTTAGTCTTTACACTCTTCCTGTATTATCTCACATGTGTACTCCTTCCTGGAATGCAACTCTGGATATGCCTCTTAGGAAATGTTACTGCTTACCCACACTTTTGCTGAAAGATCATTCCAAAGTATTCACCTTTGTTCTTCTGTTTGTATTTGAGTTACTGTAGATCCTGCTGAATGAGTAATTCATACTGCCCTTTTTCATCTCTTTACATTTCCTTCTGAGTACCTTCTCTCCAAGACTGAGCTTAATCACTGATTTACATAAACTTCCGTTAGCAGCTAAACATGGGAGTGTATCTTTTCTAGAGTCTTATCCCAAGATTGGTAATGAATTATGTAGCAATGCAATTTTCAGATATCCATGTGCTCCCTTTGTTTCCCTGCTCTGTATGCCATTGGTTCATTTTGAAGTATGCACTCTGCTGTACCTGAAAATCTATTGGTGTGCACCCTTTTGCCAATCTTCCCTTCCTTCTCCTGGGACTGGCTCTCAGAGAGCCAGCCCCTGCCCCCTTCCTTTCCCCTTAAAAGCCAGGTCCTGGGTCTGGGAGCGGGTCTTATCCCTGGGCTGGCAGCCCTTACCCGGTCCTTGCCTTTCCTTCTCCTTCCCTGCAACCCCTCTCCCCGTTACCCCAAATAAACCTCCCTGCCAGAACAGAGATGAGTCCAGGTTCGTTCTTTTGCCCCGCTACATTTTCTGTTAGAATTTCTGTGGCCAGAGACCCATGCCACGCTAAGCGCACAGCGCACCCTGGGGGCCGCCCGGCCCGGACTTGGTGGAGATACGTGCCGGGGAGACTGCGTTTTGTGAGGCCGCCACTTCCTGCCGTCCTCCCCCAGAGAGAAACATAAGAATGACATGTTTCTTTTGTTCTCATTTTCTTCAGATGGGAAAGAAAGGTAAACATGGAGAAAAAATCCTGCTGACTTTTAACCACCTAGAAAGTGTACTCTGGAGGAAGAAAATTACAAAAATAAGTACAATTAATAATCAATGACTAAAACTCAAAATTATTTATAGTAAAAAAGAAGAATGTAATTGTATTTTACTGCTTCACATGAAACTCATCTATGAAAACTGACTGGACTAGAAATGATACATAGCATCAGCTGAATTGATTTATTAATTTTTGGAATACTCCTGAATCTGTGTACCAAGAAAGGCACAGCAATGATATTCTGGCAGAAGTTAGATCTTCCATTGCTTCCCCGTGCAACTTCTCAATTCCATATCCTGAGGCTGAAAAGGAAAATTAGGCTATAGCAAAACTGGAGCAATATATTAAACTTCTATTGTTCATTTTAGTCATTGTAAAGGAGCACTCCCGGTACACATCTGAATACAGACAACTTGCATTTCTGGACTAATATATTTTGTGAAGCATGGAAACCATTTCTAGAACCAAAAAATATAAAAATGTCACACAGTTTTAATTTATTGTTCATTAAATAAAATGTCAAGTTAAGTTTACAGCAGACAAAGAGGAGTTCCCAGCAAGGAAAAATGTACCAAAAAAAAATTAGGTTTCCAAGCTGAAATTGAAACAAGGAAGCAAGCAGACAAGCAACACAGATTCTAGAGCAAGCATATAAATACAAGGATGGCTTCAATTATCATCCCATTCTTCTTCTTGATGTATGTAGTCTTATGGAAAAGCAAAACACACCCCAGTGACTGTTGGTGTTTCTCTTCTGCATGTCATACTGGCAGTAAAACAACATATATTTTAAATGGGAGTATTGTTTTTAGAAGCCCTTACCCTACAAAACTTGACATTGAGAATGATATTCCGTGGGACTCTTAGGTGTATATTCTCAGCAGATTCTTATTGACCCTATGCAAATTCGTCCTTTTTCTTTTCATGTCTCACCATCCTTTATTCATTCCTTGAAGCCCCACATGATTTCGCTTAGAACTTCTTTTGACAGCATGGTTACTTTGATCTACATTTTTGTGAGCTTTTAATGACCAGCAGGTATAAAAAGTATGTCTTACCCATTCTCACTACCTGAAAAATTGTTTTATTTATAATTAGATCCCTGGACTCCATGGAGTTAGCATTTAATTTCATTTAAACTAGTGTAAATCAGCAGTGAATTACAAAAGCAAACTGGAAGTAAATCTGACTAAAATAATACCTGAATTTAACTCTACTCTTCATCAGGTTTTTTGTTTTTTTTTTTTTTTTAAAGTTAGGGACAGGCTGAATTTTGATCTTATTCAAATATTGCATTTTTCTTTCTTGACAGCAAACCAAAGTAAAAAACAAAAAAAAATTCTACGTGAAACCATAAGAAGAGCCTAAATCTAAATTTCATGTTATTATCATGCTGAGGTATTACCTTTATCTTTGACTTCTGAAATTGATACTGTGTTTTGCATTCTATATAGATTTTAAATTAGACACAAGCTGGCTCTGATCACTCAGCTTAGACTGAATGAGAAAAGGAGAAATGGGACAGAAAGAACAAGCATTTTTATTGCTTCAATCTCATAATAACTTGAATAAGACTAAAAGAAATGATGGATGGAAAGATGGCATCTTTGCATTCTGGTCATCTTTGAAGTCATGACTATATTGATTCAGAAAAATTAAAATATCTGTCAATATCTCTGCTACTTCCCAAGTCTTTAAAAAATCATTGCTACAAGGACTTCATATAAAAGAAACATTTTTCCTCTATTTCCATCAAACATGTCTGTCACAATGCATTTGCCATCATGTTAAAAAAGTAATATTTCTGGAAAGTAGCACTTGTGGGAATTACATTACTCTTAACATGGTAGCTGGCTAGTATAGGGACTACCTGAGGGCATTGCTTCCAGGCAGTTGTTTGAAATATTTAATGCCACATAAATCAGATCTGGTATGGTTCTGCAAATGTTCAGAGCATATTAATGTTGCAATTCTAGAAGAAAAATAAAAGTCAAAAACCTATTTTTTCTTACACTTTGGACTTGACATTGAGGAAGACAACATTTGTATTATTTATTTTAGCACCTGAGTGTCCACAGTTAAAAAAAAAAAAAAATTGCTCATTGAGTAAAAGTCCCACAAATGTCTTTCTTGGAAGGAATAATACTTTGATCATTTAATCTTACTCTCCTAAAGACATCTAAAGTCTCGAAGAGACAGTGAAGAATATTAGCATTCCTTTAAAATCTTCTTGGACCATGCCAAAATTTGTAGAGCCATACTATTAATTTCTTAGTCCTTTTGTTACTGTCAATTGCCAGAACAATTCCTTGAAGCAGGTGTGAGTCATTCTGAAAGCATAATGTTTTTGAATTAAAATCTAGCAGTAAAATTGAGGCCTAGATATTTCCATTTCCCATTGCTTTACATTTATAGAAAAAATATGGTGTTCTGTCAATGAGAAAAAGTCCTTTCAGAATATCGGGAAAAATAATTTTTTTTTTCACTTTAGAGGATATTGATTGTAAAAATCTCTTTTCAGATATATGTATAGCATGGACTATGTTGAGCAGCTAAAAGGAACATTGATTCAAGCATAAAATGGAAAAAAAACTGTAACTTTATTCAACAGTACTAGATAGTGGCTTGAAGATTTTGTAGTCTATTTGAAGTTAGCACTTCAGCAGTCAAGGAGAAAAGACAGAAGCAACCAAAACATGTTCATTGTCCATGTGCTCAGTAATGGGCAATGAAATTTCAGCTTTCTTGAGTGGTGCTTCTGCCAGCATACTGCTAGGAGAATATTGCAGACACATGTCCTGTCCTCTAGATAAGAATAAGTATTATCTATGAACTGTGTTTCATTGACAATACAAATAGATCTTATTAAAAAGAGATCAATTGACTTAGTTGCTGTATTTCAACAGCAAAAAGGAATTAACCTGAGATCATCATTTATGATACTACATAATATTTGTATTGAAATTTTTAGAATAATGAATTAATTTGCTTAGAAAGAATTAAAAATATTTCCTTGAGTTATTGTCTCATGTAAAATACCAAACCAACCAAAAATCAAAACCACTCCCTCCCCCCTAAAAAATACCAACAAATCCAAAACCTACCAAAAATCTAAACCACACCCCCCCAGAAAATATTCCAACAAACCCTAAGCCAACCAAATAAAAACTAACAAAAGAAATAGATATCCTGCTATAGCTATCATATCTTCATTGACTGTTTTAACCATCACTTTTTTATGAAATCACAAAACAAGTTCTAATCAAAGTTTGGTTTACATGTAGACATGGATGTCACATAATACCAGAAAGATTTTCCCCAATTACAGGAATGTTAATTTTCTGGTCTTGCTCCTTCAAAAAACAGTTATAGGTTTCTAATGGAATACACCCTGTTCCTAATATTAAATCCTTCCAAATGCTGAAAATCTGAATTCGAAAAGAACATGGAAGTAAAAGGAAAATCTAGTCCCTAAGCAGCAACCAGAACCCACAATTCAAGGCTTTTAAGGAAACTCTTTTATTAAAAAATTTTGCATGCTTCTCTTTCTGTCCTCTTTATGTATATATTTCTTTTACTCTGTTGTTTCATAACGCACGTTCTCTGCACAATTTATATCCATACTACTGGGAAGATTTGCTCCTATCTTTAAAGCCAGGTCTAACTACCTAGTCATACACTGGTTTTAGGTTGGTGATATCTCAGTTCCTGTTACTGCTCCTTTGAAAATAACAGAAATGATGTTCATGTCTTTCAAAATGTACCCCTACATTTGGTACAGTATGCTAAATCTGAATATGCCATGTTTATTCATGGTACTGGGAATAAATCTCAAAAGACCTTGTAGAATATTCATCATAACTTTATCCTATATCCTACCTCAGAATTTCTCCACTCTGGTTGCCAGTTACAAAAAACTAAGTCATTCTGGGCTGTAAAATGATCCTTTCAGTTCCACTAATTTGTCTGTCACCATTACTGATTTTTAGAGAGGAATGATGTGGAACACTGAAGTCACCTGGGCTCTTCAGAAGAACTTAAAGAAATATGCTGGTTCTTTATGTTGAAAAAGGAATGTTTCCTTTTCCCACACAACGGTAGTCCAAGTTTAAAAAAAAAAAAATTAAGATTTCTTGCGTACACATATAGTCCAGATATAGTCTATTAGAGCAGATTTTTATATATGCTTCTAGTATAAAAAAATTCAATGTCATACTCTAGTCTCAGAGATCAATGTCAGCACTCCACATCCATAATCCAAAGTCAGAGCAAAATACTAAGGTCCACAGGCTGTGAGGAAGTAGAATTTCTGCATGTCTTGATGTGGTAGTCATGTTTCTGGGAGCGAAAACATGGGTCAATGGATAGGGCATACATCCTGATCTAGATTATCTCCTGTTGAGGTATTTCTTACCAGTTTAAATAATTTCATGCCATTTGAAAATCAGTAGAAAATCCTGCATCTTGTATTGATAAACAAAGTAGCATACTAACTTTATATTATATTTAATTTGAAATTGAACAAGCCCCCTAAAGTATTCCAGTAGTAAAAAGGATTTTCTTCGTGACCAGTTACCATGTTCAAGATAAAAGTTTTGTCATGAGACTTTATTCAGACCAATTAAATAACCCAAAACCCTGTTATGTTGCATTTTGAAAAGACAACAGAGGTTTCCTCAGTCATTATAATGGCAGCTGAAGTGTGTGCTTTCAACGCATTAATAAAATGTGTTTTTATTGGTTACTGTATTTCACTTTTGTAGAAAAAAATAATCATGTTCATTGTATACCTCTAATATAAAAGAAATATCTGCAAGGCATACATAGATCGTGAGTGTAATGTCTTAATTATGCCATTCATAAATTTAAAGTAAGAGATTGTTGCATTATTCTCCTCTGCTGTGCTGTTTTGTCTAAGAAATTTTCTCTCTTATAGTTCCTGAAATGGGAAGAAAGCACAAAGATTGCTTTTTCAACAAAACAACTTTAAGCATGTTTAATTTATGTGGTTTCAAAGCAGGAGTTCATCATTTGCCCATGAAAATTATCCTTAAGATTGTCCACAGTGGTTTACAGAACAAAAAATTGTATTTGTCAGGTTGCATTTATAATGTTCCTATTTCTTCAAGGGAGAATCAAAAACCATTTGTATAATTAGAAAATTATAGCAGGGCATAGAATAACTGAGTATGTTTACAGGAGAAGTGGGAGATTTTTTCTTCGTGCTCAGATAATTAAAACGTTGTCTATTTAATTTCAAAAGTGCAGAAAGTTTGATTTGATGAATTTACCTTGCAATTTTTTAACTCTGGATAGGTTTTTTTGTATTTTAACCAAATATTAAATTACTACTTACTGGGGAATTTATTAATAATAAAGAAGATAATATCTTACTTGTAGGGTTTGATTTCTACCCAGCTCAGCAGGAATTAAAAGCTGTTCTTATCTAATTAATTTCAGTGGTTTATGCATCAGAGATTTTCAGTCTGAGCTCCAGTGCTACCAATTCACCACCACACTTTCCCTAATTGCCAGACTCAGACAGCAAGAGCTTTAAAAACTCACTTAAACTGAACTCTCTGCTATCTACCTCCTATATAAGGGTCAAGCCTCGCTAAGAAAGCACATGTGGTGAGTGATTTTTGTTACAGACCTGTGAGCATGCAAAGAAATTATTTTTCTGAAGCTGTCAGGATGAAACCTCAGCCTCACTGGCTCTACGTCATACTTAGAAGTTAATACAATGGACAGGTTGTAAGTATCTTAGCTGAGGAGCATTTTCTTAAGCATATTGAGAAAAATAGTCTTTCATTTGAAACTCAGCATTTCTATGTCCATTCTCAGCACAGAGGACAGCAAAAGCCTTGATCCTCTGCACCCCCTGCAGCTCTTGCTCTATGGGTTTCTTTTACCTACATACCTTTGCCACACACAGAGACACTCTCAGACCACTTAAGAATTATTTATTAACACAGCAATTATATATGGCAAGTATATACACTAGGCAGCTAGGAATAGTGTGGTATTGAACTACTATTATATTAGTATGCTCAGCACTCTGGATGAGACAGGTCTCTGCTAGCCAGGCATGTTCCAGTTGGGTGTAGTATGGTTGTTCCCTTAGAGCAGGCGGACCCTTGATATTGTTTTGTTGCTATTCTATTTTTCCTATGTTGTATATCCTCTCATGTGTCAGCAACACTTCTCTTTAAAATTTGGAGTGATTTTTTATACCTACTTAATAACATTCTGGACAAAATTGGGGTTACAAAGCTAGACTGCACCAAACTGGGCTCCATGTCTCAGGAGTATACCTTGTTCATTCTCTCACACTATTCTATTATCAAAACGGTACAGCTAAATTCTCAATGGATAAGGTCTCCTATACATTAAAATCCTGAACTATTAATGGGGAGTGTTTGGAAAAATAGTGGGTGGCTCAGGCTTAGATAATATTGGGAATTATTCTAATATTTTAGCCATATAAATAATTAAGTTCCAGTGGTTCTTGCTGTTCAACTTGTAGTGCAGTCATAAGTTTCCTGTTGCAGATGGAAGCCTCTGTAGCATTGGGGAACAAGGCACATGATCTCCTTAGATGATTTGCAGAAATCTCTTTATTTGCAAGAAAAGAAGCCTTCTCATACTCTCCATTTAGGTGGGCTAGGCACGGATTGGCTGTGCACATTGCCAATCATGCCTTCCCATCTAATCACCATGCAGTGATTCTCCTCCCTCTCCTTCTCCCTCTCCTTCTCCTTCTCCTTTTCTCATTTTATTTTCATTTTTAATATTTATTTTTCTGACCTTCTTTTCATTTTTTTCCACACTTAGAGTCATTTAGATATGCCCCTTAACATGCATTCAAAACTTTTTCTTAATTGGTCTGCTGCTTTAGTTCACATCCAAATTTATTATTTATTATGCTTTTTACATATTTGAGGTAGTATTTCTTTGCTCTTTTCTTTAATCATTAAGTCAGATCTGTCCAACTCTGTGTCTGTAGGATTTTTTTAACTGACCAAATTGCTTTGTGTGTAAGATTCACAGTACCAAATCTCTTACCAGCCAATGTCTGTGCTCCTCTATGCTGCATCCTGTCCACTCATGTCAAGGACTCTATCATACTGAACCTGTATTTCTCTACACTATAACATTGTGTAAAATTTTTCCTTCTGCCTAGAACAACTGCTTGTTACCATTATCTATAAGAAACTACAGCTGTACCCTGCAAAGGTTAGCAGAGGCAAATGCAAAGATGAAAAACAGGTATAGACACGTGATCAATTAGAAAAAATGCTGTCAAAACTAAGCCAAGAAAAACAAAGTTACAGACAACCCGAACAAGCTCAGACAAACTGCAAGGCTGTAAAACCTCAGACTTTAGACCTTGAAATCTCAGTAAAATATGCAACAAAATGAGAAAATAGAGGTAAGTGATTTTCAAGTCTATTTTGAAAGACTATTTATTTTTTCATAATTTTCTCACCATTTATAGATTTGGAGATGCAATAGAAGTTGAATAACAGGAAGTAAGAGAAAGCACATATAATCTTGATGGCTTTTTTGAAAATAGGTGCTTTTTCTATTTTCCACACAAATAATTTAAAATTATAGTTACCAGAATTGGATGAGGGTGTTACATTATTTACCCTAAATTTAAAACAAATACCCCTCTGCTTATTATCAATAATTCTTGTTATGAGTTACCAAAAGGGCTCAGATTGTCATTAAAGCTGTAGGCTTGAGGGTCAGATTCTGCTCTTTGTTGCATATGAGAAAAGTTGAGCAAGTAATTTTCTGAAGGTAGTTACTCTAGCTTTTCACTGAGAAATCTAGAACTATTCCCAGGAAAAAAAATCAGGTCTCATAGAAAACAAATAGTGCCATTATCTGTGCTTATACAGTACATATTTGATGATCATCAGTAATCATTTTGTTGAATTTAACTTAATATCTTCACTAAAAATAAAAGCTTCAGAAAACTACAACTAAGTTGTTAAGGTGCCAACAGGCATTATCTTGTGAGGAGTACCACCCATTACTGTCATTAGACTCTAAACAAAGGCTCTAAGCCTGAAAATATAAAGAAAACCCCAACCTTTTCAAAGCTTGGTGGTTTCAGCCACCTCTTTGTCAGAAAAAGAAAATAACAAACGAAAAAAGAGAAAAAAATGCCCAAAGCTACAATTTTTTTATCAAGCAATTAGAACTGATTTTAGTTCCACATTACATCTAACTGAGAGGTCCTGTACATTTGACAGTCTGCCCTTGAAAGCTACAATTTTGACTGTAAACTTTGCCATCTTGCATAGTGTAATGATAACTTGCATGTACTCTCCTAGCCTGTGGTATGTTAATTTACTGGTGGAGTTTAATTAGCCTTTTGCCACCAAGTGATTAAGATGCATCCTGTTTTGTCTAAAAGTCATGTCCTGCTTTTAACACACTATCTCTCTAGTCATATTCTCATACCTGCTTTTTATAATTGTCTGTGGAAAGGTCCTTTATAAACTTAAAAATGGACTGTTCTGCTGCTCAGAAAAAAAAAACCAAACAAAAATACAAGGCAGTTGTACAACAGCACATTTCATAGAGTAGCTTAACAGCTACACCAAAAGAAAATTAAGTTGTTCATCTGACTGCATAAAGGCAGACTGTGAGCTGTCAGACTGATGTAGCTTTGCATTTTGCTTAAAGAGAGAGATGGACAATATTTGGTTTTCTCTTGGCTTTCTCAAAAATCAGATTATATCTGCATTATTTCTACTTATGCACATGAGAAAAGTCCAATAATAGACTAAATATATTGATCATTGTGGTGCAAAGCACTCTTTTATTATATGTTGGAGTGGCTGATCAGGCATAAAGCCTTTTATACTTCTCTAAATGAAAACTCAATATCTTTTAATTTTCAAGGTTGTAGTTTACATTTACTGGTCTTCCACTTGGAAGTCACGTCTATGAATTTCATATTCCAGAGAAAGTCAGTTCTTTGTGGTGGATGAGACACTGCTTTCCAGACCTTTAAGTGGAATGAAATTAAGGAACTTTTGTCTGACATATCGTGTTTCCTATCGTTTAAAGCTGCTATCTTGATACAGTAGCAATACATGCACACTGATAAGAAAACTCAACTTACTTATCTTTGCATTAAATAGGCAAAGTGTATATTTTATACTGAGAATGCATGTATATTTTTAGAATGAGGAATTGTTCATTTTGCTACAAGTTTTTATCCATTTGAAATGGTGTACCTGTCAGAATCCTTGATGCCTTCCATCTTGGGGTTAACCTGGTTAGAGCATGATGCTAATAATGCCAAGGTTACAGTCTTACATGTGTGAACCATTCACTTAAGGTTTGTACTTGATAATCGTTGTGGGTCCCTCCCAACTCAAAATATTCCATGATCCTAATAGATTCCTGTCCCAACCCCATGTGATCTTTTTTATAGATGTTCTGATTTGCTGGTATCAGAAATAAAGAGTTACCCTGATGGTTAACACTCACAAAATAATAAAATCATAAAATACAAAGAATTGAGATGAATAAATTAATATTTTTGATCATTTTACAAGGATGATAAAGCAGAAAATTTGTTTCTTTATTTAATGTTTTGCAAAGAGTTGCCATGCATTATTATCCAGAAAACACAGAAGAGGTACACAGCTTGTTGAAAGTGTTTAATTTGAGGTCCATGGGTAATAAAAGATGTGCAGGCTTTTTTCTAGTTTTCTCTACAAGGTGAAAATTAACTTAAAGGAAGCAAACTTGAATTTTCTGTTTCTGTATCAGTATGAATATTAGAAAAAAAAGGTCAAAACTTGTTCACCTGCAAAATGAGATAACAAAATCTTTCTGCAGCTTGCTAGCTAACCAGGAAAATCATTAACCCACATATATGTGTAATCTCATACACTACAGTTCCTCAGGTAACCTAACCTCATGGTCAGAGTCTCCTTCATTTTTCCATGTCTTAGCAGACAGTAATCTGACTCACAGACAGTACTGGCATTCATAAAGTAGTTTTTAATGCCTTTCCTGTATAAACAGCGTGAATTTATAATAGGATCAACACCTATTCTATCTTCAATTGAACAGTCTTGGGTGACATACTCATATGGCAATCATTCTGGAAAAATCAGCATCTATCTTACCCTGTCCAAAGATCCAAGGGAAGTAACACTGACCCGTGATGACTTGTACCTTGTACTTGAACAGGAATACCTCAGTCAGTCAGCAACTCCTAGATTTTTACACTGCTTTTTCTTTCACATGTCACTGGGGAGCTCTTTGGAAAGAAAAGATGTGAAACCTGTGTGGTAAACAGCTTCATTCAAACCTTGTACCTCATGCTTCATAAAGACAGTATCTACTGTAATTTCAAAAAAACCTACTCGCAGGTATCAGTGCTTCCATGTTACACAATATCTGACAAGCAGCACTTACTAAGGCCATTGAATATCCAATTTAAATTCCTGCTGCAGTCACAGAGGATTTAATTCAACAAAATCCTACCCTCAGCAGTGTGCTCTAAGTTAAACCTCTGAGGTGACTAGTAAGAGAAATTATTGAGATCAGTCCATTAAATTGTGGAAACTCAACATACACCAAAAGGTAAACCATATAATTTGCAGGAATGCAACTCAATTAGCAGAAGAGATGGATGGAATTCAGCTGCTGCTCAAAAGATATTTTCTACAATTTACCCTGAAGTAGTCTGATAAAGCTGTGAGTGGATAAAAAGTGAGTGGAACTTGATTCTGAAATCGGAAAATCTGTGATTCTCCCATCCTGTCTGTCCTAATAATTAATCTTAAGAAACGCATTTATTATTTCTATAGCTCTATCTAGCACACATTTTTGTTTGTACATTTGTTTTAATGCAAAGGAGAAACATATAATCACTGTCTATATGATCTAGAATATGCAATTAGTTAATTCTCTTGACAGTTTAATGGGGAAATTTGAACCTGATTAGATAAATCAAATAATCTGATGTAGTTTCTCCAAGATTTGGGTGAGAGTTTGGAAGTTTTAATAGTTTAATAAAATGTAAGGTTATGATACTGTTTACTGATGTTTCTCTCTGCAGGGGGACAGCAGGAAGCAGCAGCCTCACAATACGAGGTCTCCCCGGCGCGTATCTCCATCAAGTCCGGGCCGGGCGGCCCCCAGGGTGTGCTTATCGTGGCATGAGTCTCCGGCCACAGAAATTCTAACAGGAAATGAAGTAAGACGAAGGAACGAACCTGGACTCATCTCTGTTCTGGCAGGGAGGTTTATTTGGGGTAACGGGGAGAGGGATTGCAGGGGAGGAGAAGGGGGGAGGAAGGCAGAGACTGGGTAGGGGCTGCCAGCTCAGAGATAAGACCCTCCCAGACCCAGGACCTGGCTTCTAAGGGGAAAGGAAGGGGGCAGAGGCTGGCTCTCTGAGAGCCAGTCCCAGGAGAAGGAAGGGAAGATTGGCAAAAGGGTGCACACCAATAGGTTTTCAGGTACAGCATGATGCATATTTTAAAATGAACCAATAGCATACAAGGCAGGAGAGCAAAGAGAGCACATGGAATCCTAAAACCCCACATTGCTACAGTTTACTCATTCTTATGCGCTTTAAATGGGAATTAAAAAAAGTTTATTCCCCTCTGAAAAAGAAATGTTGGGATTTAAAGCTTCAGAATAAAGAAATTTGTCCTAGTTGTACTGGGTGAAATTACCAAATTCCTCATGACAGTCAGTTTTGGTATTTTTCCACTCAGTAAGTTGTCATTCTCAGTTCTGGACTTCAAAATAATCAGGGCCAAATAAAACAAGCCAAATTTTTTTGGGAAAATATGTGTAACTTCTCCTTATGCTTAATAACATAAAGTCACAACCAAGTCGTTCAATCAGTTTTCAGGCTGAAAAGGAACAGAAGTTCAGTTGTTCATACAACTTCATGTCGATACATAGTAAGTCACTGTAAATGAGTATTGAGTCAGCAAGATCTTTGAGGCAGATTAACCTATTTTGCTTTAGGGAGCTGTTCTATGAGAAAATTATCTAATTAATGGGGAAAGTTTTGAGTAAAGAAGTAAGGTAGGGACACAAGTTGGAAAAAATTTATAGGAAGTTTTCTTCTTTCTATGTTGGGACTTTGTAGAGTAGGTCTCATCTTTCAGGCTTGTTTTTAATTAACTCAGGACATTTTATGACCTGACATCCTTTAAGTACCTAACAAGTCTCTTTTTCCAGTCTCTGCTTGAGCATCTATTTCCTAATTCTCTCCTGTGATTATCACATTTGCTGCAACAGTCCCACCCCGTACTCTGGAGTCTTCTTTCTTCCAGGTATACTTAGTTGCTTTTCAAGGAAGTAATAGCCTTCCCTTCTTCCTGAGCATGTGACTTGTCTACGAGATATTTTAAAGGGAAATAAATGTGTAGTCAAAGAGCAAAAAAAGGCTCTCATACTGACAGATAGCATCTATTTGGAGACGAGATCCTCCTGACAGAAGCCAAAATGTATGTAAAATAATGCTAAGCAGTTTGAGGCTTCTTTTTTTCTCAGGATTTGGCCCTATTTGTTTTAAAACATTTATCTACAACTGTCTTTTGAAAAAATAATATTTACTATAAAAAGTCGCTGCAAAAGATACCTGATGTCATACACATATATAAAACTGCAGGAAATCAATATGCTCAGCACAGACATTTCAGGAAATCCTTAGTCTGTGTAGAGAAACCCTTATCCATTTATTTTTACTGGAACTTATTGTAGTTCAATAAAAACTGTTTTAGAGAAGTAGTTTGTCTGACACTAATGTTTTAGTGTATATTCTTCATTAAATGTTTAATTATATGCTAATTATGTTGACAGCAGAGCCAGATTCTTACTAAAAAAAATTACTATTTCACAGACCAAAATTTTCATGCAGAAATATGTTTGTGGCTGAAAACATTAAATATTTTTGCGTGACAGTTGAGTCACTGCTATTTACAGCTTTACTTCAAAGTGCTTAAATGCATAACTCTTCTTTAGCTGAAAACTCAAATTTGAGCCCTAACCATTTCTTCTAAGCTCTTTCTTTCACACATTATAAAATTTTTCTGGGGTGAAGAGAAGCCTGGTGCAGTTATGCTGATACAGGCCATCACACAGGGATTCTGTGGATAGATTTTCATTAGCTTTGTATTGTCTCAAGATAAATTTAATCAAGCCTGAATACATACAAAGTATTAGTAGCAGTAGCAGCAGATTAATCTGCTGGATCTGTTGTTGCAGATAGAATGGAGTTTATACCATTACTGTGATTTGACTGACATATGTTGCTATGACATGGAGCATTTATTTATTGGCCCTTATGCAGCAGAACTTTTGCAATAACTAAGATAGGAAATTATTGAGAATATTCAACTAGGAAAATGTCTTTAGAAGAAAGCCAGTACAGATAAAACTTATGCTTGTATAGCTCCTGCAGATACATTCTTCCTGCCGTGAAATGTTAGAGTAAAACACTGTAATTAAACTGCATACAGGCACAACAGAAGTCTTCTGCCATTTTTACTGCACACACTCCAGTCCCCTACACTGTCATTTCAAATCTCCAAATGTTCCTACAGCCCACAAGGGGTCCAAGACTCTTTGATACTGACACATTTCTTATAGCTAAGGATAGCAGTAGAAAGCCAATTATAATAGCTTCCCTACTAGGCCCTGTGGTGTTTGAGTCTTTGTAACCCTTGTGGTTTAGTTTTCTCTGAACTGGACTGTTAAGTTTCTAAAGAGACCGCCATTCGAGGCAGTCACCATTTTCTGAATCAGAACTGACGAAGAACACTGTGGAGGAGACATGCTGTGCTCTTTCAGGAGGATTTTATTATAGTTACTTCTGCTTTGTTAAGTTTAAACTTTTAAAATGAAGTTGAGGGGAAGGCAGTTATGCTACACTATCACTTCTCATTGCCACTAACTTTAGAAAAGAGAAAATATTTTTAAAAGGTTGCATCTACCTGAAGTCCATCGTTACCTCCACCTTGCTAGAAACTCAACTGTTAAAATAATGTACTCTCAAGTCCAAGCATTTAAGATTTTGCACTGGATGAAACATTATATGTGCCCTGTAAATAATTAATTTTGAATCTTCTTGAAGTTTAATGACATGATTCAGGATAAAAGCCAATTAAATCAAATTTCTTCTGACTGGTGGAAAAATTATTATTTCACACACACAGTTAGCTTCTACATCAAATGGGGAGCAGCTTAAAAATTAAACACCAACTTAATTTAATGAGAGTGACCTTGAAAGGACAAAACATGGGTTCTAGAGGAAAAGATATTCAGTAGCCTTAGGGAGAGAAAAAATCAGTTTAGCAGCATCTATTCTGTCATTTTCTTTATTATTTGCTAATGTAAAAAAAATCACAAAGATTTAAAAGTCAAGATGAATTTCACAAGAAGATTAAATTTCTAGTAACTTCAACTCTTTCCGAAATCAACTAATAGTTTCACACTGTCTCTCCATCTTGCTCCCAAGAACTACAGGCAAAAATGAAACTTGGTAAGATTTTATTTCAGCATTTTCAGTAGTAAATAGTCCATAAGGCCCCCCCAAATTTACTTATTTTTCATGGTATCACACTGAAAAATTCTTTTCTCCACGAGAATTTGAGCAGAATAACAGCAGATTACAACCTTTTTATTCAATAGTATTTTAGAACACTTATGAACTTTTCTCTCTGATAATTTTAGAGAGAAACAGAGGAGCAGTTAAAGACTCTAAGCTTGTCTAGTTTGGAGAAAAGGAGACTGAGGGGTGACTTCATTGCTTTCTAGAGCTTCCTGCAGAGAAGTGGAGAGAGAGATGCTCCCAATATTCAGTGATAGGATACAGGGAAATGGTTCAAAACTCTATCAGGAGATGTTTACAGGCAAAATGAGGAGGCATTTATTTAAGAAACAAGTGGTCCAACACTGGAACAGGCTTCCTAGGGAGGTGGTTGGTACCCCAAGCCTTTCAGATTGTAAGAGGCATTTATTTGGACAATGCCCTTTATAGCACACATTAATTTTTGTCAGCCCTGAAGTATTCAGGCAGCTGGACTAGACGATCACTGTAGGTCTCTTACAACTGAAAAATAATGTGTTCTATTTGGTCGTGGACAGGAACATACTTTTCATTGTCAAAGTTCTTCCTTCATGCCATCTCCTTCTTCCTTGTTCTCCTGAGTCAATTTGAATCTTAGGTACATACTTTTCTCTTTTACCTTAGGACCTTTTATTTTTCCTTTTGTCTGCTTGTAGGACTTTCAAAGTATTTGAAGTACACCTCTTTCATGATTTGATCTAATTTAAGCTCATCAGTAATCACTTAATGTGTTGTTCTTCCTTCACAGAGCAGTTGTCATTAATCTGAAAGGAATTGGTCCTAAACTATTAATGAAAAATGAGTTGCCTGGTATACAAGAATCCAGGGAACCTCTTGACATAATTTTATATGGTTGGAAAGATGCTGAAAAAACTGAGTTCAGTAGAATAACCCAGGATGGAAGAGTTTCAAGTTTAGAACAGTTTCAGCAAAATACTTTCAACCTAATAGCATAAATATGACTAATGTCTTTAAAAAAGAAAAAATTAATTTAAACAGCATGCAAAATGTTGTGTAATACTATCATTCTGTATTAATAATTACATATTTTACAAATTCATTATTTCTGATCATCTAGTTCAATTCTTGTTTAAAGCAAGGTCAAGTTCAAAATTAGTTCAGACTGCTCTGTTCCTTCTGCAATCAAGTTTTGAAGTTCTCAGCCTCTCTGAGGAACCTTCTGCAGTACTTCATTTTTTTCTGGATCATGCTGAATCCCAGCATTCACCTTATTTAATGTATTTCATGTGATACATATTTAGGTTTGTCTCTGTGCAACAGCTAAGGGCTAATTTGAGCAATGTACCCAACCTAACTACAACGCTGGTAGATGTCCAGCTCAAGCCAAATTTGGAAGAAACTAGCATCTCCAGCATGCAAATATGACTATGAGGCAATAATTTTACCCCAGAAATAGCGAGCCACCCAAGAGCCGTTTGAGCAATCCCGCATGACAGAGGACTACACCACAGGATCTTACACCAAGTATGAACATCTCTCAAGTCAATACCTGCCACAGAGATTCTTTACTCCTCAATACTGAGAAATTTCTTGCCTCAGGAAATCCTTTGCAAGGGACTAATAGTTTGCTGGACTTTGTAAACTTTGATAAGGTTTTATCTTAGATGCAACGTGCACATATAATCCTTCAGATATAAACCTTTCCCTAAGTCTGGGGCTAGGACTGAATTCTGCTGCATCCAAAATCTTTTGAGTATAAGTTTAGAAAGCAAGAGTGTCATCTCTGAACTTTGTGACCCAAAGGGAGGGCCTCCAGTGTGTCAGGCTTATCCTGTCCTCTGTGTAGTAAATAAGTTGGCCAACAGAGGCATCAGAGCATGACAAAAAAATTGAGAAAGAATAGGCAATTGTTGTGGCCTTTAGGTTATTACAATTGACAATTGAAAGATATAGAAAAGCAGAAAACTTAAGTTCTTTTTACAGAATGGACACAAATAATTTAAAGAGGCTCTTTTCAGTGCTGCCCAGTAGTGAAAGGACAAGAGTCAATATACGCAAACTGAAATACATGACATTTCATCTTCACAAAAGAATGAAAATTACTTTGAGGGTAGTAACACAGATGATCCACAAGGGATACCCCTGGAGATATTCAAAACCTGACTAGACAAAACCATAAACAACCAGATCTGCCTGACCCTGCTTGAACAGGACTAGATGATCAAAAAGGTCCACTCCAATTTCAACAACTCTGTGTTTCTGTGGTTTTATTACTCTTGGTTAGCAAAAGATATATCATGTCAGCTGATGTCTTATGTCATGTTTGTAAATAAAAGGTTCCTTTCTAGTGATCACTCAGAACCTCCTGGTACTAGAGAACCATAAAAAACATTAATTATTCCTCCAAACTAAATCATCAAAAACAAACAAAAGACTTCAAAGAGACATTCCAGGTGTGATTAGAATACTCTGAGCTCAAAAAGAAGTAATAAAAAATTAAAAATATAACTAGTAAAGCAAATAGAATTGGATGTGTAATTAAGTTAATATTATGTAAAAATCCACAGGATGTCTTCCAGGTCCACAGGAAACCATTAAAATGCTAACAATGCCAATAGACAATTAAGTAAACTACAGCACAAGAAGAGACAGATGAACTTAATCATATTAATGTAAGGATTAAAAATGCAATAAAATAGCTAGTGCTATGCCATTTCAAATTAAAACTCATTTTTGCTGATAACTTAAACAAATTAAGCAAGAGAAATATCTGCATTCCTACCTTTGAAAGAGCCCTTTGAAAATGTAACTGGGCAGTCGCAAATAATCATGGTCACAAAAAGTTATTATCAGCATATCCAGGCAAATGTATGAAGTAAAAATTGAACTTTTTTCTTTTCCACAGATGCATAGAAGTGCTATAGCCCCCAAGGTATCATTACACTAGTTCTACAAAGACTTAAATATTCATTTAGTGGTATGTATTCTATTAAACCCTTTTCTCTCTTGGTCTCTTTCCAGGAGGATATAGAAAATTAAAAATACACCTCTAATTCGTTTCTTTCCCTTTTGGAATATTAGCATACCACTAAAAATACCTGTGTGTGGATTTTTTTTTAAGCAAATGTATGTAGTATGTAGTAATTGAATATTAATGTTAAAGATTTTTAAACTAAAGCTTTCAGGATCCAAGTTTTCAAGAAATTGATCTGGCTGCTAATATAATATTTTTAGCTGATACAGGGGAGAATAATCATGACCTGGTATAATATGTCTTCCTTCTCTTAAAATACAAAATAGAAATACCTGTTATACTTTTTCTCTTACTTAAATTAATTTCTTTTTGTTAACATATTTGGCTTTGTCATTTGTTTGTATTACTGTGTAATTCACAGGTTTTGTTTGATGGCTAATGTGTTCAAACACTACTTTTATTTACATTAGGTTTTTCCTCCTCTTCCTCCAAGAAGGAAGACTGTCTAATAATAATGTTGCTATTTCATTTTGATTTAATTTTTATTAAAAATATAGCCTGATATTTATTAAATTATAGTTCAATGTAGTAAAATAGTTTAAAAAACAGGAGCTGTGGAAAATACATACCTTTCTGAATAGGATGTTGGAAACCAGGAGGGACACCCTAAGAAAATGGAAAAAACATCACCAGAAACTTATTTACGGGACACTAGATCACAACCTAGCTTCTAATTATTGTGAGAGAAGTTGAGACAACTGGCTCAAAGTTGATCTTGACCTCTAAATGTAGGTTTCAGATTGAATCTTATCAAGTAACTGAAGACTTCCATAACTTTCATACACACAGAAAGAGAAATATTTTGAGCAGGAGCCATTGATTGCTCACTTGAAATAACAGTGTTTGCTTAAACACTTCAACACCTCTGTCCTGTCTTCATATAACACTTCCAAAAGATTTTGGGGTTTTTTAATATGGTTAAGGACAATTTTGTTTATATGTTTAAAAATGTATGTATCTATACCTGTAAACATACACGTGCATATCTCATATACACTTAGAAGTCTTAAAAGCAAAATTCTCTGTGGAAGACTGAATTTTTCTGGGGAAAAGAATTAACTAGATACTGCGATTATATGTTCTGAAAATGGTGAAGTGAAATGTATTACCCATTCTGCAATGTATAATTCGTAAAACCACATACACATGGAATCATTAAGATGGGAAGAGACTCAGAGAAGAACCATGGTTCATCTTCCACACACACACACACACACACACAGGTATTTTTACACATTGATAAGATCTTCCTGAATATTTTTTTCCCAGGCTGAGCAGTTACAGATCTCTCAGATTTTTCTTATATAAGGAAATGATACTTTATTAAACTTGTTATTAACATGTCTACATTCTACTTCTACTGTAGATCTCAGACCTGGACCTGGAATTCCAGAGGATGCCCTCTTTCTAGCTCTTTCCCAGGTGAGTACTTTGGGCGTCTGCCTGTGACTTGTGTTGCAGGCAATGTATATATGTTTTTATTTATATAAGATTTTATGTATATTTGTCATGTGTATATTCATTCTGCATGTATGTGCTGGCAATACATCTATAGGCTCACCACTGGCTGGACCCAGCGACATAAAGCAACAGCATCCTCACCTCCCATGGGCTGTTGAATCTGACATGATATGTCTTCCTGTAATAACTATAAACACAGAAACATCCTTGATCCAAATCCCTGAGGTATGATTTCCGACTTTGACAATTTTTTAAAAACGGTGACAAGTATATTCTGCAAGTTACTGAATACTAAATGTTAGAATATTAACTTCATAGTTGTCCTTTCTCTGTGATTTTTAATTTTTACTAGAACTTAAAGAAAAAAAAAAATCAGTCTAAGTGTATCTGCTTACAGAACCTATCTCTATAACTTCTAATCCTACAATAGCAGTTACCAACCATTAATTTCTTTGGAGCGATGAAGTAAAACTTCATTTTGTTTTGGAAGCTAGCAGCTTCCAAAATTTTTAAGATCCCAGTAATCTTGAAAATACACAATATTTTAAACAATGGTTTAAAATTATTACTTTCATTGATACCTATAATAGTTTAAGTGACATATCAGATTTTAGATATCCCAAAACCTTCTCTCACCAATCTTCTGATTGAACCAAAAATTTTTACTAGACTCATTAGAAAGGTCATATAATTTGAGCTTTAAAGACCTTCCTTCAAACATAGAACATCTATAACTATAAAATTTTAGAGGCAGAATATGACCTTAGGAGGAAAGATTAAGGCAGTATATTAAATTATTCTGCAAAGAAAAATGGTGAAGTTTCCCCAAAAATTATTATTAGAAGACTACATTTCACAGTACAATGTCAGTGCACACATAGATATGTAAGAAAACTACACATTTCTCATGAAAGCAAAGGATATCTCCGCTAATATTCAAGTATTTCATGTCTCTTACACCATTTATCCTGTTCATTAGAGAAACGTTACAATCAATATCTCAGTGAAGTTAGAATTTTTAGCTGATAAATTAGGTCTTTCTTTGGCCACTTTCTCCCTCTTTTCTCTCTCCAAGGGACATTAGAATAATGGGTATTCTAACCTTCACCACAGTCCATTCACCCTCTAGCTATAAGTAAATGACATAGTAAAATATAACTTTGATAGTTCAAAGTTTATATTAATATACTGTTCAGTGCAGGATGAAATAGATACTTTTAAAAAGTAAATTTAAAGGTCATCTAATAAGGGGGAGAAGAAGAGTTCTTCCTTCTAGACCTATTTAAACATTGAATCAAACTCAGAAGTGTTTTTATCTGTTGCCAGCCTAAGTACTTGAAGTCTCAAAGGCATACACTAGACTCCAAATTTCCATGTAAGTCTATAATAAAATGCATGAAACTGTTATAACACAGTATCATTTAAAGATTTATGAGTATTTGGGATTAATTTTTGTCCTGCTTAAAGAATTTTCTCTTCAAAATAAGATATTCAGATATATAATCAGATTTTTTTAATATAGTTTAAGTAGAAACTAAAATTCTCATTTCTTCTCTCTCTCAAAAAATCATTACTCACATGTTATCTAGGACATGAAAAATCACCCTGTTTTTAGATTCTTATTTTATGTCACATAAAACTTAATGTTACTTACTGTTGTCTATTCCAAAGGCACATGGTAAAATGGTGTTGGTTGCCCTTATTTTGCTAAATGCGCCAATCTTTATATATGTGTGTGTGTGTGTGTGAGACCTTATCACTCTCTACAGATACTTGAAAAGTGATTGTAGTGACACGGTGGTTGGCCTGGTCTCCCAGGTAGCAAGTTACAGGACAAGAGAAAATGGCCTCAAGTTGTACCAGGGGAGATTTGGATTAGATATTTTAATATCTATATATTTGTCTTTTAATCTTTCTAAGGTCTGGATTTTACACAGTAGGTCGGGCTGTAACAGTCTATGATGGGAAGAACAGTGATGTGTTATTGTCATGGTTTTAAGCCCGGCTGAAGATGAAGCAGCCACTCGCTCAACCCTTCCTCTCTCCCCCCGCCACCAATGCAATGGGGAGGAGAATCAAAGAAGAGCTTATATCTTGAGGTGAGTATAGTTTAATAATGTAAAATAAAATACAATAGTAATGGTAAATAATGATTGTAATAATGATAATAAAGCAGAAAAAAACCCAAACTGATGCACAATGTAATTGTTCACCACCTGCTGAATGATGCCAGACCCCCTCTTCCCAGTGCCAGATTGGCCACCCTTACAGATAAATCCCCCAGTTTATATACTGGGCATGACATTGGGCGGTGTGGAATATCCCTTTGGTCAGTTCAGGCCACCTGTCCTAGCTATGCTCCCTCCTGGTTTCTTTTGAATAGCTCCTCACTGGCAGAGAATGAGACAAGAAAATAAAAAGTCCTTTACTAGCAAAACCCCAAAACATCAGTGTGCTATAAACACCATTCTCATTCCAAATCCAAACCATACTGAAACCAGGAGAATGACAAACATAGAATGTATTAGCATGTGTTGTCTTCACTTTGTCTGTTATTCAGAATACAATAAAGTAGCTTTTACAATAAATATTTTTATGTTAATATTAATTTTATGGTTTTATTCCATTTATTCAGGTCACTTCAAAAAGAAATAAACTACATAACTTTACAACAAATTAATTCTTCGACAGAATTAATTAATTCTTAATTCTTTCTTAATTAAGAAAAAGTTTTTAAAATTATTTTCCTAAACAAGAATTTTAAAAAATTACGATGCTTATTTTTCCAACATACTTTACTGGTTTCAATACAGAGAACAAAATTTATGCAGTAGAGATCAAAACATATTTTAACTCAATTCTACATTCTTATGGGTTTTAATCACAATCTTTACAGGAGAAAGAAACTTTTTTAATACACCATTATGCGTTTTAAAAAAATTTTTAGCTGTTCTAGTGTTAAAGTCAGACATAAAAATGACTCTTTTAGTGGCTGCTGATTTGAATTTGTCAGTAGGAAATGTTATTTGTCATCATGCTGATCAGTAAGCAGGTCTTCTTTGGCTCTTTCAAAGTGATTTACATTATTGTCCGTTTTGATTAGCTAAAACCAGATTTGTGTCATCCACAAAATGCAGCTTAAATTTACTTGTTAGTTTTAAGCAGATTTTTATAACGGAATACAAGACAAAAGGACTCCAGTAAAAAACATAAACCAAACAAATTTTCTGTTGTGGTTTAGCCCTGTTAGGCAGCTGAGTACCATATACCTGCTCAGTCACTTCCTGCCCTGTTGAAATAAGGAAGAGAATCAGAAGAGTAAAAGTAAGAAAACTTACGTGTTTTTGAAGACATTTTAATAGGAAAAGCAAAAGCTATGAACAAAAGAAAAGCACATCAAGGAATTCATTCACCACTTCCCACAGGCAGGCAGATGTTCAGCTATCTCCAGGAGAGCAGGGCTCCATCTCATGTAATGATTACTTGGGAAGACAAATGCTGTTACTCTGAATGTCTTTCCTTTCCTTTAATTCCCACAGCTTTATATTTTGAGCATGACACCACATAGTGTGGAACATCCCTTGGGGCAGTTGTGGTCAGCTGTGTACCAGCTATGTCCCCTTCCGTGCACCTCCAGCCTACCTGTTGGTGGGGTGAGGTCCAAAGGAGAAAAGGCCTTGATTCTGTGTAAGCACTGCTCAGAAGTAACTAAATCATCCCTGTGTTACCAACACCCCTTTCAGTTCCAGTGCAGAGCACGGACCCATACAAGCTGCTGTGAAAGAAGCCAACTCTACCCCAGACAAAACTAGTATATGTAAGAAAGCAAACAAAAAAACAAACAAACAAACAAACCCCAGCATTGTTAAGAATGTAATTTTTTCCTGTTTGCATTCTCCAGACTTGAAAATTCATAAAGCTATTATTATTTTTTCTAGAATTAAAAAACCCCATAAATTAGCCACAACAGAAATGCGTTAAAATCCAAAACATTACTCAAAACTGAAATAGGGCTTTCTCCAGCAGCCAGAATATACGCAAAAAAACCAGCGCAAGTTTGGTAGAACAATAAGGTGAAAGTGAATACCATGGAGAATCTTTTTCAGAATGACTGCTTAAGCATATGCAGGGCTTCCTACTTCAGATCCTTTTCCTTATGAGAAGGAGTGCCATTTTTTCACTAACACATAGTCCATGTTGTGAATTAAGTGCTTAAAATCAAACTAAGACTGAGACAGCAATCTTGGTTGCATGTTTCCCATGACTGGGTAACCTCATTGGCATTCAAAACTATTAAATTATTTCCATTATAGTCTAAAATTCCCTAGGTGTCTAATTGCACAAGGTTTCTTAGGAACATCTGTCCTAGGACATTAGTATTGATCTATGTCAGGTAAAGTGAATTAAGTCCCTTTAAAGACCTTTCAAGACCTTTCGTGTGTCTCAGCTAATTTCAGAATTAATGTTGGAGGTCCTTAGCTCTAACATTTAACAAGGAAGTTGGAAGTTCTTAGTCCCAAAGGAGGCTAAACATATTCATTTGTTGGGAATATGACAACCACTGAGGTAAAGAATATTTTAGAGATAGGTATTTAACTTTCCAGGGTGGATCAAGCTTGTGATTTGTAAAAACCCTTAGACATCTCTTTTAACAATGGCTATATCTCTGCAGATCTTCAAAGCCACTAAAACTTCTTAGTTGACATAATAGGGTAAACATACAAATTGCAATGACACATATATCTGAGCCAAATGTGTAATATTTTGATGAGATAGCACCTAAGATATTCACCTATGTTAATTGTAGGGGATATTACCTGAAATCCAAAAACTTACTGACAGGAAATATACATTTATGTCCTTCCACTAAGGTGTGATTAAATTACTGTCATTTCTATTTGAAAGAGAGTTTCAGCTTACAGAATGTTAAAAAGAGAAGATGTGACAGCACCATGTGATTATTTATGACGTCGTGTTCACATCTTCACTACCTACTTATTGACAAGCTCTGTAGTTCAAAGTATAGTACATAGAAGTTACCTTTTTTCACACTAATTTGTTGGTACTCACAAATTCAGGAAAGTCAGCATCACCTTCATTGAATGTTGTCTAATCAAGCCACCTTTCCAAATGAAAAAGGTCCTATTGTAGAAAAGCAAATACCTTTTGCTCTTGCATCCACATAGCAAAGTTTCCCGTATACGTTTTAACTTGAATTGCATTGCATTGCAAAGTGAGACAATAAAACATCACACTCTGTAGGTATTGAGCTCTCATATCCCAAGGACCTGTTAATTAGGCTTCAGCAGAAAAAGTGATACTACTGAAAAAAATGGACACATACACTAGCTGCTTGGAAGATGTAAATGAAATTTAACATGTGAAACAACAGTTCTGCTGTTTCATCTCTTTTCATCCCTAACTGTAATCAACAGGGGGTATAGCTGTTTGCTACTTAATGAGTTATAAATGATCTAATTAAGTGTCTCCTTGCAATTGTCTTTACACTTCATTAGTGAGGTGGTTGTTCATTAAGCTTGGAATTTTTTTGTCAGTCTAATAATTCAGTTTTAGTTAAATTTAGTTTTAGTTAAATTTATAAAGTTTTGATGACATTATTTGAATGTGGGTATGATAAACTAGTTAAAAATATTTTTTTCCAATTTATTTATTTTTCAATAAAAAATATTCTGGTTTTGTTTTTTTCAGTGTATTGAACTATATGTGGAGGATACACATAGAGTATATGTTTTGCAGATTATTTTACCAAGAAATTTTCTATTTCATCAGATTCCTTTGTTTCTATAATGGTAGAATGTGTAGAAAATGGCATTTCTTATAAAATGCTTGCATCACTTAATAAATCAACTGACAAGGAAGGCTGTCATAGGGAGAATGAGAATTATATATTCAGTGGAATTTGGATTATTAGATTGTAAAAATGTTGGCTTAAGTCATTATTTTATTTATGTATAAAGACAGACATTAAAATAAAAAACATCTTAAAAGATAGGTTGTGAATAATCAAGTAAACAGCCTTTAGAAACAGCCACAAAGGAAAGGTATTAACAATGACTCCAAATTCCTGTAAATGGGGAGATCAGTCAGGAAGGCAAAAGTAACACAGCAATTAAACTTTATATCTTCCAGTCCAAAGGCTTGCTTTTTACAGGTCCTATTTCAAAGATTTCCTTTGGTTTGTAGGTATCTATTTGGTGATAGAACTAACCAATGAAGTTTGTGGTGTTCAGCAAATACTCCACTGAACCTAGACAAGACAAAGTCCATTTGAAAACTTATCGTTGAATAGTCAGTGTACTATTTTGCTGAATGTAGGGTCATTGCAAGGTCAGTTTACAGACTGCTGTTTGTCTGTTATGAAGGATAAAGATCATAGGCTTGTTTCCCTTTCACTGTCTTTTGTGAAAACCATAAAAAAAAGAAACTTAAAAGTTGGGTTTTTTCTAAAATGGGATTGAAGCTACAAAATTCAGTATTAAATCCAATTATAAAGATGTATTTCTTCTTTAAAAAAAGATATTTTTTCATGTTATTGTCAAATTCTCACTTTAATATTTTTATAGCCCACATACATGGGGACCAAATAAATAATGATATTGAAAACCTGCCATTTCAGTTTCAAAAATATACGTGACACACCATTGGAAACAATTGCCTCACATTAAACAGTAGAAGTTGATGTGATGAGAAATTAAAAAATATATACCTATCAGATATGTAAGTGTATTCAGGAAAGAAAGAAGTGAATTTGTGGTATCTTAAAGCAATAGGTAAAAAGTTGTTCTAGAAGGAAAGCTAAGCCCAAAGTGAATTACAGACCAAGTAGTTACATTCTAAGAATACACACTCACTAGAACTCAAGCCAAAATTCAATATACACCTATATTTTGGTTTTAACTATTTTTTTATTTGCAAAACTAGATCTACATTTACTTTTTTCTCATGATCCTTTCTCCCCATGTGATTTTGGAGAGTAGAGTTAGTTACTACTGTTTTGCTCCATGAGAGGGCTATTATTCGACAAGGTCCCTATGATGAGAGAACTCAGCTGATAAAAGATTCGTCCACAATCTGCCAATCAATACAGGGCTGTGACAAATTACAAACAGGGAGTAATCTACTTTACATTCAGTACTGAAAGGGGAAATAGGTATCTCCCTAAACACCTATATTTAGTCATAAGTCAGTCACTATGGAAGAATCAATCCTTTGTACACACTTGCTTGTACTTCAATGGAAAAATTTCCATTGTAAGAAATCTATATTCTTTAAATCTCATCTGAGCATGTAAACATATTTTCCACCCTTCAAATGTTCTCTGTACCTGCATAAAGACTCATTTTTTAATAGAAGCACAGGAGCATGCAAGTTGAAAGGGACCTTCAGAAGTCATACAGTCCAAGGTCCTACATAAAGCAGGTTACTGAGACTCATGGCCAGTCTGTTCTGAATATCTTCAAGGATTTCACCAAGAAGATTATTCCTGAGTTCAATCACTCACGCAGTGAAAGATTTTTTTCTTATATCAAGTCAGAATTTCCCATTTCAATTTTTTACCACTGTGCTTTGTCAACATAATTTATCATCCACTGTCTTCCTTGGAAAATTTGGCTCTGTTTTAGTTTGTTTTGTTTTTTTGATCTTGTAGGCAGTTGTAAGATCCTCATGGTATCCTCCACTTTTCAAGGCTGAACAAACTTGGTCCTCTCATCCTCTCCTTCTACATCATGGGGTGCAGGGCCTGTACATTTTGATGGACTTCTGTTATACTAGCTCCTGGTTGTGTTTTCATGTATTGTGGAGTCCCAAATGAACACAGTCCTACACAGGACATCTTCAGGCATCAAAGAGAAGGAAATAATCACTTCTCTTTATCTGCTGGAAGTGGATTAAAGGATTAAAGTAACTCTTCTGCAACAGTTTTCTTAGATGGTACAGTATTTCTCCTTCAAATTCTGAATAAGCATCCCACTTTCTCTTTTCTGTCCCCTAGTCCTGCTGTGTCTCTGAATAGGTTGTCTTTTGTCCATTTTCTGAGATAACCTGGATAGATAAATATGGGTCACATAAATGAGAATCCCTTAGGGATACCCCATAATTCCTTTCAGGAAAACCACAGTTATGAAATACTTGCAATGTCTACATAATTGAAGACTCTTTAAGGAAATAGGAGTTAAACAGAATGGCATAGGATGATGATTTTTTATTTCCTTTTCTTGTTGAATCTACCTTGCAGAAAGTTGTCAGGTGAAGCAAAGACCTAATCAAATGAAAACTACAGGTTGGTACTCTACTACTATAGAATGTGAGAAAAGTCCTAATATTTCACAGTCATCACACAATGAAATATATCAGTGTAGAAAAAGTACAGGAGAGAAAACAGAGCCTGCCAGAGCCATCACATATATATATGTTTCAGGACTGATGCTGTTTCATAATCTGATTGGGCTGAATGGACAGGGTCCAGATGCTCAAAATCAGGAGTGGCAGAATAAAGGTATTCCAAACATTGGTCACAGTATATCCTCAGCTCTCCAAAGATTCTTGAAACAGAAACTTCTAGCCAGAGGTCAGAATAACAGAGTAGGAAGAATAATGATCCTAGAGAAATGTCATTCAATATTTCTTTATCTCTTCTTATGCTTGCCTGGAGCAGAATGTCTAAACCATCCATCCCCAAATGGTACATATAACAATACCTTTATCTACTTATTTAACTTTTAGATGGGAGAATCCAGTTCAGAAAAATCCCTAGGAAAAATATATTACTAAATTTTGTTCAGTACTAAATGGTAACTATTGTGTGAGATGCACCATTAACCAGAGGAACTCCTGTGGTGTAATGCCAGCTGGTAACTAAGAATCACACAGCCATTTGCTCCCTTGCCCTCATTGAAATGGGGGAGAGAATCGGAAGAGTAAAAGTGAGAAAACTCCTGGGTTGAGATAATAGCAACTTCATAGATAAAGCCAAAGCACACACAAGCCAAGTAGAACAAAGCAAAGGAGATTCACCACTTCCTATGGGCAAGCAGGTGTTTAGTTACCCCCAGGAAAGCAGGGCTTCATCATGAGTTAAGGTGACTTGGGAAGACAGATGTCAACATTCTAAACAATTCCCCTTTCCTTCTTCCACCTGCTTTATATGTTTAATATGATGTCATATGGCATGGGATATTCATTTGGTCATTTGGGGTCAGCTGTTCTGGCTGTGTCTTCTCCCAGATTTTTGTGTACCATGCGTCAGGTGGCTGGTGAGGTGGTGTAAGACTCAGAAAAGCTGTGCAAGCACTGCTCAGCAATACCTACAACATCCCTGTGTTATCACCACCATTTTCAGCACAAATTTAAAACATAGCACCTCATCAGCTACTGTGAAGAAAATTAACTCTATCCAAGCCAAAACCGACACAACCATTTATGTATCGCTAAACATGAATAATTAAAAACCTGACACATATATCTGCAATGTGTTGGTTGCCTTAACGGCTTGATTTCTCTTTGAGTAAATGTCATCTAATTTTTTTATTTACAAGTCTGAATTTTCGGTATTTGTACCCTCCCGATATTTCAAATTGCTATTCTCATTAGAAATTTCCTGTAACTAATATATAACATGCAAATGCTTTATTCTTTAATATTCTCATCGGTTCTTCCAAACCACGAATTTGGTTTATTTTAATTTCTAAATATTAACATTTTGTCAAGCAACTCTTCATTATAAAGTGTCACAGTCTCCTCAACGTTTTAAAACCTAATTTCTAATACCAAAAAAGCAAGGAAAATCTGAGTTTACTTTCCAACAGAATTATTTCTTCATTTCAGTGTTGCTTTATTTTTTTTGATTGCTACAGTACCTTCAACTTCATATGAGGTTTTCTATTCTCTTCTCCCCTAGTTTTTATCGCCAAAAAATTTTCTTCCCTCCCTCAAATGGTCTTTCTGAATTGTTATTCTACAGTTGTACAGCTTGCATATTTCCCAAGACCAAATATAATTTTATTTCCAGCCAATAATTCAAACTTCTTTTGGTCTTGCTAGATTATTTCTTTATCCATAATGGTATTTGCAATACATCCCAATTTAATATTATCTGAAAATTTAATTAATATAGCATTTTTTCTTCCATCCAAAACAGAAATAAAATTGCTAAATAAAACTAGGTCTAACCCAAATCCTGTCTAGTCCTCCTTGGCCACTGCAATTTAACATAACTTTGTTGATTGACCTTCAGCAGTTTTCCATCACTGTGATGGTGCCAATTTGAATTAGTTTTATAAATAACAGTGGGGTTTTCTCATTAAAAGTATTCAGTACAAGATATTATATGAATGTTAATTTTGCAGTCACATTGTATTTCCAGTCATGAAAACTTGCAGACCAAACTTAAGTGTCTCTTTTAGAAAGCTGAAGCCCTGAAATCGCAGAGATTATTTGAGACCTCTGTGTGATGCTAGCAGATACTATGCAGGTTCTGCAGGAAACCACCCTGAGACCAGACAGGATACCCTGTACTATCAAAAGTGGTACGAACAACCAATATTTAAATCAAATCACTTATTTATTTTCCATCATTAGTCAGTGGAATGCAATAAACTGGAAGAAAATATTCTTGGCTTATGAACAGAATTATCTACTGTGTTGTCTCCTGGAAGAGTCAATATTTTCTCTTTGACTAATGAAAATTAGTAATAGAGCTTATTTTAGCTAACGGTGGTTATCCAGAAGACCAATATCTACAGCTCAGTATGGCTACCCACACAAAGACCACAAGTAACATCTCAGATTCCCTAAGATATATGAAAATACCCTGACAAGACTAACAGAAAAGACACAGGACCTGTAGGAAATCCATGCTCTTCTAGAATAAGTACAATACCCCAAAATCTCAGAAGCACTAGATTCCCACCTGTATACAGTGGAATTAAGCCTCAACGTTGCACTTACTGTTTGGACAGATCACCATCTTCCTTTTCCCATATTTTTGCCCTTTACTTGTAGTTCTAGTCTATAATTTTGTACTAAGATCCTCATTATTCATTCTTAGGTATAAACATTGATATTATGATAAATAAATAGTAGATAACAAGATAATAGTCGTTTTCATATTTGGTAAATATTAACCAATATACATGCACAAAGCTTAAAAATTAATTAGCATGCAACACCCACATCTAATTAACCTTCTCTCACCAGCACTGATACAGTCATAAACAGAATCTACCACTTGAGGGATCTTGAGGTAGTCTCACTGAAACAGGTAATTGAAGCAGGGAGAAAACATGAAAAATCATCATTCATAATTATCATCTTCACTGTCATCACTACTTGACGTGTTGTAGAAGATGTCCAAAGGATGCTTCTCTGGTGACCCAAACGCTCTTCTGACCTGGCCACTGGAGAGAGGTTTCCCTTTTACTTTCTCTTTTCCTTTCTTTCTCTGCTTTATGTTTAAAATTATGTACGCCATCAACTACAGACCCTAAAAAGGAAGTTTTCTTCATTAAAGGTTATTCCAGCTTTGTGCAAGAGCTGTACCATCTTGTATGAAAGCAGCCACACAAATGAAAAAGGGAGAGAAAGCTAGTATGTCTGGCTTGATACAAAATTAGAACGTTTTTGGTGCATATACCAAGACCAGTGTGGTGGTTTCGATTGGCCCAAAACATCGGTAAAGAATTTTTAACATCTAGGAGAAATTTGGACCCCTCAGAAGCTGCTGTGGTAGGCCTGGGGAGGTGTCTGAGGGTTGGGGAGTGGCACAAAGATGGCTCCTATGTGTCCTGAGTGAGAGTTCTGGAAGTTTTAACATCAAGTCCAGCAGAGCCAGTCTCTGATGGCTCTGAAGGTGATGGACATGCTGCCGGCCAAGTTTGGGCCAACTGAAGGTGCTGGTTACACCTCTGTGAAAATATATTTAAGAAGAAATCAAAACAAGGCAGGCATGCACTTCTTTCACTTCTTTGTAGTTGGAGGAGGAGGAGGAGGTGGAGGTGAAAATATGTGAGGGAGAACAGCATGGAGATGCCAAGGTCAGTGAAGAAGGTGGGGGAGGAGGTGCCCCAGGTGCCGGAGCTGAAAACTCTCTGCTAGCCATGGTGAAAGCCATGGGGGGGCAGGAGGTCCCCCTGCAGCCCATGGAATCCACAGGAGTGCAGANTGGAAAGAGGGAAGGGGGGGGTGAGTGCAGAGACTGCTTCTTAAAAGGGTGGGGTTGAGAGCAGAAAAACTGTCTGCAGAGAGAGAGAAACAAGTAGAGATAAAGAGTATTTGTAGTAGAAGAATTGTGGTGATTCAGTCCACTGCTCTGTGGACTGAAAAGAGACCCTACACCATGCCTCCCTTACCTGGTTTGTTGATTGTAAAGGAGGAAAGGGGGTGAATAATATAGGTTCGTAAGAGGGAGGGGGGAGTGAATAAAAACTGTATGAAAAGTTTATTTTTGCCTGGCATCTATCCTCCAAATCTGTTAGGTAAGTAAAACACTTTTTTGCAAATTTAAGCTTGGAGCCTGTTTGCCCTTTTTTTCTTTTTCTGTGCGTCCTTCTACCAACCAGTGTCCTATCTCATTTGATTCATGAGATTGGTGTGTATTTTTTATAGTTTTTTTTCCTGTAGCAAGAAAGAGTCGAGGTGCCTGGCATTTAGTTAGGGTCAAACCTTGACAACCAGACATCAAGAAATGCTTTCAGGTTTTTCAGTCTGCATGAATTTAAATTAGATTATCTATCTTTTGGAATGTAACTACTGAAAAAAACAGATGGAGATCAACAAAACCTCTTGAAGTATTGCATCTGATAAAAAAAAGTTTAACTCCTTTTTTTTTGTTTTGTTTTTTAACTCATGTTTATGTTTACAAAATTGCCTTTTCTGAAAGTATCTGTACATTCTTCTTTACCACAGCATATAGCTGTTTAAAAATTCATCACAATAAAATGAGGTATCGTGTATACATCCCATAAATCACAAATCGCATAAAGATTTTACTTTTTAGGTAACCTGTTCTCAAAGCTCCTGAGAATAAACTAAATACAGTATATAGCAATACTCAAAGCTTTCTACTTATTTTCTATGTTTATTTCTATAGTGTTACTTACATTCCTGCATTATTTATGTGGTTTGGAACTGCTGGATAAACAAGCATAAATAAATCTCAGTATCTCCAGAAAAGGTGCTTACCAACATATCTTGAGAGGATGCTTGAAAAGAAAGTCATCTCAAGTACATGCTTTAAAGGACTTTGCAATATCCTCTTCATAGCCTGAAAGTGAAGTAACTTTCATGAAATGATTAGTCTACTTTGAAAAAAGAAGTTCCTAAGAAAGCACCGGAAGCCAGTGATATCCTTCCAGTTTCCAGGAAACAGTAGAAGACATAGCTAGCTAGTCAACTAGATATTTGGATTAATTTGAAAATATTTTTTTTCTAACTTTTTACATAGTTTCTTCTCACTAAAATTTATCTTCTTAAAAATAATATTAAAAGTTTTAAAATAATAAAAAATATTGCAGACATAATTTTCTGCCAATTTTTTTCCTATCTATGGAAAAAGAACAAACACATATTAAAAATTCCTGCCAATATAAAACAGAAAATTGCCCTTCCAGGAGGTTTAAGCTGTGTAAATTCTTTGTACTGGACTTCTTTTGTCATGATGTGTATTTTAAGCATGGGATAAGAGCAAAAGACTTGAAAACCACTATCAACAGCTAAGTGGATCAACCAGTGGTGTGAAGGTTTCCCTGAGCCTCCCTGACTAGAAAATGAGGAGTAAACCTGTAGCTCAGCACAACTGAGAGAACAAAATAAGACAACTAGCAAAACTATTTCAGAGACACAATGGCCTTGAGCTGGCTTCAGCCCATGTCTTCCTTCCTGGTAATCTGGGACATTAATGTAGTGATGTTGAGCATTTTATAGACACCAGTAAGGGGAAATGCATTGGAATTATCATTGAACTGTGCATTGCACTTGATGTATTTTGCTAACTGCCATTTAAATTTGTGTTGTGTTTTCAATACGTTTTGTATAATTTGTATACAAACATTGTATAAGTGGCAAAATCAGTACTCCTCTGTAATATCAATAATCTTCAAATAAGTAAAATTTATATTAAGACTTTCATCCTCCATACATGGAGTGCCTTTCAGAACCTGGTTAGAAAGTATCATAGTTTGACATGTGGTCAAGTACTGAAATTCCCCAGCCTCAAGAACTCAATCCTAACCAGCCTCATGAGGAGCTCTCTAGGCTGGCCAGCTCAGCCTTGGTGCTGACCAACCATACCTGTAGCTATGCTATCGCGCTCGCAGGTAAAGTAGGATATGATTCTTAGGAACTGACTGCTTTGAAAATGCACGGATAACATACACTGATAACATTAATGACTGATAACATACAAGAATAACATAAGCAATGTGATATTAATATCAGTCAAGTTTTATGATACTGACCGTCTTTAGAAAACTTCTAAATATCCTTAATATATGTATGTCTAATTTCCGGATATTTTCATTGTTGTATAGATAGTATTGCAACAGATGTTTTCAGAAAGGGTTCTTTCTGCAGAAGAGCCTGAGGCTGTGCTTATTCACCCCTTCCTCTTTAGGGGAAGAAAATAGAAAGCTCATGGGTTGAAACAAAAACAGAGAGATTGCTTAGCAATTACTGTCATGACTAAAACAGACTTGACTTGAGGAAAATTAATTTATGTCATTGCTAACTAAAACAGATTAGGATAGTCAGAAATAAAGTCAGTTATGAAAACAAGACCTGTCTTCCCCCATCTCCCAACAGGTGGTGGAAATATGATCTCAGTATTAAAGTGGTAGATACTTATGATGTAAAAGCATGAGGAAGTGTGTGTAATAATTTTTTCTCTATTATTTCAATTGTTTTGTCTTCATTAGATAATTTGGATTTGTAAAACATTAACTGGTCTAGTATTCAAAGTCGTAGCTTTCAACATATGGTGTGTTCACTTTTGCCTCTAACATGATTCTGAGTGTAACACTCTGATGCTCTTCCTGCAGTAATTGAAACATTGCCACAGAACATTAGCAGAGGTTTGGTGGTAGACATCCTTCTCTAAAATCCCTCTCTTTTAAAGCAAGTTCCTCTATGAAGAAAGTCAGATGTGTGGACGTGTCTCAAGCCCACACACGTCAACATGCAATCATCTTGAACTAACATGACAACACAGATGAAGCCTCTCCCTTTCTGTCAGGAACATTTGTGTATCTGGTATCTGATAAGACAGAAGTAGTACATTGCTGGCCCTCCCTCTGACATTTCACTTAACCAGTTGTTTTATTTAAGAGTAACTAATACTTACATTTGTTTTCTGAAGTAGTTTCCCCACTCTTTATTTTATCTTCTTCTTCGAAAGTATTGCTGCTCGCACTGCACTAAGCAATTTGTGTTATTGCTGATTAAATAAAATGGTCTTCTCACGCGTCAGCATGCAGATCACTGCATACAATGTGTGACCAAGTAATTGGAAAGAAAAACAGTTGTTGGTAAGCCTGCATGAAAGCTGCAGTACAAATGTGATAATGGGAAAAAATTCTCGTCAGCTGTAGAATACTGCTTTTTAATACCTGTGTAATCAAAAGGTCAGCCAATTAACATTTATCCAACTGTTCTGTGCAGGATTTTTTAAATATAATTTTATTTTCCAGGTACTATTTTCATGCTTTCCAGATAAACCTCACTGAGTGAAATAGCTACTAGGTAATCATCTACACATAGAATAATAAATAGGGATACAAGAATAATTTTATCAAAGCTATTAAACTCATAGTTGCCTAATAATTTTGACCAGCAGCAAGATCTTAAGCATATTATAATTGCAACATCAACAGCTTAAATTAATAATTTAAATAAAACAAATATAATAGGTTCTAGTCCAGTGCTGTACTATATACAATACTTGTCCAGTACTAGATATATATACTTATTTTTCCACAGTTTAACAGAACTATTTATTCATTATCATTATTATCCTTGAATGCACATTGGCTTAATTTAGTTCTCTACCATCATCATGAATAACATGAATCTTACTGTGGTTTGCAGTTATTGCCTACATTCTTTATGTCAGTTATTCTTTGAGATTTTTATCACTTAGCATGAAACACTGCAATGTAAATTAGTATTGTACTGGTTTTGGCTCAGATCGTTGGTTTTTTTCATAGTAGCTAGCATGGAGTTACTTTCTGGATTTGTGACCAAAATAGTGTTGATAACGGAGTGATATTCTAGCCCTTGTTGAACAGTGCTTACACAACTTCAAGCCTTCTCTGCTTCTCATATTGCCCTGACAGTGAGTAGACTAGGGGTGCACAGAGACAGAGATTTTTAACCAAGGCTTGGAAATTACAAGAGAAGGTACGAGAGGGAAAGTGAAATAGAGTAAGTTTCAATTGGATATAAGGAAGATTTTTTTTTCAGTGAGAGTGGTGAGATCCCAGAACAGGTTGCCCAGAGAAAGTGTGGATGCCCCATCAATGGAAGTGTTCACAGTCAGGTTGGGTGAGTAATCTGATATGGCCATGGCAACAGGATTGGTCTAGCTTATGTTTAAAAGTCTCTTTCTACCCAAACTTTTCTGTGACTTTATGATTTTTGGAATTTGTCAGGAAACAGCAAGGACAGCTGACCCCAGCTGACCAAATGAATGAGACATATCATATGCCAGTATGCTCAGAAAAAAAAAGCCGTAAAAAGAAGAAGGGAAGGGTGAGGAGGAAATTATGATATTTGTTTTTCCAAGTGACTGTTACACATGATGGAGTCTTGCTTTCCTGGAAGGGGCAAAGTAGTGAATCAATTACTTGTATTGCATTGCTTGCATATGCTGCTTTTGCTATTAAACCTTTACACAACCCACAAGTTTTTGTGTTTTTACTTTGTGATTAACTCCCAGGTTCCACTGTAGAGGAGTGAGTGTGCGGCTGCGTGAGGCTTAGTTGCCTGGCAAGGCTAAACTGCAACAAGAGAGAACTGTGGAGTACTGCATTTTATCTCTTTTCTTATTGGACATGAACATGCCTTTTCAAATTGTAATCATAACTTCTGTTTAACCATAATATTGACAGGAGTTTGCACACGAACACTAGGCATTCTGCTTTTTATGATATATATAGACTAATATAAGCAGTATCTTCTCAGAGGAACTCCAAACTAAACCAAGTAAGGCCTGCTATAGGAAAATAGGAATGACTGCTTGTAGCTTTCTTCACACGCTGGGATGACTGCAGATGAATTATCCAGAAAATGGACCCAATTTTCTGATCTTAACAAGTTTGTATTTTTTAAAATAATTATTCATTTTTCTTAGGGAAGCAGTTAAAAGCTGTTTTTGCCAGTTGAATATGTAAAAAATAATGAGTGAAAGCAACATATTTTCTAGAGTCAACCCATGAGTAGCTCCTTTCTGAAGACCCATACTTACCTTGCCACATTTACTTCAGTATTTAATAAGAGTTTCAGTTCTGCTTCCTCATTTTTCTCTGGTGAACATAATTACTCAAAAATCTCTCACACACTAATGATAACAGTTGTTTTCTGTAGTGGTTAATTTAGCTCTTGCTGGCAGTTTGTCTAACAATGGGAATTAAATTACAAAGTTAAAAATCTTGTAGGTAAGTACACTGTATTTTTACATAGAATACAAATATTTAAATTATGAGACAAAAGATAACACTGAATATTTCTTACTTTTCATCTATTTAGTTCATGGACCTCTATAAATGCTGTTAAAGATCTAATTCAGGCACATCTTGGTTTTGTTCTTATTCTGTTCCTTTAACAAGAGTCTGAAAATCCTGATAGTGATTAAAGACTTTGTCAGGCAAGATATTTGGTTCTGTTTCTATTCTGCAGTTTTCTTTTGTCTTTGTTTTAGTGATGTCACTTTCATCTCCTGCTATTGCATCTTCCAATCCTTTGACTATCTTTCTATCTAGTAAAGAGAGAAGTGGAATCCCAATGAATTGGTTTTTCAGAAGATAAAACATGCTATTCTCATGAAAATTGCATGGATTGGTTTGTCAGAAGATAAAACATGCTATTGTAATGAAAATTGCATGAATTCTAGAATCCAGCTTCAGGGTTATGTTCTGTAGTTATCTTTTATATTGATCATATTTGAAAATAGAGCTTTAACTATTTTGGTCTTATGATTTCTTATAGCATCGCTGGGAAATAACAATTGATAGTTTTTGAATCTACTTGCAAGATATTGTTGGTAATTCAAACACAAAAAAAAATTGCTTAAACCAGAAAAAATTAATATGAAGCATTAAGTTCAGCATACACTGGACTGTGTTTACTAATAATATTGATTTATCCTCTGGCACAGATTAGACCCATTTCAATTTGCACTTACCATAGTAATTCCTGGACATAGTTTAGCTCTGGAGTTGTACTTGCCCAGTATGCAGTTTTTTTGTATGCAGTTTGAAATTCATTGCTTTTCTCTAGAAGGTAGTCCAGGCTGAATATAAAAACAGATTAGTATTATCTGCTGCCAAAAGCCTTAAACCTTTAGATCCCATATCTTAGAAATATCTGTATCTATACACCATATATTTCTGTGCGTTCTTTGTAAAGTACAAATACTGACATTTTGCTTAATACAGTCACCACACACCAAATTTGTGAAAAATATAAAGTACATTTTGGTGAGATTAATAAATACAGGTTAAAGAAACCAAACAAACACATTTGAATGACTTACTTGAAGACACCAAAGTAGTCAGCAGGAAGACTGGGTCTTCTGATCTGACTGAAGGAGTCTGTTCTCTTTGTAATGAGCAAAACAGAATACTAAGTCTCTCTGCAGATAAACAGAAAGCAGAGATCACTTTCAAAACTTCAAAATCTTTCATTTTTTTTTCATGAAATATGCCTGGAATATCATTATTCATTTTATATACCACTAAGCCCTTTCAAATTTTCTAATTCAGTGCAGGATAGCTTTCATCACTATCCCTCCTTTTATCACTATCATCAGCTTTTTCTCTGACTTTCAGATAACGCTTTTCAAAAGGAACTCACAAAATGAATCTTTATTTCATGATCTTTTGATGCTGAAAACTTAACTGCTCTTGGAAGTTCACTTACCTAACATTGTGTATTGCCATTGTTTGAAGTACCCCACGGACAGACACCTAGAACTTGTGCCTATAAATTTACACCTACCTGAAATGCTATAAGAAGGTAGAAAAGTATGTCAGTCATATCTCAGAAATAATAACCCTTTTTACTCAGTATTTTTAAAGATGAGCTTGAAATAGAGCCAGTTTGCTGTTCAATTATTCATCATATAATCAGTAATATGTTTCTTGCTTTGGGCTATGCAATATCCCACTTTCAACAATAACTTGTTCTACAGACTGTGTATGTGCTTATATGTATGTGCTTCAAGCTTAGTAATAGCACAGTATCAATAACAAATATTTAAAAGAGTGTCAGCAAGAGCCTTGGTATGAGGGTTTTAACACTGGAGGAAACAAAGAATCCCATAGAGGTGTTAAAGAGACAGCAGTTAGAGGGCAAAGCTGATAGTACCTTGTAAAATCTGTGTTAAGCTTTAATAAAAGTGTTATGTTCACTGTCATAGACTTTTTCATTGTCAAGAAGGGAGGTGATTTTCCCATTTTGCTCTGCACTGGTGCGGCCTCATGTCGAGTGCTGTGTGCAGTTTTGGGTGACAAAACATAAGAAGGCTATTAAACTATTGGACAGAGTCCAAAGGAGGGCAATAAGCATACTGAAGGGCCTTGAGGGGAAGCTGTATGAGGAGTGGCTGAGGTCACTTTGTTCAGCCTGGAGAAGAGGAGAATGAGGAGGACCTTATTGCAGTCTACAACTTCCTCATGAGGAGAAGAGGGAAATACACTGATCTCTTCTCCTTTGTGACCAGTGACAGGACCTGAGGGAATGGCCTGAAGTTGTGTCAGGGGACTTTTAAGTCGTAAATTAGGAGAAGTTCTTCACCCATGGGTGTTTGAACTTTGGAACAGGCTCTCTGGAGAAGTGGTCATAGCACCAAGCTGAGAGAGGCCAAGAGGTATTTAGACAATACTCTCAGGCACATGGTGTGACTTAGGGATGGTGCTGTGAAGGTCCAGGAGTTGTACTTGATGATCCTTGTGGGTTCCTCCCAATGCAACATATTCTGTGATTCTGTGATTCTGTGATTCTGTGATTCTGTGATTCTGTGGTTGATTCTGTGATTAGAATCACAAGCATTAGGATCCAACAAACAACTGGACAACTCAGTGTTATAAGTTTTTTAAAACACTCCTTTCTGAATTGCCACAGGAGTTGCTTACTATTCTCCTCCAATGACTTTTTAAATATTAAGCAGTTTACTATATTGATAGCAGTTTTTACTTATGAAGGATTTCCAGTGCTTTTTTCTTATTCTGGCATCACATTTTTTTAGTATTGCTTTTTTCCTACTAGAATCGTGTTTCATGGATGCATCAGTTTAAATTTTGTGCAAAATGAATAGATGAGTCCTGAAAATATTATTTCATTATTTCTTTCATCCCTTTGCAAATGTTTAGGTCCTATAATACAACATTGTCATCAGATAAGGGTGTTAATAAAAGTGAAAGCTATAAATGCAATACCCACACAGAGAGAATTATATTAATCTTACATAATTTCCATATTTACAGTGTATTCATGGACATAGGCTGTAAATCCAAAAAATGTTGGTGTCTAACGTAAGTTTCTACCTAAAACTCATGTTATCTCTCTTCAGTGGAGAATTGGTATATGATTCAGTTGTCTAAACATATGCATCAAATGACATTCAAGACATTCTAGGGAGTCCAGAGGTTCTGCTTAAGGTTGAAAAACATATCTCAAGGTTTATAATAGTCCCAACCATTTCTGGACATAAGGCCTAGTTTCATTGTTGCCCCTATGTGGGAAGCTAGTGTCATGAGATGATCCCTTGGGGATCTTACCTTGTCTCCAGTTGCTGCTCAGAAAAGACATAGATATCCCATGGGTGTTCAAGCTAAGTACAAGGGTAATAAATAGATCTACCAGTGGACCAAAAGAAGACCTGTGCTCAGGTTGGTTGCTGGAAATCAGGAGAAATCCCAAATGGTGTAAGTTGGTAGCATCTGTACTGACCCTGTTTGTTTAGACACCGGAATCTATATGCCTTGAATCTGGAGATGAATGACAGTGCAAAAAGTGTGGATGTCACCAGCCAGCTTTAGAGGGTCTGGCCTGAAAAAAAGTTGACATGAATCACTCTGGTACAACTGGCCAGGGAGTCAGGAGCTAGAATAAGTAGTCGTGTAGATGTCACCTAATATTCTCCATTCATTATGCAGAAAGTCTATAGGATTAGCTCAGCTGTATAAATGTGAATCATTGTTGTCCACATTTGGCTAGATGAATACAACTCAGAATAGTTTATATGGCACTATGCATTCCATTCAGATGGCTGGCCTGAAACTTCTATTTATTTTTTTCAGCATGTAATTTCCTATGCACCCTTGTAAGTTTAAACAATCTCTTGAAAGGTCAGATGTCGACTGCTTTGATCCATTTCAACATTTATAAAAGGTGATGTTTAACATGGCTCGCTGATAAAACAAACCCTATCATTTTTAAAAGAAATGCTTGCTGTATCAACCTCTGAAACACCAGCATTTCTGAATACAGGTGACTTAAAAAGGCCAGTTTTAAACACACATATGTATTCTTCCCTAAATAATATATTGCTGAGAGAATGTACTTCGTCCACACAACTTAGTATTAAGGAAACAAACATACTTCCATGAAATAGTGCACTGCTCTAAACAAATATAGAAACCACCTCTGTTCTATAACAAAAAAAAAAAAAAAAGAAGAAATATATGACAAAGAACGTAAAGAAAATTGATGTGGCGGAGACGTTACTATTAAAATACAAAAAGTAATTTGGCAATATACACTTCAGAACTGGAGAAGCCATCATAAAACAAGTTCAGAATGTCACATCCTGTTTTAAGCTGTTGATTTTTATTCTTCAAATACAACATGAAACTTATGAAATATTAGGTAACAAAATATAATAGAGGATTTTTGCACATTCATAGTTGTATTTTTAAGTTGTAATTCTTAACTGAAGTAAACATCTCAAATGACACTGAATTAAAAAAAAAAAGAAATACTTTATCAGAATGTATTTTTTGTTTCTATTGCCAGTTACCTAATTTACATAGAATTGGAAATGGTTTTTATCCATCAAGTTTAATTACATATATTTCTGATTTCTGTGAAATGTTAAAGACATAAAAGAATCAGTAATTACATGAAACCAATTTCTGCCTGCTTACTGACAATGTTCCTCTCATGGCAGATTCTCAGACATGGCAGGTTTGTTTATCAGTTTGTGTGTGTTGAGCGCTTGTTCTGGGTGTAGGTGCCCAGGTGTTGGTAGCAGAGAGCCTTCAGCAGTGAGGAATGGCTGAGGCTGTCCTGTGCCAGGCACAGAGGGCTCCAGCTGGCTCCAACGAACCCACCTCAGGGCACTGCTGTGCCGAGAAACCATGATGGTGGCACTGCCAGGAAAATGTTTGAGGAGATAGAAATGTCACTGAGGAGCTGTTATGGACAAAATAACCCCCACTGTTTCTGTTACAACCATATTGAACACCTAAGTTTTAAACCAAGAATAATGTGTTTGCAAAGGACAGTGGTACGGAGTTATTACCATGCACCTACACATCACATGAATTCTACAGAAATTGAGTAGAAAAGAGAATTTAGAGTTGGAGGAATTTTTTTATAACTGCATGTGTGTGCAATGCTAGTTCTAGACAACAGTACAAAAAACCCCACAAAAAATAAATATTACAGGAATAAATGATGATGAGGCTTGATCATCAAAATAAATGTGATATTTTGGATATTTTCCTGAAGACAAATGTTTACTTTATTAATGTACCTAATAACAGAAGTTAAAGATTCGACATATCTTCTTTACTTCATGAGAAAGGTTGAAAATGTCATTTTCTACAGAATGAATTTTACTAAAAGTGTTTTCTTTTAAACAGAACTATCACTAGACATTGGAGGACACCTTTGTATCTTTTTTGCAGTCTTTTGTTGAATCTGCACGTATATTAATTAATTGTCTCACGTTTCTTGTTTGCTACTTCCAGAAGCTAAATAACCCTTACAGTGGATGTCGGCTGACATTTTCTGTCCAATTTTTACAATAAAACAGGATTCACTTTTGCATATCACATTTTTGTTTGGGGCTTTTAACTGGGAGAAGTGACAACCAGAAAAAAGTGAACGTGAGAAAGGTTTAGGAAAGTTATTTTTTACTTTGTTAATAAGTACTTGGAACAGTATTTTTTTTTTCAAAATAACAAACAAAAAGAAGTAAGTACTACAATTAATTTTTGGATAAAAAGATTTTTGTAAGCATCAGGTTACATTGAGATCAGAAATAAGCCTCAAAATGTCCTCAAAATCCCCCTCTGTTTCTATTAATAATTTATATCTTGAAAGACATTCTTCACATATGATCATTATAAAATAGCCATGTGTTATCAGAAAAAAACCCCAGCAATTACGTCTGGAGTGCAATTTGATTGTGGGAGATGAGTAGGATTTCTACTCTCACTTTCTCCAAATTTTCCAACCTCTGAGGGGACACACAATGAGAAACTGAAGGTTGCTCTGAATGATTAAATTTCTGCCTGCTTCTGAATCAGAAGCATGAGAAGAAAAAAGGAAGGCTGTTTCATTCAGATTTGAAGTAAAAGTTCAATATGAAATAATCAACTTATTTCTGCAATAATTTTAAACAATTAATAATTATAAACAATGGAGAGTTTGCCTTTTGTTAATTTCTGGACAAATTCCTGAGCAATTTGATAGAAGAACAATGTATATTGCTCTTTTATGTAGATATTTACTAAAGGACTTCCTCAGATTCAATGATTCTATCATGGAGCCAAATATGACATCATGGCTATTACTTAATGTATCAAATCTCAATGAGTGAGTAGGTATCTATAAAAGCAAACCAAAATGAACAAAAAATACTTCTACACATGGAACAGACTCCCTCCCTCCCGTGTTTATTCACCATACCAGCAAAGTGTTAACACGAAGCCACCTATTGCTGCTTACAATTACCTTACTTACTACAGCTGGTGTTCATAGTGATTGCAAAAATTCAACCCTGCAGGCAACCACTGTAGAGGAGCTAAATGATTTCAAATAATGGTATGTTTATTCTTTGGTAGGAATAGTATTAAACCTCTAGGAAGGAAAAATTTTAAAAAAAAGTTATATTGTTAATCTTGCCAAAGAAACATTAGAAACTGTGACAACACGAATGAAAATCCATTTTAGACTGTTGAAGCAGCATAGCTATAAGAGGTATCAGTACCCAGTCTCTTTTCTTGTTGAAATTGCAAAGTGAATGAATACAAGTCAGAAAAAAATGGTTGAGGCACCTGGATGTCAGCACTGAATGTTCAATTATTTTCTTGACGCCTCTGTAGATTTTTAATGTGATTCTGAACAAATTATTTCAATATAACTCTTCACAGGTGATCATTAACTGTGCATTTCTCATTCCCTGTGCTTAAACTGAAAATCAGAGCTCCCACAAGCAAAACCACTAAGCATTTGCAATGCACTTTGAATGAGAAGTGTAATTGGAAAATATTGCGTAGTGTTAGAATGCTGAGGCTCTGAAACAAACAAACAAAAAGTGTCAAACAAACAAGATACTCCATAGTAAATCAGGGGCTTGGCTATCACATTTTTCTTCATCATTCTATTTCAACATTTTTTCTATAACATGAAGTTTTCTCCATGCATAATTGGGGTGGGTTGGCTACCAGCTGACCACCAAGCTTTTCTATCATTTCTCTTCCTCAACAGGATAGGGGCTGGAAAATAACACAAAAAGCTTCTGGGACAAGATAAGGACAGAGATACTGCTTACCAGTTACTGTCATGGGCAAAACAGACTCAACTTGGGGAAATTAATATTTCGCCTTCAAATCAAAGTAAGATTATAAGAAATAAGAACAAATCTAAAAATCTACACATTCCCCTCCCCCTGTCTTCCTGGGTTCAACTTCTGTGGTAAATTGTCAGACTTGCCATAGAGGGGCTTTAAGCTGGTGAAGAATTTAGAGAAGTGATGGGGTTGGTTGAGAAGAAAATGATCTGGGTGCCCTTGCTTTTCAGCACCTGACTTGATCAAGGTCTAAGAATTGAAAGGTCTCTGGTGTGAAGAGAAGAACACCCACATATCTCTATCAGCCTTTGGCCTTAGTGCTCTTAGCCCTGAAAAGCAAGCCTTGTTATAAATCTAGGCATTTAAGGAGATAAAGATCCATGGAAATACTGTCCAACAAAGGTCAAACAGCTTTTACTGCCACCTTGGGGTGTGTAGGAGGACCAAAGGGTTTACTTCACCTCTTCAGTCAACTATAAATTCTGACTGAAAGGAACTGAGACCCTCATTATTTTCTATTTGCATATTAAATTTAACACCCCTCAGAACGCAAATGGAGAGAAAAGAGAGCATGCCTTACACATATGACCGCAGTCCCCAAAACTCCACCTGTAACATGGGAATGTTTCACCCCTTTGGGAAAGGAAAAAATTGTACTATTGGGGGGAAGGGGGGTGCAGAAAGATAGAGGGGGAAATGCCTCTGATTGCTCAGGATTGGTCAAAAGACCTTGTCTCTCCTCCTTCCCTGAAGGGACAACTTTAAGTGAGCTTTGTGCATCCAGCTGCATTGGAGACTTGGGAATCTATCAATCTGATCTCTGCTGCTGTACGTTCTGTCAAATGTACGTATGACAAATATTAACACACTTTAGTTAGTGCATTTGTAACCAGCAATCCTGAACCTGCTTTCCTGTTGCTTCAATAAACTCTGCTAGTTGTGAATCTAGGCAATGTACGTTCTTATTGAACTTGGCCAGATCTTAGTATAGAAATGGTTAGTTGCACTATTTCTGAATCTGTGATTGAGCAATTTCTAATTGAACTCTACTGGGCTGACAGTGCTGAATGGTCCATAATCAGAAATTAAGTGCAACCAAACTCCTCTCATCTCTGAGGACCAGCTGGAATGCAGAGGGCTTTATTCTCTTACAAATTTCTATACTCTTAATGCAACAGCTTGACTCCCAAATTCTCTACCTTTTTACATCACAGGGGCGTAAGGCATGGGTGTCACGAGCAGTTCGCCAAAGGTTTTCTCTGCCAGTCTTTTCTCCTCATGCCCTTTCTCTGCTCCAGCATGGGATCCCACCCATGGGAAATAGTCCATTAATTTCTGGGTCCTTCTAGCAGGAAGGACCTGCTATTTTTTTATCCTTCACCAACAGGCTGCTCCAGCATGGGTCACATGTGGACACACAGTTCCTAGCAGAAAACCTGCTCTGGCATTGGCTCCTCTTCATGGGCCACCGTTTCTGTCATGAGATTTATCCAGCAGAGGCTTCTCATGGGGTGACAGCTTCTTTAAGGACACATCCAGAAAGACACTATCTGCTACTCCATGGTCTGCAGGGGGATCTCTGCTCCCCTGTGGACCTCCATGGGCTGCAGGAGCACAGCTGCCTCATCATGATCTTCACCACAGACTGCAGGAGAATCTCAGCTCCAACACCTGGAGGACCTCCTCCCTCTCCATCTTCACTGACCTTGTGTCTGCAGAGTTGTTGCTCTCACATATTCTCACTCTTCTGTCCCAGCAGCTGCTGTGCAGCAGTTTTTTCCCCTTCTTAAAAATGTCATCACAAAGGTGCTATGAATGAATTTAATTCTGTAAAATAGATATATTCTAAAGACAAATTCATTGGTATTTATGAAGACCTTATCTCTAAGACATTCCACGGAAAAGCTTGTACGCTTCCTTGAATTTATATTTTAAAGTAATAGTTATATATTAAAAAAAATATTTGTCACATGTAGAAAAAGATGAAGGAGAAGCATGGAATTTTTTCTAGAAGAAATAATGCAATTAAATACTTTCCTATTTATATATACACATAAACAAAATTAACTATACATGGCTTAATTTTCCTTTGTTTTCTGTGTATTTGATGCCTATTTAAATACATGTTGTAACTGTCATTAGGAAAGCTCAACCTTATTCCTTTCATCTGATGAAATTTCACTGCACCAATTCTTATCTGCAAGAAAATTCTCTAAGTTTAGCGTTCCTATTAATTCATTTTTCATTTCACTTCTAAGACCACTGTACTGCACTACATCTGAAATGAAATGTCAAATCATGTACTTTGTTTGCTCCCTTTGTTCATCTAATTAACGCCTCAGTTAAGGAAGGCCAGCAGTCAGTTTGACATTAGTTGCAGTTCAGTAATTTGTGCTTAAATTAAAGCTTCAGTTCTTGCTCTCTTACTCTTGTTGATTGGTGCTTTTTTTCTGTGGTGCCTTTCAAACAACAGACTTCTTTACGGATTAAAATTGCATACAACATGAAAAATAAAGGGTGAGTCAGCCAGTGAATTACTCACACTCTTTGCCACTAAGCAAGTAGCAACATTAAATTATGCTTTTATGTTGAAAGTTGGAAACAGAAAATTGTTATATTTCTCCAAAAGCAGAACTCAGCCTAAAGTAGAATCACAGATTCAGAGAACCATGGAATAGTTTGGGATGGAAGGGAGCATTATTGGTCATCTAGTTCAAGCACCCTGCTATGAAGAGGCACATTTTTGATTATATCAGGTTGCTCATAACCCCATTCAGCCTGACTTTGAATGCCCATTTATCACCACTCAGGCCAACTGTCCCAGTATTTCACTACCCTATGGGTAAAGAATTTCTTCCCTATATCTTTATCCTTTTTCAGACTAAAGCCATGCCCTCTTGTCCTATCACTACATACCCTTGCAACAAGTCCCTCTCCAGCTCTTGTCGGTTCACTTTAGGTGCTGGAAGAGCACAATGAGGTCTCACTGAAGCCTTTTCTTCTGGCTAAATAGCCCCAACTCTCACAATTTACCTTCATAGGAGAGGTGTTCCAGGCCTCTGATCATCTCTGTGGCCTTCCTCTGGACTTTCTCCAAAAGGTCCACATCTTTCTCATGCTGGGGAACCCAGATCCAGACACAGCACTCCAAGTAGGGTCTCACCAGATTAGAGGGATTAGAGGGGCAGAATCATCTCCTTTGACCAGCCGGCCATGTGGCTTTGGATGCAAGAGCACATTGCTGGCTCATGTCCTCTCATCCACCAGAACTCCCAAGTCCTTCTCAGCAGGGCTGCTTTCAATCTGTTCATCCTCCAGCATTTTTCAATACCAAGGTGCATAACTTTGAACTTGGTAATGTGAATCTAAAACCACAACTGCAGTGATTTCCTGCTCCTTTCTACTTCGTGTTATAAAGTATGTATGAGTAGCATTTGAAAGCCTATTCTCTGTATTGTTTCTTTACGTTCAGCAGTCCAACAATATGTTGGAGGGCTTACGTGTCCCCACTTCTACAATATGAGTTCCATAGAATGAAAAGGGTATGTACACACCCTTTAGACTTTAGCTTGCCTTATCTGGATAATTTTAAGCCATCCAACATGTCATTGGACTGCTGAATCTTTTTGAGTACACACAGCAGGTAAGTGAGAAAATAGTTGCTGTCCATAGTACTTGTCCATTGCAAACCAATTTCTAAGCCTTACCACTTTGTTGTGATGGTAGGAAAGGAAGTATTGGTCAGCTACAGAGATCAGTTTTCTGTGTTTCCTTGCTAGCCCGTTCAGCCCTGACCAGTACGTTTTTGTGTAGTATTTTTATAGTAAGTAGATCTGTCTTTTAGAAGCTCTTGCTGTTTATATGAATGCAAAGTATGAGGGAAGGTGAAGTTTTTTTGTGAAATTTCTTTTACTTCCCTAGGAGGATGTTAATAAATGCATTTTGGGACAGGACAAAACAGCCAATAACAAATAGAACATGTCGACGGAAAAAACCTGAAGTCCAAGTACTGACTGAAGTCAATTTTGGCATTAGAGCAAAGATGTTCAATTTAACAGTGTTTGGTTGGCAAGTACCTCCCTAAATTTTCTTGCTAAAATTATAGAATAACTATACAGATTTAAAATACTTGCTGACAAGTCAGCATATAAAGAAAATTTGGTTCATATGTGGTAAGTTCCTCATGCTATTGTGGAAAACTTTGTTTTCATATACAATGTTTTACTTCTTGTGTTCATGGCATGCGTATCACATTTTCTTTGTTTTAAATTCTTCTCCTTTTAAATATATTGGGGACCTGAACAGATACTAGAAGGTGCGTTTTAAATAAAAAAACTCCACAAATATTGAAATTAGAGTGTGAAATATTAGTTTATCCCTGAAGTAAAACCTCCAGAATATAAAAACTGTCATACTTAATTGAGAAAGTGATCCATCTAGTCTAGTATCCATTCACTGACTTTAGTAGTAATAGCTGAAATATGAATTTATACATTAATTTGCAACATGAAAAATTTCTTATAACTCCATTAGGTGAATTTCTATCATGGGCATATTTAAAGCAGAATAATAATATTTATAATCTTTTTAAATGCTCAGGAGTCTCGAGGTACCCCACCAACAGAGCTGATTGCCAGCTGGTGGGGTGAGCTGCCAGCAGAGGTACCCCACCAACAGAGCTGATTGCCAGCTGCCCCAATAAAACTGAGGAGAGAAAGGACTCAGGCCAAATGGGCTTCACCTACAGGCACCCCACTCCACTCCTCCCAGCACATGATTTAAGGTATTGGTGAGGTGTGATCACATCCCAAAATCCTGCAACCTTGAGGATAACTGACACTGTCAACTTTCAGGTGCAAAGTCAGAGTAGAAGGGTGATTTCAGCGCTGGAGCAAAGATGTACATATTCAGAAGTGTTGATGTGGGAGGCTGTATTATTTTTGTCTGTATTACTACAAAGTATTTTCTAAATTCATTAGATAATTTGGATGGATAGCACAATTATTGGACTAACATTTGAGTCATACAGGTTGTTCATTATGCTGGTAATGAGATTTTGAGAATATCAGCCATTTCTTTTTGTGATGTTCAGATTTTTAATCCCACTAAGTGGGATTGTCTCTCATAGAGAGAATAGAACCAATTTCGAATACTTTTTCTTTCATTCCTATGTGTCTTTGTAGAAGCAGTCTTTATATATTTGCAACTAATTTATTCACTGCCTGACCTCCCCATTTAATAATTTTTTTTTCCAGTTGCATTAAACAGAGAAGAATGACCTATTTAATACTGGGCTACATCAGGGACAGATTAGAAGGAAATCTCAGAGGACATTTCATTCTTTCCATCTATGCCATGTTAAATAATATGAAAAACCGTAAAATTATGCAATTTGTCTTTGCACTTGAATCATAGCTCTTATCATTCAAGGATTTTTGCCCTGAGCCAACTGTACCACCAGGCTGAGGGAATGCTTTCCATTGACTCATCACTGGTTCCTTCAGGACATTGGCAAGGGAATCACTGCAGTGAGGAAACAGCTTTCCTAGCATATCATACTTTACATTTAAAGCACTGATTCAGCAAGAAGCGCAGAGGGATGCATCCCATCACCTCAATTTAACTCTGTGTCTATTAAAAATAGGCTATATTATACTTAGTCATTACATAAAGACACTGTAGATTGTATTTTTCATGTCCCCACAGGGTGTCCTGATATATATTTCTTAGGTTGTGGTACTGTTCCTGGACGCAGTTAGGCTAGGACCACCAAGTCTGTTTCCTTCTGCTACCACAGCACTAGCTCTTTGCAAGCTCTCTGTGAACTCTTCTAGGAGCTGTACAAAATTTAGGACTTTTTTCTGATCACAGACCACATGGAGTCCACCACAGACTATTTGTGACAGATCATTCCCAAGCTAATTCTTTCAGTTGCATGCAAGCTAATGTAAAAGAAAAGAGTGAGGTGGAGGCAGGAGTCCAAGCAGTACTAATAAGTTGTCATGTGAGTTATGAGGACACTATCCCACATATCTACATGTAGTAAGGCCAAACAAAAGATAAAAATTCAAAATCTCCTGTGACTTTGTTATTTATCATTTTCACATGTGGTCAATTCTGCTTCATTTTCTCACTACCTGATACATACAAAATCAGCTCAGCTTGTATGTTACACTCAATTATCCTGAATGCTTCATAAAAATACAGTGCCTGTTCTCCTGGAATTTCTGGGGTGATGAATGTACTTTGCTGGCCCTTTGAAACTGCTAAAAAAATTCTGTTTATGCACAGCCTTTCTCATTTATCTCTGTCTGGAAATCTTCCCTTTGCTTATGATCAGTGCTGCAGACCATATTACTCAGTTCTGCTCATCTCATTCTGGGGGAAAAATAAATTATGCTCTTTCCCTGAATCAAAGGAAACACCAATGAAGGTTACCTTGTTACATTTTTGTTTCTGATTTCAAGATACATAAGCAGCAGATTATTAGAAGAATCTAATCACTTATTATTCATATACAAAATGTTTATATATATACAATTTGCAAAATCACACAGTACACACCTGTGTCATACTAGCTGTGCTTCTGATAGCTGGAAGTTTGCTATATTTTTTTAATACAGTCTAATTATGATAGGATTTCACAGAATAACAGAACTGTTGAGACTGGAAAATACCTCTGGAGATCACCTTTTCTAATGCCCCTGCAGAATATAGGGCCCAAGTCCAGCAGGCTGACCAGCATCTTCTCCAACCAGGTTTTGATTATCTCCAAGGATGGAAGATACGCAGCCTTCCTAGGCAACCTGTGTTTGTGTTCCATCACCATCATAGTAAAAACATTTTCTGAAGCTAAAAGTAGTTTATTGTATTTTAGTTTATGCCCATTACCTCCTGTCCTTTCACAGGGCAGCATTGAGAAAACAGCAGCAGCACTGGCTCTGGGTAGGTAACAGGTACCATTTAAATTTAGTTTGGACAAACAGCTGCTGAAACATTTGGATAATCCAGTAACTGTTTTCCCACTGAGACTATTAACTGAGTAAAAATTTGCATGAAAAGTTAGAGAGGAAAATTGTGTGTTTTCAAAGATTTTAATTGGATTACACTCTCCACTCTAAACACAATATTTTTGATCTTTCTCCAGTGAAGCAAGAGGAAGGAAATAGATAACAAGAAATGCTATAGATAGCACATAGGTATAGATAGCCACTTATATTTATTAAAAGGTCAAAAAATCTTAGAGCATTATGATAACTTGCAAAAGCAAAAAAAAAAATATGTGATCTGTGCAGTGACGTATGATCACAATGAAATTCATTAGTCTCTGAAGTACCTCGGTATTTAAAGAGGGATCTATCTAAATGGGCTGGAGAGTTATATAATAAAACTCTTCATGCTGAATAGCTCATAGAATTGCTACAGTGACTTTGTTTCTTGTAACATTTTTGTCTTTTTTTTAATATGTTAGCTCTTAGCATTGTAATTGGTCTTTAGTAAACAAATTACTGTTTCTTCATGAAAAAAGTATGGTAATGCTAGCTGTGATACTCTAGATATTTTATGTCCAAACAAAAAAGCCTGTATTTACAATGGAAACAGACTTGGGTTTGACTTTGATGTAGTGAGGCAAGGTCAAACATTTAATTCCATATCTTCTTCATCAGCAGGGCTCTATGGTCTTTCTGATAAAACTCAGTAGCCAGTATCTATCTGTGAGCTCTTTAAAAAAAAAGTGCATTTCTGAATGTGATTGTGGGCTTGAACACAAGAGAGGACTTATGAGTGTGGTGGTCCTCACAGAAGTTGCTCAGTTAGTCCATTACACGCTACTTACCCCTCATTTTTTAAAGCGACGAACACCAGCATCCTGCAACCTCATTCATCGTTACATCAAAGAAATTTTTGGATTGTTTTGTTCATTACATGATTCTCTCCAGCTGCTGAAAGTCACTGGAGGGGAGTGATACTCTATGCAAGTACAGGTCCTTTGAGGAAACTTGGCTGCCAAGTGCTTCAAAGAAATCCAGTCTGGTCCAGAGAAGATATTGGTAATTTTGACAGTTCAATTTTTCACTTAAGATCCTAGCACTGCAGACTGGTTTTGGAAGTCATGGTCATAGTTTAAATAGTTTGGAAAAAAATATTGGTCAACAAAAAGAGCACTGAACAGCAAAAAATCCAGTTCCAAGCTTTCTTTAATTGTATGAAGAGGTAAGTGCCATTGCAGACATGCAATGGATTCAGGATTCAAGTCCATGAAATGATAGCCACAATTTATCTACAACAGTAGGGATCCTTCCAATAATCTTAATACAGGGCAACAAAAGAACTGCACCCAAGTGTCTATTATATTTACAAAGAGGCAAAAGTCTAAATTTAAAGGAATGTTTAATCATTCTAAAAGGGAGTTGAGATTCCTCTTCCTTTACACAAACTGCTTGCAACTGAAGTAAATGAAAAATATCCAGTTATTAAAAATGTGTTCTTTTCTGCTTCTGTTTATGGTCTAAAAATTCCAACACTGTAACAAGAAAATGAACAGAAAAACAACATTTGTCACTGATGTTTCTCAACATTAACTTTATGGCAAAAAGACTTAATGAACAAGTAACAATGCCTCATTAAATATATCTGATTGTGCAGGGTCTTCCAGTATCTCTAGTTTTGGGATATTGTTTAGATTGCATCACAAGCAGAAACAAAGCATTTACCTGTAGCATAATTAAATTATTTTCTACTGCTCTCCTCCACATTTCCTGCTGGTAAACACAGGTGCAAAGCTTCTGTCATTATTTTAGATGTAGTAAGAGGCACAGCCATCTAAGCATCCTAGGATGTAAGTAGATCATTATTGTGCTTGATATTGACATTGAAGTGTGACCTTGGCACCCGCTTTTTTTTGTGTGTGTATAATTCCAGTTGGTTTAAGTCTATAAATTGTTCTCCAAGGTGTGCTGTAATTTAAGTCTGTGAAAAGCAGACAAACAAGAAAAAACAACATGGGAAACAAAACTGGAAAACATATTTTTACCTTCAAGTTGTTTAGAAATGAGAAGAACTTGAAAAGATGCAGGGGCTTATTTGTAATACACCCTTGACAGAGTTGGCTTCTGGCTCTGCTAGGCTTTTATTGCTTAAGGATGCAGTCACCTTTTACCTGAGATTATCCTATTGACATCACAAAGCATCTTAAAGATCTGTGTTTTGGACTACCCTTTGACACCCAGTAAGATTCATAAGTCTGAAGTATAAACAGCTTTGAAGTGGTTCTTTCTGTACTTTTCCCTTGCTACTTCATTTTTCCCCCCAGATCTTCCATCTTTAAACCTACTTTTTCAACGGGATGTAGCTTACTGAAATTAGAGATTCTATGAATTGCACTTGGGGAGTAGAGAGGGCACGACATTATAAAAAAAGATTCCTTAACTTCAGTAGACTGGAGATCTACACTTTCTTACTTAGTGCTCTTTTTATAAGAGTTCAGCTGAAGAATTACTTTTTTTCCTTTAATGTACCTGTAACCTTTCCATTGCTTACTCTGCTGTAGACTTCTTGGAAAGAAATCACTTTAGATACATGCCTCATTCAGTACAATTTCTCCCACTTTACTGAGACTTCATTGGAATAGTCTATAATATTGAAAATGGGTTGAGCTTAAGTACTGCTCCAGGCCCCAGGGGTGTAGGTGAGTGCCACAGGAGAAGCTGGTCAAGATCATCAGGACCCAATAGTGTGCAGACAGACTTGGCCACATGTATGTTTATTTCAATTTGGATGTTTATTTTCAATCAGTCGAATATTTTCATCATCTCCCAGCAGAAAAGGACTTGGGGGTCCTAGCTGACAGTCTCTTGAACGTGATCCAGCAGTGTGCCCAAGAGGACAAGAAGGCCAATGGCATCCTGGCCTTTATCAGCAATAGTATGGCCAGCAGGACCAGGGCAGGGATTGTTCCCCTGAACTCAGAATTGGTGAGACCACATCTCGAGTCCTGTGTTCAGTTTTGGGATGCTCACTACATGAGAGACACTGAGGTACTTGACCATGTCCAGATAAGGACAACAAAGCTGGTGAACCTTTTAAGCTGCAAACTGGATAATGGGAATATGAGTGGTCATGCTGTATCTGAGACGGAGATTATTAGCAAGTCCTGGGACAATGAAATACCCCAACTGGGTCTAGCATGTAGTTAAATGAAAAATTACACAGGAGTTCAGGAAATGGAAGCTTAGAAATACCACCCTAACACCTCTTGCATCAGATAGATAGATAGACAGATAACTAGATAAAGAGGATTTGATACCTGATTTTTATATGCTCTGTTCTATCCTCTGAAAAACTGTATTTGACAGCAACCATAGCAGAAAAACTGATTAAGCATACTTGAATGAACAAATGATGTAATAGCATTTTTATTTAGAGTTTCAATAAAGGAAACAATACTATAAACAAGTACATTCAGCTCTGTTCTAAAAAGTGTAGGTGGATGAAATGGCTGAAATAGTCACATTTATAACAAAAGTAAAATATTACTTTTTTCATACATTTTTAAGAAATTAGAGTCAGCGTTGTGTGGCTGAACTCATGAAAGTAACCTTTCGAAGTGGTAATAATTTTTTTTCAGATCTGTCTAATGGCCTATATCTTGAATATCTTTCCAAGCACTTTCTGCTTCTGCTGAGCTGTTTCTCAGAGCATGTGTTATTTCAAGACAGATGCAAAACAGTTATTATGTCGTTATTGTTACTTGATGCTCTGCTGTAAACCAGTCAAAATGAAGGAATAGCACACCCTGGGAATCCAGAGATGAAAAATCTTTGGAATCCCTCTTTGCTTATCTGAAGCAAAGTGTTATCTTTACACTGCTAGGAATTTACATATCCATCTCACTAAGAAAGTTACTTAGTGGCTGTTGCAGTGCAGAAGACATCTTTAGAGTGAATTAAAGACATGGAAATTTATCTCATACTCTTGCCCTCTGAGGATTTATACAGCAGATCCGATAATTTCTTTCTCCATATGACTTTTAGAGTACTGCATACATATTCCTGGAAGCAGCAACAGAAACATACCACTATTCATATAAAAAAATTAGCCTTGCTAGGTTTTAGAATATAAGTTTCACTTGTTTCTTCCTGGTTTTCTGTGAGTTATCATTATATTTAATCAAATTACCATTGTATGTCTGTGTTCCAGGCTGGTTTCAACTTTACTTCTTCAGCTTTACTACTTACAGGCATGAGCTCAAAGCTGAGAAGTAAGCATCAGTATCTCATGCTGCTGGACTACTTCATTCACCTAACATGACAAGGTTCTGGGAGTATTTAAAATAGCAAAGAAAGCACCCATCCATATCCAAGTATACGAATTAGGTAGGTTGAGTTGTAAAAAGGGATTTTCAGACACTCCTCATCTGGCATAAGCTATGCTTACACTACTCTCTATTTCAGCTAGCAGGGTACAAGCCAGCAGAGAAAAAACAAAGACAATGTTTTATTTTACCTAAAATAATAAGTTATTCTTGGGGGCAGGACATACTGAAATTTTGCTACTGACATGGGTGAACCTTATTCTCTCTGACTGAGTTTCAGCCAAACTTTGGTCTGCAATCTTGTTTGTAAATATATCCTTGGGTGTCTAGGGCAATCTAATTCTTCCTAATTTTGTCTGATTTAACTAACCTAAGACACTTTGTCTCAATTTAATTGCTCTCACATAGACATGCCATACCGTTTGGATGCTAAATTATTCCTCACAGCATTCACCTCTTGCTTCAGAAAAAAAAAGTCATGTTTCTAAAACATTTTGTCTACTTGTTTAGGAAGTTTCTAATCCATGATTTCTGGAAGCTGGAAGGCTGTGTGGTTTCATGGTATGCACTGACATGCAGTTCTTTGTTATTGATGAGGGTCTTAACATAATATCAAGCTTCCCTGGACAATTCAGGAATTACTATGCTTGAAAATTTTGCATGCTTAGCAGGTGTGACATGTCAGCATTATAGAAAAACAAAAGCATCTCAGAAATGCAACAATGTCAGAAAAATGTTACATCGGTTCTAGGAAAGCCTATCTACTAATAAATTAAACAGAACTTCAGAAGAGCTTTTGTAGTAATTTCCACAGTTTTCATAGTTATTAATAAAACAAAGAAAATTTCCCATATATACTTTACAAATATCCTTAATACAACAAATACAATGAACACATTTTTGATCAAATGAAACTTAAACAGATATATGTCTAAAAGAAGAAATAGTTTATGTTTTCTCTTTTTAACTGAATCTATTATTAAAAAACAGTCTTTTTAAATTTTTTAGAGAAAAAAAGCTTTGAAATACATGATAATAAAAAGGAGAAATAATTAAAGTTATCAATTACTATAGAATCAGTATATTTTCATACAGATAATCCCCTTCTTGATATATACATTCTATTTTAAGGAACAAATATTTGAAAATACATTCTCATATAATGAATACTCTCAGATGACTCAAGCAAAATCAGAGCTAGTGGCAGAAGGGGATGAAAAGCAGACATGTAATTCATAGGAGTTAAAATGTTTAAGAAAATGCAGTGATATTTCATTTATGTTTATCTCAAGCATGTGCAGGTTTACCTGTTGTTGAGTTATGAAGACGAGGAATCATTAGGGTTTATGTCCATGCAATCACATCAAAAATTTACTGTTCTGAACAATTGTACCTGTTTAATCTTAGAATGTGGAGTAATGAGCTGTGGAGAAAGTCGTAAAAATACTGAAGCAGAAATTGAACTGTAGCTAAATTACTCGATGCCTTTAACACATCTATTGACTGACACCAACATTTTACCTAGCACAGATGAATCCTGCTTCCACACATGGTTTGAAGGGGTCCTCGTAGAAACAGAAGTCTTCAAACCTGTATATGGAGTCATCTCTTGACTGTGCAAGTAAAATTGATCATTCAGGGTTTTTTCCACTTATAAAAATTAGAAACCTTATAATCTCAGAGAGGTGAAATCCATTCTTTAACCCTCTGCAGTGACCACAATCTTGCAGCACAGATGTTTCACTATCAGAAACAAAATAAATTTAAGGACCTGGAAAACAGTGAATTAAATGTTACTAAAATGGGTTTGGATCAATGATAAAGGTATTAAACTTTCCATAGAAAATATGCTCAAACCACATACTTTTAGTGTATCTGTCCATCAGTGTTCCAAGAAAAAATTCCTTCACAAGTATTTAAATGTGAAATAAAAATAGTTATAAGGAATAATTAAAACAATTTTCTCAAAAAAATAGTGCACAAAGCAAGCTAAAAAACAACTTAAAATAGACTGTTGAGGATTAACTCCATTAGGCAGTTAAAACCAAAGCAGTTACTCCTTCACTGGCTCCCATTACACTTAGGGAAAGATTTGGAAGAGCAAAAGTGGGAAAACTCATGGAATGAGACATAGACAGTTTAAAAGGTTAAGAAAAATCTCTACTTTCAAGCAAATTAAAATAAGGAATTAATTCACTATTTCCCAACCACCACCATCAGATGTTCAGGCTTTTCTTTTTAGAGGATAAAGTTACATGTTTACCTTTAATGACCTGCAGTGGAATGCATTGTTTTCACTTTTAAGATGATTTGTCTCTGTTATTATCTTCAACTTGTGCATTAACTGAAATTTATGCTTTTGAAAGTGACAAAATCCTCCACAAGAGCCAAAAACTGACATAGTTATCAGAAAATAAGTTTATAAAGATGAAAACTTAAGGACCTGGCTCAGTTTTTGTGTGACCATAGTCTCAAGCAACAAGTGAAGTGTGTTGGGTCATTTAAGGTAAACATAAGTGGCATATTTAGTGTTTAAAAAAATTATAACACAATAAAAATTGTAACAAGTTTATTTAAGAAAGTAAAAGAGTGCAAAAGCTTATTGATACCTAAACTGAACTCTGAGTTTTGTGTGGAAAAGCAGGAAAAGAGGCAGTAATCTGTTTCACTTTCTTACCACCTGTAATAAATAAATAAATAAATAAATAAATAATTTGCTGGATTAAAGTTTTGATTAAACCTAATTACAAAGAGTATAAAAGCAATGGTGTAAAATAAGCTTTATTTAATTTAAATTAAGATTCTGGATGTAACTCTGTATCCAAAGAGTAATATGAATCAGATTCCTACTAGGTGTTATATTTTTTTCACCATGAGAATACAGAATGGGTGTACTGGAAATAATAATGTGTTTTGGAAAGGCTCAAAGAATTCACTGAAAAACATAGAAATAAGAAGAAGCACCTGATAATAATGCAGCCTTTAAGGGAGTTACTCTATGTTTCTTTTTGTTTGTTTCTCATTGAAATTAAACTTTCGGTTTTAATTCCTGGTTCTGAATGTAGGATGTTCAGGTATAATAGGATGTTACTTAGAACTTATGTCCATTACATACTTTGAGTTTCATGGGCACTAATGGTGTCTTTCTCATGTGGCATGGAAGATCTGTCTCAGAGAAATGTGTTTGGATCCATGGGACTAAATATGAACTTCAGTTGTCCCTCACATGAAGTTACCATGAGCCCTCCATACAACTGTCATGTATGAGTGCACACAGGTAGTATAAGCTCTAAATAGGTGCTAATATATGGTTAAAAACTATACTTCAGGATAATCTGGAGACTAGGAGGATGACGTGAACTTCAAGTCTTATTAAATTGCATGGTCACTTCCAAGCAGGAATTTCTGTATATGCGTAGGTGTTCGGAGACTGCGTGCCAATGTTGTATTTTCTTTGTTCTCATCTCATTCTTTTCATGTTTTGAAATATTTATTTTGAATTTCTTTGTAGCAAATCACAGGAATAGCCTTATTAGCAGTTCTTGGTGGGAGTTTTATCTCCTGACTTTTATGAATCTTCTGCAGACTGAGAACAAACAGCAAAAGAATACAGATTATCTTGTCCTTTTTCAGTGAGATGCATGCTGTGTGGAAGTTATTGATAGAGAAGAAAATAATTATTACAAGATTTGTGAGGACTTATTGTGAGAAATAATGTTTTAAATCTGCATAGTACTTCCCTCTTTTGAGGGATACCTGCCTTACACAGACTTGTGAATGACCTATTAATCGGTGGAAATTTTTATGCAAAAAGATGTTGTGAATGCAAAGAATATGATAGTTTTTAAGAACTGTCAGACAAATTAATGATCTCCATAGTTATTAATTAGCTTCTGTAATAGGAAGTGCTTAAATTACTAGCTGGAGGATAATGAAAAGGAATAGGAAATGAAGGATGGTTTTTAAGCCTCATTGTTAACTACTGGCAGAAACAGCAGAGATAACTTTCAGTGAAGTCAGATGTGATTTTAGTCCATGCTTAAGACCAGTGGTCATGGGTTCTGTTTAGTCATAGGCAACTGACTGAAGAAGGTTTCCATGCAAGTCTACTGCTGACAGCAATAGTTTCCACTGCTCCAACTGATATTAGTAATATGTTAAGGGTCTCACACCTATCACTTCTCTCTATATTGCTGCTCAGTGTTCAAATACTTTTGCCTCCTTTTTACCTGGTCTCATAGTCAGGACAAGGGTTACTATGAAAAGGCTGGAAATGGCTTCTGATCTTTAGGGGAAAATTGTAGAGTAGAATTAATCTCCACTTTAGCCTTTACACTTTTGTCAGTATAGCTTATTAAGACAAAGAGCTGAAAACTTGTAAAAGAATAGAGATTTTTTTTTTCCTTTTGCTCTTTCTTTTTTTTCTTTACATTTGGAACTCTCTAGCAGTATGAGTAGGGTCACCAATACGTTGGATTTTGTTAGACCATTCAACTTTTTCCAGGTTTAAATTAGATTCTTCAGTTGCTCTGAAATATCCATCTTCATCTTTTTTATCATCACAACCTGTCAATAAGGGATTATGGAATATATTCTATGGTAAATTGCAATCCTCTTGTGAAATTTATTTTTATCACTACCTGGAAAGTAAATAATAACTACAATAAGTTTCTATAAATAAATTCAAGGAAAATCAGCATCTGTCTTCCAGCATCTCAGAATATTTTTCCTGTCAACACATTCATCACGAATAATTCATATAACGGCATGTAAATTAAGTGTATTTCTTACTTTAACTGTGTTTTGTGTCTATCCTGGTGTGATGCTATCTCTTTAAAATACAATTTCCATTTTCATTTCACAGAGAAAAAGATAACTTTGTTGTATCTTCTATATGGATACTTGATTAAATATAACTGAATATGCAGGCTAATTAAATAATTATTTTTCACATTCATTTTAAACTCTGCTGTAATTACTGATCTATACTTTATTCAAAGACCTGTGAATGCCTCTGTTTGAAAGCCTGCATATAGTTCCTTAAAATTAGTCAATACACCACTTCTGACTGCTCCCCACTGTTTAAACAATATCTTGCCAGAGGTTTGAGAATACAATCCTAATTATAACAGAAGATTGGACAACCATGTGGTGGGATTTATTTGTATAACTCAATTGAATTCTATGGAGCTGAACTGATTTATATTGACTGAGAATTTGGTTTCATATTTGCAATTCTATGTCTAATATTAATTTCTATTTTTAAAAAATTAGGCTTTTCCGAACACAAAATGGTAGATTCTGATTTCAGTACGTGTTGGGTTTTCATGGCCTGGTTTTGGTAGTGGCACAGGTTGTGGGGGTTTACCAGAGTGGCTTTCTGAAAGACTGGCAGAAGCTTTCCCCATGTCTGACAGCCAATGCCAGCTGCCTCAAGACAGACCCACTCTCTGCCATGGCTGAGCCCATCAGAGGTGGCAGTAATTCCTGTGTGATAACTTATTTAACAAGGAAGAAAATAAATTATGGAGCAGAAGTGAGAGAGGCCAGAGAAAAGAAGAGTGAGAATATGTGAGGGCATACAGACAGCAAGGTCAGGGAGAAAAGAAGGGAAGGGGGTGCTCCAGGTGCTGGAGCTGAGATTCCCCTGCAGCCTATGATGAAGATCATGATGAGGCAGCTGTCCCCATGCAGCCCATGGAGGACCACGGTGAATGACCGAAAGAAGGCTGTGACCCTGGGAAGTTGACATTTTAGCAGGTTCCTGTCAGGACATGCAGACCGGTGAAAAGAGGAGCCCACGCTGGAGTAGGGTTATGGGTAGGACTTGTGACCCCATGGGGGACCAAATGCTGGAACAGTTCATGAAGAGCTGTAGCCTGTAGGAAGGACTCACACTGGAGAAATCATGAAGGACTGTCTCTCGTAGGAGAGGCCCCACACTGGAACAAGGAGTCCTCCCCTTGAGAAGGAAGCAGCAAAAGAAACATGTAATGATCAGACTGTAACAACCATTCCCCACCTCCCTGTGCCTCTTGGGAGTGTGGCCAGTAGAGCCCAGGAAGGAGGGAGAGGTGAGGGGAAGATATTTTTAAGATCTGTTTCATTTCTCATTACTCTGATTTGTTCAATTGTTAATTAAATTAATTTCCACAAGTCGAGTCTGTTTTGCCCATGACAGTAGTGAGGGATCTCTCCCTGTCCTTATCTCAACTCACGAGCCTTTCATTGTATTTTTTCTCCCCTGTTCAGCTGCAGAGGGGAGTTATTGTGCAGGTTTGATGGACATGTGGCACCCAGCCAGGGTCAACCCACCACACACTCTTATTGATCTAAAGCTAGAATAATGTGAATTACTTCATTCCTTATGTAACAGAGCAAAATCTACCCATATGCAGTGAACAGAATAACAAGACACACATGAAATCATCCTCAGGAGATGATTATTAGTGTAATTTTTCATTTGTTTGTTTTGTTTAAATAAAAAACTACCGACATGAATATATGATCTGCAGAGTGGATTTATTCAGCTTTTAGCAAGCCATCTTCATGGAATCAAGGGCTCCTTCAGAGAAAGCAAAGAGAAGAAAAAAGCATCAACCTCTCAGTGAACATGAGTGCCCTTTGGCTAAAGTGGATATAAATTCCATGATCAGCTATCTTTCCATTTTTAAAATCCAAATTTAACATGGAAATAAATGTGAATTTATACATCTGGTGTCTAGGAAAGTTTTCTAAGCATCTAAGTCTCCATATCTAGTTCATGATAGAAGAAACACGCATTCTCCTTTTTGATGATAATACCATGGGAAAAAAAACCAAGCTGAGAACCAATATAAATGCACTGTTGGAGTCTCGTTCAATTTTATGTGATATTTTCTTAGCTCTGAGAGTTGGAGGGAATGGAAATAAAAGCTTTCAGCAGAACAGCCCATATGGTGAATTCATAATGTGTAATCAGGACAAAACAATTACTGTGACTAGTCCATGAGTATACATTTCAGTGATTTTAATTAGAGATAAGAATATTTTCATACCATCAGATGCTTGTCATGATTTTTGTCTTGCTATCCCAAAAACTCCCCTTTTATTTGTATCAAGGAGCAGTTACAGAATCACTGAATCACAGTTATGAAGGAGAGTGGATTACTAAGGAGAGTAAAAAACTGCATGCTTTATATGTTCTTTCATTAACCCTACCAGAGCTATTTCTTTTGTTCATAAGAAACTCATGAAGTGACAGAAGTACAGTCATAGGCTTCTGTTAATACGTGAAATAACTCCTGCAAAAGTCAGAAATAATTCCTTCAATGTTTTTATCTATGGTTTTCTGATGCACTTGAACTTATTATCTGCAGACATGCTGCAAAACAACCCAGGGATCTTCACCATCAATTGAGTAGATTAGATGCCTGCTGGAGCCTGAGTTCCTCTTTTTAAGGAAACAAGGATGCATGGTAGTTTGCATTCAGTCCTAACCCTGCTGTGGAGGTGGAAAATGGGTAAGGCTGGATTCAGAAATGGCAAAAGCAACTGCATTTTTGAATGAGGTTCAAACAATAGGCAGAATCTGTGTTACAGATAATATTGTTGAAGGAGAGTTATTCAGGCCAGCCCATAATTAATGGTGATGAGATATATAGTGCTGAGACAGACAGTTGCTACATATTGCCAGTGATATACAGAGAGAGATTATGTTCCATGTAAAATCTGGCAAGCTGTGAGTGTTGTTATAAAAGTTCTGATGCAAGTCTGTACAGTATGCAAAGTCAGGGGTTTCTGACACTGCAAAGTTCATTAAGCTGTCTGTGCAGAATTTTAGCCACAGAAATGCTCACATTATCATTACCAGGAAGCCACCTTGTAAGGAAAATAAAAAGCAAAAAAATCAAGCCCCAACAACCAAAATAACCCAGCTGACAGTAGGATATAAACACTGTTTTCCTTGGCGTGCTGTTGTACTGACCAGATTTTAAGTAATGTATGGTCTGTGACTTGTAATAAAGTCATAGTCAGTTATAAATGTACAGCAATTTTTCAATGAGCTCTTGATCATTTGTCTCAGATGATGCATTTTTAAAGGTACTTAGCGTGGGTAGAAAGGATTGTATATGAGCGCTTCACAATATAAATCTTGACTTACTACACAACAGCAATAAGAACTCAAGATGTTTGCTCAAGATGGATACTAATAGCATGTTCCCAGTGCATATACTTAGCCTTGAAATAAAACAAGAATTCACATGTCTACGGATTGTTAGAGCTTTGTCTTCTATTTTCATGCTTCTTTGTTCTGTTCCTTTTTTTTTGAAACGTTTTTCTCCTCTGATTGCTCTTGGTATCACAAATTACATATGCATATGATGTCATAATATTTTTCTGTTTCTGACAAAACTATGGTCCCCAACCCATGTAAGAAATGCATTTGCAAAGAAAGCAAACAAAATCAGACAATACCTTTGCTCCTATTATTTCTTTTTATACATGGGTCCCCACACTAGCTGTTTTGGAACGGGTGTGTTCTGAAGACTTGTAGAAACACAGGAAAAAAATTGTTTGCAGGGAAGCCCAAGAGTTCTTCCAGCTTAACTTCCTGCTTAATATGTCTCTAACTTCAGAGCTAGATGAGGTTGTTCTAAGTCTTGTACAGTTATGTTCTGAGGACCCTCAGAAATGAAGATTACACAGAAATTTAATTCCATTATCATTTTGTCAGATGGTATTCAGTCCGGGCCAACATATTTATAACTTCTCTGTGAATTAAGTGTTGGAATTGTTTCTTAACAATCTACATGGGAGGGGAGGGAGAGGAGAGGGGAGGGGAGGGGAGTGAATTTGTTGTGGTGGTCCTGTGGTGGTGGGTGAGAATCCCCTCTGTTTTATACAGATCAGAATCTGACCACCACATACCCAAACTTCTCCTCCACCCTATCAGTTTGGGGGCGCGAATCAGGGCTCAGCAGAGCACCTGCTGCTTTTATAAATGACCAATTGTTTGAGCTATCAACCCTTGACATTTCAGTCTCTCACATACGGTATGTAACTGTGTTTTTCAATCTAACTTAACTATATTTCACAGTTAAAATGTTTCACTCATCTCAACTGTACACATTTGTTTCAATTTTAATTTTTTCGTACTAGAAACACTGCAGAGATTTAACCTTCAAAATTCTGAGCTTTTACTTCATTTCTGTTTATTCATGCCTATTCACTCTTTGCTCAGTAATAACCTTGAAAACAAAGATGATCAATATAGGAGGGTTTTTTTTTGCATTTCATGACAAATTGTATACAATACACTAATTATTCTTTCAGGGTGCTGCCTACATGGGGGAAACACTTTGGAAAAGGTCTGAAGCCCTCCCATTACTCAGTCTCTCCAAAGACCTTCCTTTATCAGTCCTACTAGAGCATACATGATCTGGAATGCTCTCCTGTTCATACTACAGGAGGATTGCTGCCACTTACAGAGTCAATAGGCTTGGAAAATATTTTGGGTGCACTCACTAGTTACTCTCTTCAGAAACTGAACACAGGAATCCTATAGCCGCAACAAAAAGGTGTTCTGATTTACCATAACAGACATACAAATCACATAGTAGTACAACCTGTCACTTTTGGGGATACTATAAAATACAGGGTGTCTCAATTTAGCTCCATGCCCATTACAAAGATGTCATTTTATGGTTAAGAAACTGTTGATCACCTCATCCCCATAAAGAAGGCTGAGTTCCAATACATCTTCCTGGGTCCTGGTACTCTTCTCAGATGATTTTAGGCCAGGACTGCAAAGGTTGTTAATTTCTTCTCTGTATTCTCCTTCCACAGCAGTCATTTTTTGTGTACCTTGTGTGGGGCTGTGCAAAACTGGTTACTTTTTTCAATCACAGATGTCTTCTTGGCCACTACAGATTGCAGTCATCTCTTGCTTCACATTCCTTTTCACTTGTAACTTTCATAACACCCTAAATCTAGTTTAAGTTATTGTTAAACTGGGTTAGACATAAACAGTGCATTTGCAGGTTAGGGTTCAACTATTCATCATTTAATCCCTTTTAATTTTAACTGGCCAGATGGCTTTACAAGACCCTCAATACTACTTGAGTTACAATACCTCCCACGGCTTCTGTAAAGTGTTAGTAATTCATCATGTGTTGCAAAATATTTTTGGGTATCTTCCTGCACAATCAATGCCCTAGATACTAAGGAATCAGACGCAAAAATGAATTGAGAAATCTGAAAAAAAAAGGTTTATGTGGGCATTCAAGCTAAATACAGATTCAGAATTAACCAAATTTTACACAGCCCTGACTTTATATTAAAAAAAAAAATCAATTTGACATACATTTTCCCATTTCCTCTGCAAATTATCTACTAATATTTTTGTGAGGTTTTTTCAGTCTTAAAACTACTCTAGCTGAAGCAGCATCTGTTTTCAAAAATCTACCAAACTTCAAAAACTGCTGAAGTTATTCGAGTGCCCTGCCTGGAAAATATGCCTTGTGCAAACATAAACCATACAAGAAATACTAGGTATATTCTTACCTGTTTGCTTTCAGCAAAAGAATGCCTCCATTCTGGAACTAACATTGCCTTTAGTATTATAGCCTCCATACTGCTCAATAAAGTGTAGGATGCCAGTTCTTTGTTCTTTGATTGAGGTTTTGTTGTTTTTGTTGGCTTTTGGATTTCAGTTTTTTTAATCTGGCCATAAACTGAACTCCATACATCATGCTTTCTGAGTCTCTATTGTTTAGAATACGACTTTTCTCTTTTCTGCACTATTTTAATTTTAAATTGATATTGCCATAGTTCATACATTATTGCAAATATTACCCAAATAATGAAGAATAGGTTTTTGAAAATTAAATCTGAAGCTATATGTTACAGTCTGAAATGCTTCTTTTGATTAATTCTTTTATTTACAACTTTTCATTATATATTTCACCCTCGAAAATAAAATCTATTTATAATTGAAACACAAAAAATAGAAATCTTGAATTTCTTGCCATAGCTTTCTATATTTATGTAACTTCAAAATTTATGTATTATACTTGGAAAAAGCTGGAAAAAGCTGATCAACCCCTTAATATTTGAAGCGGGATTTACTGCAAGATAAGATTTCAGGACTGGAGCTCTGATATCCTTTAACATTGTCAGGAAGATGAAGCATATTTGCAGAAAGAGACTAGTGACAGCACAAGGAGAATCAGGCACCCAGAAATGACTGAACAGTGTCAAGATTCCATGAGCAGAAGATATCAAAGGTAGCAAATCAGAGGTAAATTGTAGATGAGTAAAACATGAAAAGGGGAACACTTAAATCTCTAACCTGCTGAAGATTACAGTTAAATAAAAATATGGGGAAAATGGCAGAATAACAGCAAACAAGCAAACACAGGTTATACTGTTCTTCTTTCATTGCAGCACTGGACTGAAACAATATATGGAATGACAGTAATATTTATTGCAAAAGACAATAACAGCCCTTCTACTACATAGCAGCTATATTTGGTGCAGGTGAGATGGGTTCACGGAATTTAGAATTACATAACTCTTTGTTTGTCAGCATCTTCTGGATGAGAATATAAAGTACTTTGAAGGAAAACAGAAAAACTCTCAAAAATACAGCTTATCCTTGCAAATTTCTTTATGATATTTCAATTGGTTCTATGGTCTTGTTCTACTATTGTCTCTTGTTCTGCACAGTAGTAAATGTAATTCATAATGAGGAATAGTAGGGAAAAGACTGTAATTTTTAAGAAACTGCAAACACATAGAACAACTTTCCTTCAATTTTGTGAATAATAAAAATATCTTGCAAAAATTTTTGTTTGTCTTCCAATACATGCAGTATTACTGAGGTTTTGAACATCTCAGAGCGAATTTGGTTTAATTCCTTTCTGTTTAAGATCACACACTACTATTTTTTAAAGATTCAACAACAAAGATCTAGATTATACTTGATAAATTTGGGAATCCAATAGGTAGATATGTGCATATTAAATAGGTGATATAAGTGTGGACAGACTCATCCATGCATGTCTCATGATGAATCCGTTATGAAAGGACATCAAAAATTATGTGCTGTATATTTTCTGATAGAATAGAATAGAAAAAGAAAACCAACATCTGAAAACAAAACTATTTTCTCTTGTAAACTTTTATTCTTAATTTGCAAATGATGGAGTACAATATATAAAATGTAAATATATCCTACATAAAGTAAGATTTAGGTCTTTCAAGGCTTTGTTCTGAGATTCAGATACTAGAAATAATCGTGTCTAACATATAGCTGTTAATGGCATTTTGTGAACTCTGCCCTTTTGTTTTTTGGATTACAAATTGAATTTTTATTTAATCTTACTTTTAAGTGAAATTGGTCATGACCTTTAAAATGTCAATTGATATTTGCACTGCAGTTGTAAGAAAGGCCATCTGAGGACTAAGTTGAAGACATCTATCATTACACTAGGTGGTGATGGGAGTGAATTACACTGAGTACAAACACACAGAAATCACTTCAAAATGGAAAAAATAAAGGGAAAAGAAAAAGAAGTCCTTGACCAAGGATGTATTTTGATGTAGAAGTTGTCTATATATGATCATTCAGTCCTGATCCTATAGATCATGACCTTATATACAGATTCTGAGTCAGCATTCTCATCAGACAGACATTTATGCTACCCTGCTCACTCACAGATACACAGCTTGCTCTTATTTTAAGGACCATAATTCAAAAGAAAACATAAACCTAAATATATTATAAGCTTTAAGCTGTGTTCTTTGGAACCGCATCACATTTCAGGTTGATTTTCACAGAAAAACTTCAACAGCTTATCAGATATGAAGTAACCTGGTACAGATCAACAGAATGCTGAAATAATTTGTTTCAGCTGAGATCCTCATATGTGTTTGATAATTTTGCACAGGTCTAAGGTTGCATTACTTAGCATAAATTAGCATTAAAACTTAAGTTAGATTAAGAAGTAATGCTACAAGGAAATACATGAAAAGGAAATAATCATAAGATGAAGACACTTAAGAGGTGCTGAATGTGCCACAGCTGGCATTTAGATGTATTTAAATAGAGAATGATGAAATTGGACTAGTTAGCACTAGTTTGACTTCAGACTATCAGAATGAAGAGCTTTTTCTTGAAATATTCAGATAGCTTGACATTAATAATTTTATGATAAAAATATGTCTGACATAGAACACTGAGATTTAGCATTTGGATTCCAGAGCACAAGGCTGATCAAATTTAAGGTTTGCAAATATTGTTTATTTGAGATTTCACCAAGTTTTCTCAGTGAAAATGCATATTAAAAACACTCATATTAGTCTACTTTAAAAAAAAATTGCTATACAGTTCAGAAACTGATTTCTTTCAGCATTCCACTTCCTTGAAATAAGTTCAGATGTTATCATTCAAACTTCTGACTGTACTCCCACCTTTTGATGACCAAATTCCTTCCTTTTCCTTCTCTCAGCTTAATCTCTTCTAGCACTCAGTTTTCTGGTGTCAGATTTGTTGTTGTTTTTTATCTTCTGAGATTTAACTGAGAACTTAATGTCTCCAGTAGTTCATCTGCTGCATCTGTTTTTTTTGTAATAAAATCATCAGAATTTATATATTCTAATTCTCTTCTACGTAGCTGATGACTTGAACTTTTGGTAGAATAATACTATGTTTAACACTACTGAGGAGACACGATAAGATAACACGGCCTACAAATTCAATAACAGAAGGGCTTGAGTGGGAAGATGTAAGTAGAAATATTGTGAGTATTGTGTCTGAAACGAGCTGTAGACAAGATGTCTAATCAAGAGAGAAACTGGCTAAACTGTGAAAAAAAAAGAGAAAAGACAGCACTAACCTGAATTCAGAGTTCTTACTACAAAAATGGTCTTTACACCCATGCTTGCTTAAAACCCTTTACAGCTGTCATCCAACTACAGTCCTGTTCCTATTCTGGAAAATCTAACTTATTTATGTCAGTTCTCATTCAATTCTCCTTCAAATATCCTTTAGGTCAGAGCTGACAATGGTAAAAATGGGACTTAATTAGATATTTTTGTCTTGACAGTGGGAGCAAAAGGCTAAAAATCTAAATTGCACCTGGACTTCTTTTAAATTTAGAACTGCTCCAGTTTTTTTTTTTTTTAATATTTTTCCTCAGCAATTTAAAGAAAGTTGTGAGTAATAAAAGGACACAGTGATGTTTTCATGGCAATTTTACATGGGGAGAGCCAGAGGAAGAAGATCTGAGGTTGATTTCTGGAAGCTGATAAGCTTGGTGAATTTTGAATTTGTGCAGTCCATGGATGCTGTTTTGGTTGTGGTGTTGCATTTTGTGTCAATGCTTTAGTCAGCCAAGACTTGCTAAGTGGTTGTTTCTGGATGTGGAAAGGATTGGCTTTTCAGGGTGATCTCAACACAGAAGAAGAGTTTTCTTTGGCCTGACAGGGTAAAAAGGCAGTTCTGAGCAACCATAAGAAAGAGTGTAATAAATGGTTATTTTTCACTGGGAGTTTGAATCTCTAAGAGTATAAAATTCACTTCACCCTGCACTCTTCACCATACTTTTAGGTATATCTGAATCTGAGGTATAAGTAGCCTGCAAGACCAGGGCTGACTTCGTTATTAATTTATTCAAGAGATACTGCATGGTAAAGGAGCAGAACATCTTCGGGGGGGGGACTGAAGAAGGTGTCTGTAGCTGTAATTTTGGTAATTATGCAAGTTAACTGCTGATTTTGTGGCACTAAAGATGACCAAATAAAGCTATTTGAGGTCAAAAGGCAGAACTATTAGCCCTAATCTGTGCTGGCAACAATAGGGTAGGGAAGCAGAGGAGGAAAATTCAGGGGTGAAATTCAGGTTGCTAAGGTTCTAACCAGCAGGGAGTCCAAGTCTCTTGGCAACAGATTGTGCAACACTGCCAGCTGCATATTGAAAACCTAAAGAAACCGTACAGGAAAAACATGTTTCACATTAACTAGAAGAGACCCAATCTGAATAGAAATATCATGCAGGATTATTTTCAGTAAAAGCAGTGGGAAAACTAACAGACATGGAAGAGTAGTTGGACTTGATATAGTTAAAATATCTTTACATGCGAAAAGGAAGCATATATACCGAAAAACAACTCTATTAGTCCAGCTACAGAGCCCTGCCTCTGTCCCTGGTGTCCCTGGTGCCCCTGGGCCAACACCACCAGACACCTCAGGACAAAAAATGGGTGGTGTCCCTGAGCATTGGGGGAATGACAGTCTGACTTACCAGAAGAACTGATTAAGGAATTGGAAAAAGTGATATGACTTTAAGGTGACTTTTCATAACAGAGAAAGGTCAACAGAAAGATCTCTCAGGATGGCTGGTATGATTACTTTTATTCAGTATCTTCATAAACAGCCAAGAAAAAGCACTTGGGGTAACATCTGTGAATTTGGTAAAGATATTAAATTGTTGTTTAAATATTATATTGATGACTAGAAGTTCTGAGAGGACCTTGCAAAACTGTTCCTGGGGTTGAAAAAAGAGTTGCTGTACAAAATAAGTAGGGTAAATTCTAGGAGAATTGTTTGCATCATGCTGAACACAGAACTGACAGTTAAAACTCAGGAGAGAGACATTAGCATTATTGACTCAGAGATTCATAGCAAAAGGATGAAAGTCAGTGGTCAGAAGCTGCAAGGACATGTATGAATTTGTGAATAAACTTCATAGGAAAATAAATTACCCAAAGGATATTTAGAGGTTGTGAATCTTCATTGTGGAGACAGTCAAAACTTGACCAGACTCAGGTGTGAGCATCTTCTTCTGAATAAGTCTGGCTTTCAGAAACAGAAGAGATAATAAAAGATGACTCCCGGAGATTTCTTACAGCCTATATTAGTCTTTAATTTGGTTGTTTGAAGTAGGACATAGCTGAGAGTTATGAAGTCATTGAAGTAGTGAAGTAAGGAATATGTTCAGTGGTGGAGTTGGCAGAGTTAGGTTTACATTTGGAATTGATTATCTTCAGAGTTTTTTCAAACCTAAATGATTCCATAATGATATAATACTATCATCAGAAAAAAATAAGGATAGGGAAATTTTTGGTCCACTGGTGGTGATGTTCCACAAGCAAGTAAACTTGTGGTAGAAAATACAGAAAAAGTCAAGGTGCCCAATCCCTCCTTCACCCTGGTCTTCATATAATCATACAATTCCTTCTTGAAAACTGAAACTATATTTGGCACCTACCATCTGGCTGGGACCTCTCCAAACTCCCAAGACCCTTGTAAAATAGTGGAAAGAGGTCTTGCCAATATCACCAGATGGCTTTCAGTACTCTGGAACTAATCCTATCAGGCCCCAATTCATTATTATCTCTAAGAGGAGAAAGAATGAAGAACTAAAGAATTTCACCTGCTCAATTTCACCTTGATTCCAAAGATATGAAGGAGAAGAAGAGACTGGGAGTTATCAGCAAGAATTTTGAGATAGAAATCATGCTTAACCTATGACATAGCCTTTTATGATGAGTTGATTGGCTCTGTGTGCAATGGGAGAACACTGAATGTCATTTTTATTTTATTAAGGCTTGTCATAACATAGTAGTAGATTTATCTGCTGAAGTACAGGTTTGATAAGTAGACAATGAGGGGGATTGAAAACGTAACTGACCCATCTTGATTTAGGTGTGTTGGACTAGATAGTTTCTAGAGGACTCCTGATTTCAGCAAATCCATAATGGTCATCCATAATGACCAAAAGATCATGATGTGTTATGGTGTTTTCTGTTGACACAAGGCATAATATAGAGTGAGATAACCTCAAGAACAGATCTAGGCCACTCTGCGACATAACAACTAAGGTGTGAGTGAGATGGATATAGCAGGTTGTTAATGATTTCTCTGTCTCACCCACAGGCACATGGTCTCTAGATAACACGCTCATGACAGTAAAAGTGTCAGCACCAGGGTCTTGAAAAATCAGAACACTCATTCCAGCTGATTCACTTGTCCAAATACTGAGAGATGTGCAATAGTTTCAATGTCATCTTGGCCCTTCAGCATGGTGGCAGCTGTTCATGAAGGTGTGAGGGTTGTGTGAGTGGATGGAGATGTATTTGAATTATTCACTGCTTCTCAAGCTTAATAGTTGGCATGAGCTGCCAATGATGACTGAAAAAAGTCAGATTTTGCTTACATTTTCTATTTTTTTTTCTATTTTATTCTCATGTGAGGTCTAAATATAATCAAAATCTGGGTCAAGGTTCACATGAGCTGCTACCTTAGGGGAGTAACTTCCTTTATTTCATTTCCAATGAGTTTGACAAGCACTTGTCTAATAGTTGTGTCCTCATGTGTAATTCACACATATTGCAAAAACACTTCTAAGGCAGTAAGTTCAATGGAATTGCTTTGAATATGTTTGAAGTTCAGTATGATTAGGCTGGAAAATTACAGCATCATCAGTCTTGGGACTGCGGAATTACTGCTGTTAATATAGTAATTCAAACTAGGACTGAAAAAGGTCATTTCAGACTTCATGAAGCAGCAGGCACAGAACTACTGCATTAAGAGAAATTGAAAAAAACCAGACAAAACCCTTCAGTCAAAGGATTTTTTTTGACACATGTAGGAATCTGAAATGGATTATAGCTCTCTATTGTGCTATAATTAGGCACATATTGTACAGAACTTCTAGTTATTTGTTGCTACATGACAAACTTGTTTGTTACATGATGGCAGAAATAGTGCAATATTTTCAACAATACTTTTTTTCCCTATCAACCAAAACGCTGTCTTTGAACATTTATGCTGAGATTTTGTAACAGGCACATACCCAGAGGGTTAACCTGGCTCTTCTAAAACTTCCAGAAAAATTAAAGAAGAAAGCAACAGGGTTATTGTCTTAGTGCAACTGTCTTCGACATAAAAATGAATATTCATGTAATGATTGTAAGCTTATGATCACGGTTGAAGGCATAAGAAAAGATTAACTATCAAAACTCAGACAGTATTACTTGATAATAAAAATAAATATTTTTAAATTAAAAATCAGTTCTGGATTTCTTACATATATTTCTTTTATTTTAACTCTGAGATTTTCAAATCATGCTGAATGTGGTTCATTTTAGAAATTTAGGGGTTTTGTATTGAATTTTTACTTGGTTATCAAACAGATATTCTATGTCCTTTTCACTCATTTTAGGCCCATCCTCATGAAAATTAGGTAGGCAAACCATCTCAACCTGCTCTATGCAAGTTTTATGTTTGGAAGTTCAGAAATTTGGTTATTATTTGCTTGATTTCAGACTCTGATTTATTAATTTACTAATTTCAGACTATTAATACTATTATTATTATTAATGCTATAGAAAATAACCCATGAACTGCATTAACAGGAAGAAAATTAACGTAAGTCTCAGTAAAAGTGATAGTTATGACTCTGCTTTGCAAATAATTTCTCATTTGATAAGATTTCATAACGACAAGCCGTAAGCGTTATGCCAAAGCTAGAATTCCAAACACCAAAACCCAAAAATTTATTTCTGATCATACCTAAGAGTGAATAATCTTTGTGAAAAAAATGAGGCCACCATCTGTCATTCAGTTCAGGCTCTTTCTACATAATGGAACATCACAGTGATGACAGGAAGACTTTTCTCCAAGGTGGGCAGTAGAAGGCAATGGCCCCAAATCAAAAAATCCTGGGAAATTCTGACTCTGTATAGAAAATCTGTCTCACCATGGAGGTGATCAAGTGTTAGAGCAATTTTTCAGAGAAGGTGTGGTATCAGTGTCATTGGAGGTAGTTAAAAGTCAAGTAGAAGGCCTCAGTGCTGTTAGAGTATATTAAGGAAGGCCTTGGTGATGCTAAAAACATGAAGTGATATTTAATGATTATTGCATCAGCACAAAAGCAGTCCATGAATAAACACATGGATAAAACTATAGAATTTTATTCTTATTTTTCTCCTTGTTGGTTTTTATCTTTTTTTTTTTCACTCAGGTAATTTTATGGGTGTCGCTGTTAATGGTTTTACATGTTTATCAACAAAACAAAACAAAACAAAACCAAACCAGGCTGTTCTTTTAAAACAGCAGTTGTTTTAGTGCTTCATTAAATACCACAACTCAAACTTTGATTTTTCAAAAAGTGGTTTCAGAAAGACAGATGAGGTTTTATAGCTAAAGTTCAGGTTTACCTATGCTTAACTGGGCAGATTAATTACTTTAAAAAACAAATTATTTGGAATTTATACTTAAGATGAGAAAGAACAAAAAAAGCAAGGGGTAAAAGCATTTTTAATGCCATGTAAGACAACAGCAAATATAGTAAAAACCCCTTTTTTTTCCCAAATGACAGTTTCAGGTGGTCGTAACAACAAGAACATAAAGAAAAAACAAGAAGAAGAATAAAAGCTTTAGGTAGCTAGTGAAGCTGAAACACATCCAGGATTTGATTTCAAGAGAGTATGTAAAAATTTGTCCACACTTACTGGAAAATCTGAAAAAGTGGCCTTGAACACTTAATTTCTTGTTATAAAAACTGTTGTATCTCACTCATTAGTAAACAAATTGCATCAGCATTTATAGGATGGTAATGATTGTGAACATTTAAAATCAACAGCAATTGCACCTGACCTTAGTTTGGTAAATTAAGATAGTGATAATACGTAACTTTTATGGGAGCAGTTGCCTGCTACAGCAACAATAGATATTAATGTAGTACTAGACTAGATATTGTATCCTACTCAATGCAAATTGAAAAAACAGAACTCTTTTTGGTTTCACCTTTGATTGCATCTGTTGGTCTCACTGACTAACTATATATAAAGACTACAAAAAAGTCATCCATGTTTTTGTCTGTTATATCAAGAACTTGAAGAGTGTATGAATCCACAGTAGAATATGTGCTATTAAATGCATAACACATTTGGAAATTTTGAATTTAATCATGTGCTGAAATAAAAAGAAAACTTTGTGCAGAATACCTGACACTGATGACAGTCTATATTAGCCATCCCATCATTCAAAAATGGGTTTACTACCTGTAAGTAAGTATCAATTATCTCAATAACGTGGCACATGCTGCTGGCAATCTCTAGCCTTAAGAAACATGTAAAGTAGAGTTATGAAGGCAGGAAGAGGGTTTACATTTAAATAAACTGCACCTGTGTTATGTAAAACATTATTCGTAATATTCCAGGATGTGTTCTCTTCTCAGTCAAGTTTGTGTGTCATACTGAAAGAGATACATAAATGAACACAAACACACATACACACACAGGGAAAGATGTTTCAGGAAATATATAGAAGTGTTTTTTTCAGACCCATGCCCTGTTATTATGTGGTTACTCAGGTTAGTATAACTTCTCAGTAAGAAAAAGTGTTACCATTAGGCTGCCATAGCCATGGAATCACCAAACTAGTAAGTGGCTGGTGCTATGCTCTGTGATATTTTAGTCAGTGTGTTTGATGTTTCTCAAAAAACATTCTTAGTGAGAAAGTTAATTGCTCTGTAGGTGTTCATCTAAAGCAGAGAACTCATCTGTTATGAGATTTTCAAAGTTTAGTTGAAAGGAGACTAGTATTTAACATACTAATATGTACTTATTAATATTAATCTATCAATATTAATTTATCTTTCAAATAGGTTGTATTCTACAGAAATTTTAGGCATGTAATTCCCATGTTAAGTTTTGGCTAGGAAGTACCTCTCAGTAGCTATCAAACTTAGGATGTTTGCTAGGTGTTTTCCTGTTCGGTAGGTTTTGGGTTTTTTTGGGTTTTTTTTTTTGTGTGTGTGTGTGTGTGATTTTGGATGTTTTATTGTGCTTTTGTTTATTTCTTTGTATTTTTCTTTTCTGAATCTCTCAGTGTAGCTTAAGTCAATTTTACAATTTATTACAAGAGACTGGGAAAACAATTTATCCTCCTCGCATTCACAACAGCCTTTCATCTACTCGAATAGAATAAGCAGATACAATGCTCAGATATTCCTTCATAATGTTTTAGTATACTGTTATCTTATTTTAGTATGCTATTATCTAACACTCTATGAAAAAGACACTATTCCTTTCCTGTTCCTAAATATAGCAGGTTCTGGAAATTTCAGGAAAATCTATAACCTCATTTTATTCCCCTAATTACTTGTTTTCTTCTTCTATATATTCCACTCTAATTTCAGTTCTTCTTATTGCTGACGATATTTATACCCAAAATTAGTAAAACACAAATTAAGTGAATGAATAAAGAGGAGGGAAGATTGGTTCTTGGCAGTTTGATATTCAGTCTGGCAGAGCTCTTCACTGATTCTTTACTGTTTATTTTGGCTTATGAATTCCACACTTCCAACAAAATCTACACATTACTCGACAGCATACAGTAGTGTAGCAGTCAAGGAGCTGTCTCAGATTTGCGTGACAGAAAGAGTGTAAAGTTACTCATAGAGTGGTAGACCTTGTTTTTCATGGTGTAACATAGGCTATACTTAGCTGAAAATAGTTCCTATGCGACTCTTCTCTGTGGAGGGAAATATTCAGTTGTAGGAAAGGTGACAAAGACCAATGCGTTATGTTTGACGCTTTGAGAAGAACAGTATTCTTATTCCTCCAGTTCATGTCAAGCAATGACGTAAACAAAATTCTGCAATTAAAAAGTCTATAAAATTAATTTTCAAGACAGTTTTGCCAAATTCAATTTCTTTACTTGCATTTAAATATATTTCATGGAGAATATGAAACCATACAAGTCATTCTGCAGTTATGTTTTAGCACATATAATTGCATATTTCTTAAAGACACTATGATAAGTATCTACAGGTAGAATCATGTATAAGATAAACCAGTAAATGAATATGAGAGCTTATGTTTTTTTGTGTGCTGAAAGATATGTAATGGCCTGATCATATTGCCTGATTAGTCTGGTTTGTGTTTTTCTGTGGATCTCAATGACTGTTCTGTTTCAAGTGAAGGATACACCATGAGTGATGGAAATTGAGTGCTGAGAGGAGATTTTCACCCTTTACTTCCTTTCCTATCAAGTCATTATTCCAACCTGCCAACTTCCATTAGCATTGCAATAGTAGCAGTAAATTGCTTTGTTCACAGGAAACTGTGGTAAATTGCATGGTATGCTCATCATATATATGTCCAAACTGCCAAGTTTGTCGCTAAATATGAATTTCTTTAGTGGTTAAAAAATAAGAACATTTTTAATACATACCAAATTGACAGTTAACGAGTAGACCCACTGGTCCTGTGTTCCACGTTCCAGACAGTAAATAGAGGCTGCCCCCTGTTTATTCCCAAACATTCATTCATGTTATGACACTGACCCCTTCAACTCTACATTGGGTTTATGTGGCAAGTCCTGGGTGTTGGGGGCTGCAGGGGTAGCCTTGTTGAGCAGGAGGCAGGGACTGAAGGCAGCCCACTTCGAAAAGAAGCCACAAGTGTATGAGGAGGAGGGAGCAGCAGAAAGGTCCTGTTATGGACTGACCACAACCCCCCATGCTCTGCTGGAGGTAGGGGTTGAGGAGACCCAAGTCAGGAAGCAAGGAACGAAGTTGAGATTATGAAGAAAGGATGTTTTAATTTTTGATGTTATCACTATCCAACTCTACTTTAAACTGGCAATAAGTTAAGCTAATTTTCCCCAACCTTCGTCTGTTTTCCCTGTGATGGTAGGTATGGATTATGGATTATTTTGACCCACAAGCTTTTTCATTTTATCCCCACAACAATCTCCTTTGAAGAAGGGGAGTAGAAAAGCAGCTGGGTTGGGGTCTGTCAGCCAGCCGAGTTCAACTCAACACACTGTAATAGATAATATTTTTTTTAAAAATAATAAAAATAAATTAAATTTAATATGTATGCTTTTATAAATAGCATTATTATTTTGAATTATTTTAGTATGCAAATGTAGAATTATTATTATGTTAAATTAAATAATGCAGCATTGTTCTGGAAAATTCTTACTGCGTTTTCTTATTCCTTTCCATATTCACATTCTCTTCTAGCTTCTAGTTTATTGTTTATTTATAAAACCTTCATGTTTTTCTGTCTGTACATGCTGAAGGCCTCTATGTGTGGGGCAAGAGGTGTCATTTATATTTTATAGCCTCTTTCAATTTGCTTCATAGAAAGTATAGATTTTTTGCTTCTATGTTTTCACTCTTTACTTTTACACTGACGTTAACAATTCCAGATATTGATTAGATGGAAATGTCTTAAATATTTACCAATTGTTTTTCATACATTTCTGCTCATACCTTTTTCATCTAAACATTCAAAGTTTTCAAATTCACAAGATTCACTTTTGTAGTAGCTGGCCTTTTCCTTACAGCAAAAAGTTTTGTGAGATTTACCACAGTGCTCTCCCATATTGGATAAAGGTCTTTCAGAGGAAAAGAACATATTCTCTGCAACTTAGAAATTCTGTAGATATTTTATGTTTGCAGTCTGAGCCTCATAGTGTATCCCATATTTGAACACTGCAGGTTTTATTTTTCTCAGATGAAAACCAGTAAACCTCCTCTTCATGCACTGGTTTATCTGCTTTCTAATGTGTTTTAGGGACTTAAATGCTATACATTTTGGTAATGAAGTCGCATTAATAAAACCTTCTTTGACAAAATATACTCTCACTCCTCTTGTCTCTATTCAGTTTTAACTGCAAATGCTAAGAATAACAGTCCTTATTTTAATATTTCTGTCATGAGAATCTTCCTAACACACTGATGTATTTAGACACTAAAATAGGAATTTTCATTTATTTTGGTTTAATGTTTTTGATTTTGTACAGGCACTCAAATAATTGTTGAAACATATGTTCAGGATCATAAAAATGTCTCTCTTGTTATTAATGATGTTAGTATTATTAATGTTATTTTAGATCAAAATCATTATTCTCATAGTATCCATAACAGAATTAAAAACTGAATTAGAGAATGGAAAGAATTTTTTCATATGCTCAATCTAAGGCTTTCCTTTCAGCCATTCTATTTACAATTCTAGGGACTGTTTGGCAGCTGACTTCAAGAGTCAACTACATCTTTCCTCAGTGATCAAAGAGGTGATGGGCATTTCCACGATTTTAACATTTTAGTGAGGACAAACTGAGATGTTCTTCACCTTAAGAACATGCCACAGCAATAACCAAGAACAATAAGAGAACATTTCATAGTAACTGTGATCACAGGATTAGACCTCTGTGATCTAGATCAGTGTCTTCTAAATTCCCTAATGCAGCTAACTGTTTTGTATGCTTCTGATTGGTGCTCTTATTGATGTGCTGGTTGAACATATATGAACAACAATTTCAAGCCAATCAAGAAGGAATATCAAAACTGTGTCATTCTAGATTTTTAAGAATTATAACAATGTTGACAAGTGAGATGTGAGTGTTTCACTATCACAGCTATTAGTTAAGTCTGATTAGATGGTAAAATTCATGGAAATACTGGGTAAATACTCCAAATATTTTTTTGTAATATATATTTGTCACATTCTTTAACATCTTTGACATGAATTAGTTCATTAAGATTTTCATGTCTGAAAATTAGATTTCTCAGTTTAAACCAAGATTTCATAGTGGAATGAAGAGTAGTAGGTGCTTCAGAGGAAATTGAATCGAACTTCCTTAGATAGCTATTGCACATGTCTACATGTAGTCAGATGGATCCCACTCAGCATGTCTCAACAAAATTTAGTCAATTTGACTGAAGAATTCTAGTTATACAGACTGAATGCATGTTTTAACAGCTCTAATTTCAAATTGTATTGCATCAATATTCATGTATCTTAAAAGAGTAAGGGCAGAATTCACTTCATTTAACTTTCCAGAGGAAATTCCAACACAATCTAAGACGAATATGTAGCATACAAGATTATTAGGCATCTAAAATTCACGCAGTGATCACAGGCTTTATAGACACCTAGCTTAGATTAGGTGCCTAAATCTTGGCAGACTGAATTTAGGAAGAGATTTCACATGGATATTAATCACTATCAATCCTTAAAACAGAATATAATTTAAATATTTTTATAAATATGAATACAGAAAAAAATATTAACTCCTTCCTCCCCTCTTCCTTGCAACCAATACTCATTTGGGGAATTGAAAAATATAATATGTGTTCATATTTATAAAATATTTGTCAAATAAAAACTAGTAAATCTGAAAATTCTGAAAAATGAACAATATGATGATATTGTCTTTCATGTTCTTTCACATTAGCCATACTTCAGTGACTTCCCTCATACTCTTGTCAGTGTTTGTAAAAAAAATTTGGAAATAATAAAATGTTAATAAAAACCTTATTGTTGTTGTTATTATTACTGTCAGATATTAGGACATGTTATTACATTTCATATGAAATGTTCAGTTTAATGTATTGTGATTGACATTTATTAACTGCAATAATTCTGCAGTCACTGAAAAAATTAGAGTGATTCCAATAGGGATTTTGATTTTAATTTTCTACGACTTTACGTATTTTTGCAAAAGTTATAATCATATTTATAAATTAATACATTTTATGCATTTAAATAATCACATATTATTTATTGAGACAGATGTTGAGATTAACCCATTTAGAATGTCACCTTCAAGGTGCTGCTGGTTTTGGATAGACATAGCTGCTGTGACAGCAAGGAAAACCTGCTAGGAGCTTTCAAGTAGGTTTTTTTTTTTTGTTTTTGTTTTGGCTTTTTTATTTTCTTTTTTTGGCGGGATTTTTGTTTGTTTGTTTTTATCAGGTTTTCTCTTGTAGTTTTTAATTGCATTTTGATGCCTGAATAATAAAAAAAAGGCCAACATTTACCCATAAGTAGGATTTTCAGAAGTAAATAAAAACATCCGGTAGTGATTTTATTTTGGGGCATCTTAGTCGGCATACACTGTAGAACTTTTTTTTTTTTTCTGCAGTGGGAGGCTTTTAAAATTTTGAAAATCAGCAAGTCAATGAAGTGTATCAAGTAGTGGTACTGCATATTAAGGTAAGCAAAATATCAAAATGTTAGAATGTGTTAGGCAGCTTCTTGGTCCTTAAGGTCGTCAAACAATTCTTACAAGTATGTATAGGCAATGAATTCAGAATTCAAACATCAGAGAGCTAAAATTGTACAACTTCCTAAAATGCAAGAAATCCAATCTTTCTAAACTAGTACTAACCTTAAAATCACATTTACTCAAATATTTTTATCCTCCAAGGTATAACAGCTCTCTCTAGAAGACAATTTTTAGATTGTATTTGCAGTGACCCAGCCTAAAATCTTCTTCAGAATTGCTAGGGAAAAACTTGTTAAGTTAGGTGCTTCATATATCTCACAGTAAAGAAAGCTAAGGAAAATGTTAGCAGCTTGTATAAAATTATTTTAAATAACAAATTATACTTGTGGCGAACAGGAAAAAATTAATAATAAATATATAAGAAATAGAAAGAAATTTTGAAGAATTTAAATTTTTTTCACTTATTGTAGATACAATTTTCTATATATATGTGATTTCATAATAATTCTGACCGATACACAGACACCACATTTATTATAAATGTGAAAGTAATTGTTTCAGGAAAAGAAATGTTTTGAAATGCATCAAACAATTTATATTGTCTGTGTATTACCTTCATGTTTTCTCATCTTATGTTTCTGTGAGGTCACAGAGATATTGAATGATAACATTTAATAATTTCTAAATAAATGAAAAAAAAATAAACATTTTACTAGAATAAGAAATACTCTACCAATTTTTGACTTGAAAAATCAAACCCTGGAAATTAATGTAGAATTTTTATAATTTAGTTTTAAAATAGTAATTTTTCAGTGTTTGTGACATAATTGAATTAGATGTTTCTAGGAAACATATATCTATGTACAAACAAATATATGTATATGTGAACTACAAATGTCTATTCAATATGACTACTATATGTCCATAGTATTGGGGGGTTGGGGGGTTGTTGGGGGGTGTGATTTGAAGTCTGATTTTATGTAATAAGGAGTATATTGCAAGGAATTTGAATAACAGTGTCGCGGTAGAGATGGACACGTGATGCAAAAACACAGCTCCAAGCCAGGAAGGAAGATGAAAGATAGAGAGAGATTTATTGCTACAAAGTGCTTCTTATACTATTTTCTAAAATTCATGCCACACAGTCACTGGCTCCTCAAACCTGTCACACAACGCCATTGGTCAGTTATTCCTAGTACACAACTTCTGTGAAAAACAGCCTCCCTATTGCAGGTGCAAAATTCCTTCATGTTTTTCTGTCTTGTTGACGATCTGTTGTCCAGACTTGTTTTTGCTTCTTGCTTCTGTCCTTGCTGAGGTTCTCACGGGTGTGAAGTTGTTATCCACACTTTATTTTTCCTTCTTGCTTCTGTTCAGGGTAACATGCTCATGGGTATGAGGTTGTCTGTAACATGGTCAGTGTTTGTGAGCCTAGGACAAGCCTAGACAGACCTGCCATCGATTCCCACATAACAGCATTAATAATAGCAGTAATAATGAAGGGCAAGACACTGAAATGCTTTCCTTCCACTGCCATTATTTTGATAATGAATGAAATGAATAAATAATAGAAGCTGTGCATGTTTCTGCTATGCTGGATGCCAATCCATATTCTGATCTAAATAAATGAAGACAGCAGTGTTCCTAAATATACAAAACTAGGTTTCTAAACTTTAACAGTAGTTAATTTTACAAATGATGTGCTAAATCATCTGACGTGTATTGTCAGACAGTGATTTACAGTTTTTGTTTCTGAAAAGAGATCTTTCCTTATCTCCTTCAACAATGAAACCAGATGACAAATCTGGAATGTATTTCCCATCAATGTCATGTGGCTTTACAATTTCCTGGCTGATCTCTGTCATGGTCTTGTAGCTGATTTCACTTTCAGCAGTGCTTATTGAAACGTGTAGTGCTAGTTCAAGATCAAGCTTTTGGACTGGAATTTTACACATTCCCATTTGAATTGCCTTTGGCTCCTGGGACAATAATTTGTGTATCAAAGGTCCTAGAACTCTGCATATTCCTTTAAAGCCATTTTAAAGCTTATCCACTTTCAAATGATAACATTCTACTGCATGTAGAAATAAAGCACACCTCATAAATGTTAGGTATTGCTCTGAAAATTCCCCTAGGCAAATGATCGTAAGGGGAGTCTGTGCATAATAATGGTGTGATGCTTTAGGTAGAAGTGGTCCCTTATGCTTTATACAACTTCTCTATGTTATCATCACAGAAGCAGATGTCTCAATGGGGTCCATATAAATTTACCCAAATAAAGATCAGGATTAATTTGCTTTGGATTAACACATTGTCTTTGGCAAAATAACTGCCTGCTATTTTTGTAAGTTGCTCTTATTTAGAGAAGGTCTTTGTGGTTTGGTTTTTTTCTGTTGTTGTTGAAGGTTTTTTGTTTGTTTTTTGTTTGGTTGGATTTGGTTTTGGTTTTGTTCAGTAGAAGTTCTTAATATTCGGTACAAGAAGACTACACACATAATAATTACCCTTTTCTCATACATATGCTCCTGATTTTCATTGGAATTAGGTAAATATTGGATTTCTCAAGTCATCAGTGAGAAGAAATAAATTCAAAAAATAAAAAGTTCAGGGGAAAAAGAAAAAAGTAATGTCTGGCTTAAAAATAAGCAAAAAGCAGAACTGTCTATACTTGACCACCAAAGATCTCAGATCTGAGATTCCTTCTCTCTTATTTGAAAGAAAAGGAAAAACATTCACTTTCATAATTTAAAATGCTTTGGGATATGCAGACCAAAGAGTCATTGATAGGAAGCAAGAAAGCAGGGATTTTAACTTGCCTCATATATATTATAAATAAATCAAATAAACATTGAATGACTTCAGAGCTCTCAAAATCCATCCTCAGTCTGTGTAGCTGTCTAATAAATCCTAACATGCTCTCAAGAAGCTTCATGCTCTGAAATAGAGAAATGAACAAAAAATACAGAAATTGCTTATTTGTTTCTTCTTTCTTTAGGCCTGAGGGAAAATGCTATTTCATCATGTCCTAAGTATCTACAGTCTACCTCATTAAAGACTTCTGAAATTTTTGTAGAGAGGTGTTCAACAGAATTTAAAGGTATGTGTAACATAATGCTATAAAAGAATATTTTTCACCTGTCTGTGGTTCTCATTTCTTTCCAATTCATATTCATATGGTTCTCATACACTTTCCCAAATCAAAGTTCCTCTGTAGATTGAGGAGATAAAAAAAAAAAATCTTGGCAAATTAAGTGGAAGAAACCATTTTTTATTCTGTTCATCAACAGGAAAATTACAAGAGGTCATTTCTGTACTATTATCAGACCACAGGGCTCATGCACATTCTCCTGGTTTATCTGAGTGAATATCAAGTTCTAGGCTGCCATAAAAGTACAAGTTTCCTTCCTTGTCTGGTACAGTTGTACAGTTTTGTTATTCAACTCTGCCACGATTCCCTTTCTCATTTCAATTTTCTGCTTCACGTAAGACCTCTCTGCCCTTTTAATTTCTCATGCTCTTTGTAGGTAAATTCAGAAGTATTTTAGCTTTTTCTCCCACATATTCACTGCATTTTCAATGGTCACCTTGATCTTGTAGCCTTGACAATTTTCTCTTTCCTCCAATAAATCATGTGTCAATTATTGCTTTTATCTGTGTTTTCTCTTACCATAAAGCACTTGATCATGCTGAGCAACCAAATCAGTTAAAAACACCACAATATTATTTTTCTGGAAAAAATAATAATATGACATGTAACAACTCTAATTGAGTCAATATTGTTACAGGTTTTGTCTGGAGAATTCCAGGATTCCAAGGGTGGTTTTCAGAAGTTCACCCCCATAAAATCCAAACTCCATAATTTTTACTGAAAAGCAGAGAAGTCTTTAATATTTTTTACATTAAAAGAAAAAACAAATGACAATTGAATTCTTGTCTTCATAGAAGTCTTTTAAGCTAAAGAATTCAATTGTGGATTATATAACTGTAATCTTTTTTTGTTTTAAATTACACTAATTAGATTTTTATTAATCATAATGTAACTTACAATCTGAATGAGAGCACACCTGCATTTTTACATTAATCATGTAATAGAAAGTACAAAATTTATTAGTGTTGCACCCTGAGAGCAACATTTAGTTAATTAATATACTGAAAGTATTATTTCTGGATAAACAAATTAATTCAATCAAAGATTACTTAATTTCTTCAAAGGTGATTGTTACAGAAGTCATCTTTTACTTTGTCAGTAGAAATTTTAAACATTAATAGATTCTGACTTGACTGCCTTATCTTGGGGACCAGAAGTTAATAAGAGGATTTTTAGAGGATAAGACTATCCCTAAGTCAATCCTTTCTCAGTGGGAAAACTATCACAATACCACATTTGCATTCTCAAAGTAAGGTAAAATGGAGAGTCAGTATTTTTTACTAGGCCAGTTCTCATATTTGGGGAAAAAAAGTAAAAAAAAGTCACACAAGCTTTTTTTAATTTGTACCATATGTTCAACTGTATAATAACTGCTGACCTTACATATTATGACTATATGTATTCTAGAATCTCCAGGAAGAAATCAATTTAAATGTTTAAATGTGGTGCTCAGTGTCTGCAGATCTTCAAGTGCACCCACTGCTGTCCATCAATTACATACAGAACTCATGCACCTTCTTCGTAGCATTGCTTCAACACGTGATGAAGACATAGATGCAAGTTTGACCACTAAACTGGTTAAAAAAATTCCAATATTAAAATTTTAAGTCTTATGTATTTACAAGCACAATTTCTACAGCAATTTTAGACTGATGAAGTGATTTTAAAGCTTGGAAGAAGATAAAATTTAATTATTATGGCTGTGTGATTAAAACAATGTGACACTTGGGACCAAGAATGATGAGGAATTAGATTTGGACTATGTCTGGAGTCAACTGAAGGAACATGAACAGCTACATAGACGGTATTGTACAGACCCTTTTGGTGAGCAGAATTGAGTTGAAAAATTAATCCATTAGAAGATTATTTTGGCCAACTGTTATAAAAAATGTGCTTCTTGTGCCTCTTGTACACCTTAAATAATGTATAAGCATGTATAAGTTTGTGAATATATATTAGTGATATAAAAATTCTTTGGAAATTTAAGGTAGCTGACAGCAGAAAAATAAACATGGGCCATTTCATGGAAACTATAAACCAGTTAGAGTTTCAGAGTAGTAATAATTTCTGTTTTACCTCAGAAGGAATAAATAGATGACATTCATGACAGCGTTTCTTTTCTTCTCCAGAGAAGCAGACTGCTCACTGTAAAAGTACAGCAGGATTATTGCCTTCATCCATTTATAGATATTACTTTTGGTTTTTCTCAGGTGAGAAAGGATGGAAGAGAGTAGAAAGGTTTTGCTGAGGGTCAAGAAACTCATTATACCATTTGTGGAACAGATAATTTAATTGGTGTTCTACTTGCACAGTGCCAACCCTGAACCTCTTGAGTTATAGTGTCGCCAGAAGTCACACAGCATTCAGCTGAACAGAACTCCAAGGGTCTAATAACTTTTCATCAAAAAAATGTTGAAGAAATACAGAAATCAAATTTATTTTTATTTTCAAGTAACACAGCCGAACAGGTCTTATAGCTAATTAAAATATTTAATGCACTGAAAGGAAAAAAATAACACTTACATACTGATACAAGAAAAGCAGACAAGGAGGTACATAATTTTTGAGTGCTGTCACATTTAGCATAACACTTTAACTTCTCATTAATGCTGACATTTAAAAGATTTCTTTTTCTGTAAGTCTTCCTCATGAAATACTAACAAATGCATGAGTATCAAAAGGCAGTTTTATACATTTAATACAAATATCTAGAATACTGACTTTGGAAGGTAAATTAGATAAGAAAAAGTTGGCAGTACAGAGCCCTTTTTTTCCCCTACACTGTGTTTTAAGTCAACACAAAAATCTCACAACTTCTAAATAGTCCTGCTTCTTTGACTGGGGAGAATTAATTTTCTTCACAGTGGCTGGTATGTTGCTGTCTTTTGGATTTGTGCTGAACACAGTGTTGACAATACAGAGATGTTTTCGGTATTGCTGAGCAGGGCTTGCACAGAGCCAAGGCTTTTTCTGCTTTTTGGACTGCTACATTGGCGAGGATGTTGGGGGTGCTTTGGAGGCTGGGAGGAGACATAGCTGGGACAAAGGGATATTCTGGACCATAGGGCATCAGGCTCAATATATAAAGTGGGAGAAGAAGGAGGAAGAGGGGGACTTCTGGAGTGATGGTGCTTGTCTTCCCACGTCACCATTATGTATGATGGGACCCTGCTCTCTTGGAGATGGCTGAACACCTGCCTGCCCATGGGAAGCAGTGAATTAATTCCTTATTTTGCTTTGCTTGTGTGCTCTCCCTATTAAACTGCCTTTATCTCAACCCACAATTTTCTAGCTTGTACCCTTTCAACTGTGTCCCTGATCTTCTGGTGGGGGAGTGAATGACCAGCTACCTGGGGCTTGGCTGCTGGCTGGGGCTAAACCATGACAATAGCAGGGTTTTATAACTTTGTCCCTTTCATTAATGAACTAGCTAGACAAAACTTTTCCTAGTGAAACAGTGCACACTCTGTTTAAAACTTTTTATCCTAAAAAACAGAAGTAATTTATTTAGTTAGGGCATTAAAATATAAACATTTTTTGCTATAAATTAAACTTCACAAGATAGAGAACATAGGATTTGTTAAGAAATTGGACGTGTACAGTTCATTAAATTTAATTTATTGCTAGAATAATTTTTATTAATTCAGAAACTAAATTACCACTGATAGGGCAGACCTAAATTCCACTCCTTCCTAGATGAATTATGTATAGTATGCTTTGTCTTTGTTTTCTTTCTGGCAGTATTTGAAAAACTATAAAAGAATCAAAGCATTTTGATCAGAAAATTGCTAAAACTTTTTCTTCTGTTTGATCATAATTTCTTGTTATATTCTTTCTAGCTGCAAATTTATACCTGTCAGGGCTTCTCTGTCAATTAGTATGATGGAAAGTCCAATATTTGGTCAGATAGAGCAGTATATATTTAAATATAAAGACAAGTTGATAAGTTTAAAGGAATGATGTGTGACATTATTCAGTAAAGTTGCCAATTAGAGGAAAGGTCTTCCGTGTAATATTCTGAGATGTAAGGTTTTCTTCTGCTACCTCAAAAGCAATTAATACTTTTTTTCAGTCTTTGTTACAATTTTGCATATAAAATCAGTGAAAAATAAAGAACTAAATATAAGAGTTTGCATATAAAATGTCTGCATTTACACTGACTATTCAGAACTAAGGTCTCAACCTTTGTCTTCCATGTCTCATATAAATTGCCTACTGCTAGAGTCCTTTCTGATGTCCATGAATACATCAATAGAATTTGCTTGTTTCACAGTGACACTACCATATTCCCCCATAATACAGATATGAAATAACAGATATTTTATAAATACAAAATGGTGTTTGCCTATAATAGTTAAACTCTGTTCTTTCTAGTTCAAGCATTAACAGTAGTGATTAAAATTTCACATTTGGAACTGTAATAAATGTGTTGATGATACATGAACTAAAAAAAAAACCCTGCTCTCATTCACTTATATATAGTTTAAAATTGATTGAAATTTAATCAGTAGAGTAGTATTGAAAGAAGTTATTTTACAAATTCCATCTCTGTCTTGAGCTGGTCTTTAAAATATATCCAAAAGGGAAACTCCATTATCTTTTCAAAACTAAAAACAGAAGTATGAATTTCAAGGTCTTTCAATCTACCAAAAATTAACTTTTCAGTTAAGCTTTCATAGATTTTCTAATAAAAATTTCTAATGCTAAGCTGACACGGATTTCATTCTGTTGGAAGTACACCATATAGAGCAATATGAATGCTATTTTAAGAGCCATCTCTGAGCAAGGATCACAATCTGTTGAGTTTTTATGAACTAATTTCTTTTTTAAGACTGATGGAAACCATCAATGTATAAATTGTTTTTCTAGATTTCAATTTCCTTTACTGTTGAATATAAACCTCATGATTTCTGATTGAATCGCCTAATTTCCTATAAAACACATTAACTAGGAAATAATTAGTTTCACTCAGAAACATCCAAATGTGTTCGTTCTCAAGCACTGAAAGTTGTCACTTGTCCTTCAAACACTCCATAGCTACCTATTCTTTTTTCAGAGAAGTTTCTTCTTTCCAGGTGGAAACACAATTATCATTCTCAAGACGAGGGCATTCTTACTAGTAGTACTTCTTTTTTTTTTTTTTTTAGTGATAAAAAAGATTAATATCCTATTTCCATTTCACTTATGATTACTTACTTTTACTAGCAAAAGACTTTATTCTAGGTTTTTATTTTTCATGTTTCTGTTTTTTAGGATATCTTCTTTTTTATTTCTCTCTGAAATGGAATTTATACCTCTTCATCTTTTAAATTAAATCTACAAAGTCTGAGAAGACTACCACAAAGACAGTTGAACTAGATAAGTATATCTTTCCCAGATGGTTCTTAAACTCTAAGATTAATTTAATCTGTTCTTTGAAATCTTTCCAACTTTTAAATTAATTTTATTTTCTTTTTAGGAATATTGATCACAGTATTTTATTAATAGTCCCACCAATGATATCTTTAAAGCTTATATCATCTACCTACTCTTATACTCTTATCTAAAACTTAGTTTTAAATATTTCATTTTTTCTTTTTTTGCTGCACACAAAAATAATTTATGTCTTTGATTGTATCTTCATAGAAGATAATTATGTGTGTTCCACATCTCTAGTGATGCAACATGAAATTAATACTCCAGGAAGTATTTGTACCCAAAGGAAGAAAGAAGTCACATGAACAAGTAAGAGACACCCTAAATAAGGTTTATGGAGCATATCTAAATGGATCAAATAATTAAAGAAAACCAAAAAAGCTGTTGACACAAAAGACTGATTTTCCCATACTTTTTGCTCTAGAATGCTCGCAGGAGGGAATTTTGAATTTAGTCTTTTGCTTGTATCATCTAGAAGCAGAATATTTCTGATAATTAAGCTGAGTGAAACCATTTTGTTTTACATTGACTAAACATAGAGTGAGTTTCTCTGGGTTGGTACTGTGACTGAAAGAAATGATCACGCAGAGTACACAAGCCTCTGTTGTCCTTCAGAGAATGGACTCTGTACCCAGGCATCACATATAAAGCATATACACATGTTAAATTCTGCTTGTATTTTTGGGGCTTATTTTGAACAGCAAGTAACTAATGAGTAATGATAAGCTTTGTTAATTCTTTGCCCTGAGGCTCAATGAATGGCGTAGTTAAACTACAGTACTCATGAAGTACTAGAGAAACTATAGTGTACAGATTTATAGAAGAGAGGTTAAACAAATTAATTCTGACTTGCCTTGATAAATTAATTATTTCTATATTCTATGAAGGTGTAGAATTTTTTATTGTCATTTGGACAATTTGAGCCTTCATTAATGTGTGGGTGTTTTCTTCCGTATGCATTCTTCACGTTTCATTTACCTCTAATTGACGTGGCAGGGCCTGGGAGGGCGGCACAAGCTGGCATCCCCCCCGGTGGGAGGTCCCTGGTCAGCGTATCTCACCAGATTCAGGGCACGTGACCCCCGGGGTCCGCTCGGCGTGGCATGAGTCTCATAGCCACATCAATTCAGCAGGAATATAGTGGGACGAAGGAATGACTGGACTCATCTTTGTTCTGCCAGGGAGGTTTTTTTGGGGTAAGGAAAGAGGGTTACAGGGGAAGGTGGTGGGGAGGAAAGCAAGGGACGGGAATAGGGCTAGCAGCTCAGAGATTAAGACTTCGAGCTGATCCAGACATCGGCTTATAAAGGGAAAGGAAGGGGGGGGACTTTCTCCCCTGGAGCCAGTCTCAGAAGGTCTGAAGGGAAGACAGGCATAGGGAATCCACCAATAGATTTTGGATACAGCAGGGTGCATGTTTCAAAATGAACCAATAGCATATGGAGCAAGGAAACAAAGGAAGCCACATGGAGATCTGAAAATTGCATTACTACATCTAATTATTTCATAAGTTGCTCCTCTTCTCTGTCCTATTTCCAGATGATATCTTGGACAAGTTTGGGGCTGAGGTAGGCTAAAAAAGGTATTAAGATGCATTTTCAGATTGTCACTGTAGAAGATCAGAATATGTTTCTCAACATTTCAGGAACACAAAATTGTATTCAGAATTAGATGGAAAGTAGTATCTTTTTCTAAATCTTTCTCTACAAAATACAACTGATTAAGCCATACTTTCTTTTAAAAATTTATTATTAGCAATTAGGGATACTTTTTTTGTCTTGATATTTCCTAGAAAGCTGTGTGCTAACACTTTTACATCCATACTATAATGGCCTTTAAAAATTAAGGATATAAAGACAGTTATTAAGAGCAGGGAATAGCCTACCTGTGATAAAAAAAATCTTATAAGACATTAAGAAATTCCTAATATTATATTCTGACTTTTGTGTAGAGTATTGTTTTAATATGCGAGTCTAGCTTGGGAGTTTTCCAATTTATAGATGGCAGTTTCTTAATTACCTCTGAGTAGTCTGTTAATGAAGAAAAAAGGAAGTTCTTTGAGTCTCATTTAAAAGGTCCTTTGTCAACTTTCTGTTCTCCTTTAATTATTCTTCAGAACATTTGAGCTTTCAAAGGGAGCTAATCACTACAGTTTTTACAAAGTGGAATCATATCTGTCTGTGAGAATTCCTAGGACCTATAAACAAAAAAACCTAAGTAGAGGTAAAACAACCCACCTAATTTCAGTAGATTTTCAAAAAAATTTTGACAAGGTGTCACACTTTGTAGAAGAAACTACTACAAAAAATGAATAATCATAGATGAAGATCAACCATTTAATCATCTCTCCAAAAGTATATAGGCTATCTAAAGGAAAAATAAATTATCAATTTCCAATTTAATAAAAGATTAATAATAATGCATTTTGAGCTTATGTGCTGGTTTGATGTAGTTAAATATTTTATTAATGATTTAGAAATTTAGTTAATGGTGAGAAAAATATGCCAGAAAACAGATTTTTTAACTGATCAATTCTAGACAGATTGAAAAAAATGAGAATTTTTCCACTTCACAAAAATCAAAATTAATAAAAAGGAGATGATGTATTACTCTAGATAAGTTGAACTTTTTCCTTAACAAGCAAATACTTCAATATTTGAGTTCCCACCTTGTATATGTAATTCTGGGCCTAAGGATTTGGCTACTGCCACTTACTGGTGGTAATGGTACTTCTTGATATTTGGGAAGAAGAATATTGAGAAGAAACATTAACCAGAACATATGAAAGTAAATTTTACCATAATCAGTCAAACAACAAAAGCTGACCTCCTCTCAGACCAAGCTGGAGCTGTGTTCAGATTGTAGATCAATTCACATCAAAAGCTATTTTTGCTAATGTATCATAATATTTTTTAATTACTATTTAGAATTAGTTTAGATAAGTTTAATTCAATGTATAGTATTTCCTTCAGTTAAATTCACCAAAAAGTACCATGCGGCAGCGCGGTATCACGATTCACGAGCAGCCACCCCATGCTGCAATGTGGAGGGGGCCACCCGGGGCCAGAATGCGCCAGGCAGAAACATGGCTGAAGCAGGCAGTGGAGCTGCGGGGGACGGGAGTCTCTGTGGAGGTGTGGTGATGGAAGAAATGCAGGATCACCATCTGAGTTTTCCAGGGATTTATTAAGGTCCACAGTCGAGGGTCAGAGGAGGGTGGAGAGGGACAGAGAGGCTGGGGAGGATTCGGGGTGCTGGAAAGCCAAGATGGTGAACCCCGAGGGAGGCTTTCGCAAAGGGTTATCAGGAGAGGGAACAGAGGCGTGGTTACTCAGAAGAACCAACTAGGGGAAGCCAGAGGGGAGGAGCCAGGGAGGGGAGAGGTGTAAACCAATAAGATTTCAGCATGGGATGGCACAGGTTTCTGCTAGGGAGAAGTCTCTAGAAGAGCATCAATATGCAAAAAATCTTATAATCACACTACAGCAGTACCCCTAAAATATTCATAAAACTCTGTGTTTCTACTCAGCACAAAACCAAGCAGAGAATAAGTCAATCATCCTGTATTTTCAAAAGCAAAGCAACTTATGCCTATATAGACTCAGAACAGAAGAGATAAGATCATCTGTGACTTGTGTCCGCCTGCAGTAAAAAGAGATAGCGAGGTCTACTAATCCTGTCTCAGGAAAACTCAAGTGAACAATCTTATAAATATCCCATCCTACCTTACCAGATGATTTAGCACATGATTTTCCAAGTCTACACTTGGTTACAACGTTTGAATAACTAATTCTTAGATATTTTTTGAGGAACTCTTTCACCCTTATGTTAATCAGTTATATATTATCCATTATTATTGTAACAAAGCAACCTTACAAGTGATTTGTCAAAATGTTTGACAACAAAAGGTGTAATATATAGTTGCTGTGCTATATAGCAAATATAACATTCCTCAATTAAATACAAGTTTATCTTAGTAAGATTCTGTATTTGTCATTCATTACTTTCCCCACATCTTCCTCCATACCTTACTTAGAAATGGGAAGAAATCTGTCTGAAACAACAGCCTTCAAAGTGGTTTTTATAATAAGATGGAGGGACTGTTCACTAATAAATGCCAAACCCCCAATTTTATTAAGGTTTTGATTGCAGGAAGGAAGAGGGATGTTCTGAAAAAAAGGCACATATTTAAATGAGAAACAAAGCTTCTTTCTTCCAGGAAAGAAACAAAGTAGTTTTTTTCTAACCTACTTTGAAATGTTAGCCACTCAGAGAAGTAACACATTTATAAGACAGTCCCAAAGCAAAAGCCCCTTTTATCCAGTTTCAGAAGTGTCTTAAACACAACTTGAAAAGCACCAAGAGCAAGACATTATTTCGTCAAGAGTAAAGGTTATTGCTTCCCTTGAACCAAATGACAGGTTCATACAAGGTCAATACACTGGAAGAAATCACTTATTGCAGAATACTTCTTACTACTCTAAGCCACTATAAGGGAGGTAATTATTCTTCTATGTGAATGAAAGGAATGAATTGGAAAAAATCCTGAATTTTTATGCAATGTACACTAAGAGATACAGCTTCAAACATTTGAGCTATGTCAGCAAAAATGCTCCTAGAGACAGAAAATTTCAAGCAGGTGACAGAGAATGCTGCCAGTTCTAGTTGTTCATCACCAAAGAGGAAAAAAAATCACCATAAAGAGGACAAGCTGGGCAACAAAGGGCTATAAATTTAACTCAGAGCCAGGGTGTTTTCTTTTTTATTGTTCTAACTATGCTGACCAATAGATTTTATTTAATTATTCAGAAAAATTTGTACATGAATAATTTCTATGAGTCCTAGTTTCTCTGAACTAAATTAGAAAAAGGAAAATTTGTTTGCGTCAGCACACTTCTATCTTTAATTTAACATTCTGGTGCAAATCACATTTCTACTAAAATGAGCTGGTAATGATTTTCTTTGTTATTGATTTTAGATTCTATGACTTAATGCTCTATGCTTATCCTGACTGATTAAACAAATCAGCATTTTTCAAGACCTGCAAATGTGTCTGAATGTGTAGGACTTTGAGCTAATACTGTGATAGGTGTAATATAGTATTTTGCTTCTTGAACATGTAATTTTCTTTGGAGTGGTGTTTAGAGATAACGATGTATTAATGTTAAACTGTATTATAGGCACTTTTTTCCTGAGGTAGTTAATTCTTGAAAAAAAAAAAAATTTCCATTCATGTGGCTATGACCTATTTTGAGAAAAAAAAAATTCCGTATAGCCGTATGTACACAGTTTTAAAAAAAAGCCAAATAACAAAAACCCACAACACAACACTCCCTCAAAATCCCTAGAATGTCAATGACCATGCAGTCAGGAAGCAAAGTGAGAGTGCCAGAATACTGTGCTGAAGATATCTCCTGTAGGACAAGTTTAATTTAGAAGTTGCCATTTTAAAGGTGCTATAACCAGTAACATTCCCTGAAGGTTTCTTCAGCTGCTGCAAGCATGTCTTGATGATATGCTGATTTCATTTCAGCATTTCATAAATACTGTGTTTGTTAAACTCAGTGAAAAGGCAGCAGGACCTTTCCTGTACTGCGTGTAGTACGGATGACTTCTTATATTAGCTCCCAAAAGCATAAAGGCAGAAAGTTTTCATTAAGCACAGAGCAATGACATTCAAACCACTTTGAATATCTCTGGCACTGGATCCTTCCCTGTGTACCAGAAATGGGGTGATACCTAGAGGCAAGACAGTGAGCACAAGTACAGGGGAATGTCTCGGTTTGAAAGACAGGTGTCTGCTAAGAGAGGTTGAACCCTCCCTTAGGACAGAGAATGCGATTTTCCCCTCCCTCCGAATTATTTAATTTTAAAAATCAAGAATTTTCAGGCAAAGGTGTGGCAAAAAGGAATAACAGTTCTTTACTAGTATCTATAAACAAACAATAACAATAATAGCAACCACAATAACATAATAGCAACTAGAACCAGAAACCAATAGCAGATGACTTTTGAGCTGCCGAGTCTTCTCCCGTGTGGTGTAATCACGGTCGCAAGCAGCAGGTGGTGCTGTTAAGTTCCCGGCCAGGCAGGGCAGGTGCGTTGACTGCCGAGCGGCTGCAGATGGCGCTGTTGAGCTCCCAGCCGGGCAGGGCCGGTGCGATGACTGCCGAGCGGCTGCAGGTGGCGCTGTGGCGCAGGGTCAGGTCAGCCTCAGGCAGCTGATGATGGCAGAAAAGGCTGAGAGGCGGGCCCNTTTTCCTTCCCCTGCCTGCCCAAACGCCCATTGTTTCTTACAAAAGAGTTGATAGCTCTTAATCACCCAGCTATTTGTTGCTTAGTAACAGTGATGGAGAAAAATTCTAAGGCATCCTCCCAACCTCTGACAGGGAGTCACACCAATTTTACTTTTGGAGGTCTCTGGCATCCATGAAGACTGTAATTTTTGTTCAAATTCAAGTTCTTGGCTAGAAAACTATTCAGATTTAGTATATTGTTTTTTAAGTATAAAAACATAAATTGCCAATTTTATTTTCCAATTGTGCCAAGGATTTTAAAGACCCTCAAATATTTCTTCTCAACAGAGTTATCACATCTTCACAAGCATATAGTTTCATTCACTAGCTGTAAAATGTTCTTATCTTAATTGTCTACTACTGTATCTGTCTCTGTATCTGTCTATACAATAAAAATATCATAATATTGTGATATAAAAGAACACAAGAAAAAAGGAAAATACAAAGCATTGTTCCTAATTTTGCAGAAACTATAGTACAGATTAAAAAAAACAAAAAAGTATTATGAGTCATTAGCATATTCATAGAAACTTTGCTTTTTAAACATCTGTACATCAGACTTATATTTAACTCCATTTTTCAAGGTTCAGGATGAGACTCTTTTCCAAGAGTCTGTGCCTGTAATCCGTATTCTTATTTTCTGTTATAAAGGCATACAGAAAATGTGCATGACCTGAAATATCTTTTTTTGGTTCACCAAGACATTCAAGCTACTAGGTTTAGAGGTTTTCCATTATTTAAGTAACTGCAGATCCAACCTTCCCCTTTACATTTATATTGGCTAATGATAAAATTCTTGTACTTAAAAATATAAGAAAAGTTGTGACAGAAAAAATCTGATAAATTAAAATCTGTTTTAATAGAAGTGAAAGAAGTAAAGCATATTTTGAGAAATTTGCTTCAAAGCTACAGAGGAAATTTGATTTATAACACTTTGTATACTATGTCAAATAATAATAGTCTTTTTTGATTAATGTTTCTGCCCTGTGAAAAATTATCCATACAAACTAGCATCTAAAGAGAATTTTAACAAGTGCTCCCTCTGGACCCTTCCACAAGAAATGACTAGCATTTATGGTACATATCTGAATGTCAGACTAAACAGTCTTTCTATTTTTATTTCATAGAATATTTTAGTTTTTTCCAATATGAGTTTCCTTTATATTTGCTGTTCATATGCTTCCTACAGACCTGCACAAAATACTTCCTCCATATATCCACTGCACTTCACCATCAGACACCTAAATACTCTAAATTAGTTTTAAACTGCTAATTGAGAAAATAATCTGAATATTCATACCAATAAAATTTGTAATAATAACTTTTACAGCTATAAAAATATCAACCATTTTCATCTGTATAGAACTATAAATATGGAAAAGTCATTATTATTATTTAAGATAAACAAGTGAAAGATGAATTTTTTAATTCAGAGAAATATTTTATAGCTTTGGAGACAAATTTTGTTATACTGAAATACTTACAGTAGAGTAACCTGCTTTTTAATTTTGACTCCTAATCTATGTTTATAGATGTTTTCTTTATGTAAAAGCCACTATTTATCTAAGAAACTATCAATATTAATTTCTCTAAATATTTTTCCACAATATTAATTATACTGTTGAATAAACGAGGACTCATTTTTAATAACTTTTAAATCCAGACATGTGAGATAAAATTCAAGCTGGCATATATGGGTCAACTGTTAAACATGTATTAGCACTAAGACCATAGTAAAAACTACCAGTCTGCTAGTGTAAGTCAGGGTACTCTTGTACTGTCAGTTTGGTCTCAAATTTAGGACTTCCATACTTAAGGAAATATAATCAGGAGAAAATTCTCCAACACATCACTTCATTATACCTAAATTTGCAAACCACTTAAACTTAAAAAAAAATTAACTGCTATAATCAATCTTATCTATTTAGTTCTGTAAATCTCTATTCTCTGCAGACATGATAAACCGTGTGATTCAATGATGATGTTAGGTTTTAAATCTTTGCAAGGTACAGAATATGGGTATGTGTAAAATATGCTGTTCTCTCAAAATATGCTGTTCTCTCAAAAGATCTTGAGCTGTGGGTAGAGATCTAAGCACCAGGCAATAACAGTTATGTACTAACGCCTTTACACACCTACTCAGGCATATAAAGTGGCATTTGTACTAGTAAAATAAATATGACAGGGAATGTTATGTGGCTGGCATGAAAATCACTCATATTATTAAGCACTATTATTCTCCAAAATAAGGTACTGCTTGCAAACAATATATTGGAAATGGTACCTGATGTGTGCCAGCTCCCAGATCAAATCCAGAAACTGTTTGGTTAAATACTGGCTGGCCTGGTCCAGTGCTTTGCCTGTGGATCATTTAAATAGCTTAAAGTTTCAGAAGGGTGAAATCCATTGCACAAGAGCATTTGCAGGGAGTGTCTGATTTGCTGACATAGATATAGACTAGCTGAAACAGCACTTGCACAGAAAGTACTTAAATTCTTAGTATAAGGAATATAGCACAAGCAGGTTGGAGAGGCAGAGTCCAAACATGTTGGAGAGACAGAGTCTGCCTCCTTTGATTTTAGACATCAAAATCAGATGAACTGGCTCTGTCTATTCATCTGACAAGTCATGGACTCTATATGATAAATAATGAAAGAGTAGAAGTAATGAACACATAGGTACATATGCATAAGATGTTGAAAACTACATAGGAAGCCATAAAATACTGCTTGTCAAAATAAAAATTTGTTAACACAAATGGGATATTCCAGCAATTAAGTCATAAAGTGAAAGACATGGAAAGACAAGTGAAACTCCCTCTTTATGCCTATTAAAGTTAATCCATAGACATAGCTACCAGCATGACTAGTTCGTCAATGTATTCTCTTAATACTGTGGTCTTTTAGCCACACCAGAAGTTTACATAAGAACATGCTAAAGTCAGTCGATTCTCAAAAATTAATGCAGTGCTTTGGAGAATAGTAGTTTATACATTATCTTTAATTTATAGTTCCAATAGCAATAATGAAGGTGCTTGAAACAAAATGCCCACTTTGTAGAAAGATGCTTTTGTACATGTCAGTCATTGTATTGTTCAGTCTCATCTCTAAATCTCATCTTTCTTTGAGATGTCAAAAATTTTGTTCTGCTTGACTCAGGCAGATACTGCAAAGTATTATTTAATGCTGAAATTAAGTATAACAAAGCATTCAATTCACAACCAGATGTTTTTACCCACATGCTTGAGTCATCATAACCCTGTAGACCAGTCTTACAGTGACAGTAATTGTGTAATGTTCTTTTTCTTTTTTATATATTGGACACTGATTTCATGAAATTGTATGTTTCTTTCAAACAATTGGAATACATAATATGTATTGAACTCCAGTAGCCTTTGATAGTTAACGTAAAGATTTTCCTTACAAAGTTTATTTAGTGAGCTTTACTAAAACTATAAAAACAGTTGAAACAGCATTTACTTAGCATGAGACAGACATGATATATGTTCTGCTTTTGTGACTTGCCACCTGACTTTTTTTCAACATCTTTTATTTATTTGATTTTCATCTACTGCTTATTAGGAGAAACTTTCAGCTTATGTTTTCTCTGGTGCCAGTCAACCATAAAGAAATAATATAAAATTAGATAAATGTAGTAGCATGCAGAATGACACACAACTCTTTGTAACATAAAAATATTTGGGTGTTCCAGTATTAGCCTTTAAAATCCATATTATTTCCTATAAAGACATTGAATATTAAATAATAAATTTGAAAAAAAATTAAATTGCCTTTACAAACCCACATATTTTACAGAAGAATGGGGAAGGAAAGCTACTAAGAGTGGGCTTTACGTTTAACTTCAGCATAAGAAAATAAGTATCTAGGAAAAACTCATCTTTTAGCAGTTGCTAATAATCCATGTAGCTATACTCTGGGTGTAATTCACATTATTTGTCTACTTTAAAACTGAATGAATCACTGGCTGGAAGTGTCTTTCAATAACTTGAGAAAGAGCTTTGATATGATTCTTTGACTACACACTTCAGAGTCTGAGTGTCTCTGAATCTTCACTTTGTGAGATCAGATCTGTGAAAATGTAATAATCAGAACTTCAATTTTCATTTTGCAATTGTATGAAACACAACATAGTTTCTGATTTCAGATTAAGTAGACTTTAATTGCACTTTATTTATTTGTTTGTTTGTTTATTCTCAGAGAATCTTGGACCTTGGGATGGGAAAAGAAAAAGATCTTCTCAGAATCTCAATTTTTATTCACATTTTGTACCTTACACAATTTATAATTTTTGGTGTGAGCATGGGTCTTACAAGAATTTCCTGCAATTGGTCTATGCTCCGTGACAGCAAGGCACAGATTCCAACCCATTATCTCCCCGTCTACATCTAGTATACATACTTTATGGCACAGCCTGTAAGACTGTCAGATTAGTTATGCCCATTTAACCTACAAGGATATTAAACTGCTTTTAACAGCACCCTAGGCAGACTTTTAACCTTGTCCAGTACACAGTTGTATCCTTTATACCTTGGTTTCCTTTAAGAACTTCTGCAGCTCTTTCAACCGAAAAAGAAAAAAGGAATTGGGAAAAAGACAGAGGGAAAGAAGCAAGTCTTCTTTCCTATAGAATTCCTTTCTGTTGGACATATTAGGTTCCTGGAATAGATCAGACTCTTATTTAACTTTTCAGGTCCTAAACAATGTATATGATTGAATTATGGATACTTTCTTAATGCATAATTCTTGTAGAAGAGCATAGAAAATATACAGCAATCATTTGATAAACATAATATCTTTAACTAGTCAGTTAAAACCCTATTATGTCTAAAGGCAAGAAAATTTGCAAAGGTGTTGATTTAATGTAAGACAACTAAAGAGGAGTGCAAAGCCTTTGAAAACAATTCTATAAATATGAATTTATTGCATTAAAATATAAGGTTTTTTAAATTTTATTTTATCCATTGTCAGCATAACTTCAAATCCCCCAAGAAAATAATAACTGCAACAAATAAAGAAAAAAGCCCTGACATGGCTGTGTTACAAGATATATTATCTCTTATAATCTACAGTTTTAATACCCATCGACACACATAAACGTTATAAAAGTTATTGTAACAATATTTGTCTTCACTCAGAATATAGTTTCTCTTCTTAATCAATACTTTTTCAGAAGGTTAACAAATTTTAAATGGCTTTTTCATACTCTGCAAATTCTGACAAGCAAGCTAGATTTTTTACCATCACAAAATTTAGGAATATAAATTCTTTTTTGGCTTCATTTTTTAATCCAGTAAATAATGTCACTCTTTTCACTGAGTAAATGGGGTGTCAGTCAGAAGAAGTGACTCATTTAACGGAATGTGAGCTCACTCACAGTACAGTGTCTAAAATGCTGCTGTATACTCCAACCAGTTTAGTACCTAGCACTTAAAGTGGCAACATTTTATTGAAGTACTGTAATAGCAACTTTGTTAACTACCCACAACTGTCACAAATATTTTCAATCAACATTTTACTTCATGAAGCCAAGCTGTGTAAAACTTTCATTACAGAAAGCAAGCCCATGCAAAACAAGATTATGTCGTGTTTCATTTGTGAATGCAAAACTCATCTCAATTTTCTGGCAATATCTGGAGCACAGGAAAGATTTTGGTAATGTAACTATCCCTTCTAGTGAATTTATTTCCTTTCTTCTAAGTTCTTGAAGATAAAACCACACTGCCTATAAAGACTGGCGTTATTTTCTAGCTTATCATATGCTCTTGGCAAATATATTTTACTTTATTACATTATTTCCTGTCTAAAGCCTTCTGTTGTAAGGAAGGAATGCATCTAAATAGAGGTGAAAGGAACTCACACAACTGCCAAAAATATCTAGTCACATCGGAGAAATGTGTGCAGCCTCTTCCATTTTTGAAAGATTGCTTTCTGGTTGCATTATGTGCTTGTTCTTCACTATCTTTTCTCAGTCATTATTTTGGAGACAAAAGATGAAAAAAAGGAAGGCTGCAAATTTCCTGCCAATCAAAAAATTCCTTATATAAATCCCACTAGCATTTGGAGGAGACTTTTTCTTTGTTTCCTTAGAGAGTGAATGGAGAGGATCTCTGGAGATCCTTTTAGAGAAATACAATTAGTGAAAATAGTCAGTAGTGCCCAAAGAAACAATGAAGCAATGTATTGCCATCCATTTGCACAATGGCAGGAAATCTTTTCTAGGTAATTAATTTATCCTACATGCTCTCTTTTAAGAGGTGGAATAAGCAAGGATGATTAAGAGAAGCTCGTAAGTTTTTGGGGCTTTTTTCCATTTCTGACTTGCTCTGAGTTCTATGGGTTTCCACAGAGTCTGTTCTTTACACTTTTCAAACTGTGTAATTTTTTACTGTTATTTGTGTAATTCATGCAAAGTGGGTGATTTGGCACAACTTTCACAGTACATTCAGATTCTTTGCCTAGTCCCTTGAAAATGAAAATCACTGTTTCATTTTCCATTCATTGTGTTTCTTTATAGTTGAACAAAATACTCATTAATTAAAAAGAGATATGATGATGTTACCAGAATGATGGTGTTAACTAATAAAACTCGGTAATAACCATTATTAGAATATGAAAAAGACTAAGAAAGGGTAGGATATGTGAAGAGAATTTTTTTATAAAAACCTCCTGCTTAATTGTAGAATTAATCAACAGGAAGATATTTGGTCAACATCAAGGTTTGAGGAGTAGGAAAAAAGTATACCTATATATATATACTGCATAAGTATAGATATATACATATACCATACACACGGACCTTGAAAAGCATCTGTAAATCCTGACTGAACTTCAGCCATTGTTGAAGCAATCTGTTGGAACAAGTGCAAAGAGGTAGGGAAATTTTATTTATGCCTTCCTAACTTTTTCTTTACCACTTGTGGTTTTTGCTCCAAACTCAGTTCCTCCTGAGAAAAATTAGAAATTTGCCCTAATAATAAAGTAAGTTAGAAAAAAATAGTATGTGTCCATGTGACTAATTTTACTTAACATTCTTTTTCCTAAAATAACTGGAAATTCTTTCAAAAATCAGCATAATATTTAAAGTACTTTTTGTGACACTGGGGCTTGAGTTTGGGTTGGTATGATCTGGATTTTTTTTTCACTCTAAGGTAGATTTAGAAAGGTTCACAGTGATCCATAACAAAATACCGTTACTTTCTGAATTATTTTGGTTTTCAATGCCCTCTATAAGCATATATGGTATTTATTCTTATTTCTAATTTTGGAGGACCTAGGAGAATAATCACAAAAGGTATCCACTGGGAAATCATGTGAACACGTTACATAGAAATAATCTGCTAGTAAATTTTAATGGCTTTTATTTTTTATTTCTCAGAGAATAAATTTTTTGTTTGTTTTGGTTTTCAAACCTGGCAATAAACAATGAGCTATACATATCTAAATGGATGCAGATAGTATCGTGCTAAAATTTTAATGAAAGAAATAATGATTTGGAGGGGGCCAGGGCAGGGATATTAGTAAATCCAATAGAGCTGGAATAAGATTAGAGTTTATGCTTCCCATTGCCTTCAAGTTTTTCTGAAAAATGACTATATGTAACGGATCTTCTTTCTATCTCCTTTTTGGAAGTGGAAAATTATATTCTGCTGTCAAAACTATTGCCAAGAACATTTTATTTGTATAACAGAAGTATTTAAAGTTCCAGTGCCCTAACATTATAATACATATGTATAATCACCAGAAATAGTCCCAGTAGTTTTTCTGTATTTGCTAACTGCCTCTGAATAATTTATTTCTGTTTATTAATCCTAATCATGTGACCACACAATGGATGTGAGGATACCAGCAGGTACTACCTGTGCATAGTCTTTTGTGGCTCAATCAAGAATGAACATCTGTCACCACAAAAATGCAAGTGTGCTGTAAATATTATCAAACTCAAAAGACAATCTCAAGAGAAGCAGAAGAGCCATCCTCCAGGCTTTTGTTAACCTAGTCCTCATAAATATATAAATTGTGAGAATCTAATATCTTAAGTTGTTTCATACCAAAATTAACAGTGACACTGTATATTTCCATTAATTGTATAGCTTTGTGTCTTCAATTTATGTATTCTGAAAAACTGAAGTTTCTCTGTTATCCCTATAATTATCTCCAATTTCTTCAAAGCTAACAGATAAGAGTAGAGCTTTAAAACATGAAGAAAACTGCAAAATTATTGATGCATATACTGGGCCAAAATACATCTTAAATATGATATAAATCTCCAATATACTCAGTTGGACATGAACATCAGTACAAAATTTGTGGAGGGAAAACAAAATCAAATCATCCCTTTACTGTGGATCAGATGTCCATAGAAATCTAAACAGTAAAATTTAAATAGTCTTGGAAGCCAGAGCCATGTGGGATATTCATCCTCATTTAAGGCTAAGGGATCACAGTAACTGTAGAGGGGGACAATGACTTTCATTAAGTTATATAAAGTGGGACATCTGAAACTGAGATCACAATGTTACCCGTTCCTATAACATATAACTCAGGATTGACAGTACAAGAAAAGGAGTCTTACGTGTTGGAAAATGGTTAGCAGAACGAGGCCATATTGATGAGGTGTGCATGTAGAATAGAACGCAGCATGCACAAACCAGCTATTGTTCCAAACTCTGAAGATGCTATTGTTCCTAACTCTAAGATGCTATTGTTCATAACTTTGAGATATTCTTCCCAGGAGATAGAAAAGGAAAGAGAGCTAGAATTGTATCCAATATAGAGGAAATAAGCAAAACAGTGAAAGAATCACACAGTCAGTAATTCAGCTTATGCTGGCAGAACTTTAGCTGATTCAAGTGAAACGTGCCTAGAGACTTGCAGCAAATCAGAAAGCTAAGATAGGTATATGCATAGACCAAACAGCCAATCCTAAGCGCCAGTCTGTCGCGTGAATTTGTACCTGTTTTCTATAATAATGCCTGTCTTAGAAGAAATACATGGAATAACACCATTATTTCCATGAGACTGTGTATTATATCCCAGCGGCCTCTCCAACACTTATGTGTAGTTTCGATTCACAGGGGCAATCCTGGCCTCCCTTTCCCCGTGTATTGCAGCAGCACATCTGCTCACATATTGATCCAGATCATGGGGCACAATCACCAGGGGAACAGGAATGCATGGCTGGATGTGAGGGGAAGAGGAACAGGGCCACAGCTTGCAGCAGCAGATCAAGAGATCTTATAATCACACAGTCAGGCTTTTACACAGACCTGAAGTGGGCGATGAAACTTACATCCCCCCACACTTGGTAAAAGTTGTAAAGATTAGACCTGGGTGGGTTTTTAGTTTTTTCTAATATTTCCTGTGGGAGCACCTAATACACAGTAAAGACAACGAATCAAAACATATGAGATAGAAAGATCCTTATTTCTGCCTAAAAGTGAGTAATTTCATTATTCATGTGCAACAGCTGATTTCAGGTTCTCTTCTCATTTGATCCCTAGGTCTGTACAGATCTAAGCTCCAACCCGTAGAGTGATGTACATATCCCTGCTGAGCGCATACCTGGGAGTCTACTCCTATGGAGAGGAAGAGTGCAATAAACTGGGAGAGCAAGAAAGAGAAAGAAAAACCTATAACCAAGCCTATAAATAGAAAGTGGGACACTGAACAGGAGTACAACAGCCAGCAGCCTACAAGAATATCAGGTAGATAAGATGATTTTTTCTTAAGGTGGTGATTAGGAGCGGAAGAGCCAGCTGTGAGAGAGAGCGACTCATAGCAGTAAGAGTCTTTAAGAGCACTGTCCATCAAGTCCTTCAGTATCTTATCCCTGCTCTTTATAAAATTATTTATGTGTTCTTTCTTATATACACACACAAAAGAAAAACTGGTAGATTTTCATACCAAAGGATTTAATCCTAAAATAATTTGTGCATCAATAACACCATACAATCTTGTGAATTTCCATATCTTCCAACAAGCTATCAGATAAGTTAGTAGGTCAATAAACAATTTTGCAGGAAGCTGTTGTGATAATTTTCTGCCATGTTTGGTCAAATTACCTTGTTCTTGCACTGTAAAAGTCTTATTTATGTGTTCCAGATCTTACACAGGTCTTACACAAATAAAACATGCTAGTTCTGCTGAGTTGTACAGTGGTTTTTAGGGGAAGACTAGTATTTGGAAAAAAATAGAGTCAGTTAAAACAATCTCAGGTCATAGGAATATTTTCAAACTGATTTGATTCCAATACTAACCAAAAGAAAGATTAATAATTATATTTCCCTGTTAAATTTACTTTACATACATATGTATATGTATGTAGATAGAAAAATAGGTGTAGCTAGATATAGATGTAGATAAAAAAACTGTACCTTTTTAATAAATTGGAAGGTTGAAATACAAATACAAATATCTCCAAAACAATATTTTTATCAAATTAGAACTAGTCAGACTAACTGATATGAATTTTTTAAGAAAAAATCCCACAATATTTAAGGATGATGAATATCACTGCCTAGTAAAATCACTCATGTTTGATCAACATATCTACTAGTGATGTTAGTTTACCACTCAATAATATTTTCAGTGTACAGCATTTTATATTCATTGTTTCAAAGACTGTATCTTTTTCTGTTGATCAAAGTATTGAATCTACAACAGAAATTTATGGCAGCTAATAAAATTTACATAATTTGGAACAAAGAATCCATAAATCTTACTTTTCCTCTTTTCTCATTAAAATATCAGATTTTTTCATGCTTAGTTGTGACTGAAGCACACGCTCTTTTCTGAATTGGGTGTGTCACCTGTGCATAGGCAAACAGCCGTGGGTGATGCATAAAAGCTGCCCAGTTATTCAGTCCTCAGTTTGTGAGAGGGTTTTTTCCTATTAATCTAGCCTCCCCCTCTATCTCTCCAAAGCAGAAGTTTCTAAATGAAATTGACACAGGAAGTAGACCCCTGAAATTCTTGCTGAGGTGGATTCCTTGCCTTTCTGCAAAACCTATTCTTATGTTGTGATTGATTTTCATTCAAAAATTTTACCAGGATTTGCTGATTGAATCAACAAATAAGGGCCATATTAATACCATATTAAACATATTCACTATTGTAATGTCCAAACGATACAGATATAAGTTTCTCTTTCCATCGGCCTTGTGCTCATGTACTTTTTACAATGTACATACAAATTAAATCTGAAAATTTAAAAAATACCAATTTTTTCATCTTATTTATTGATTTTTAGAATAATCCATCGAGTCTCTGCAAGGGTTGCGTATCTATTAGTGAGAGTTCACAGACCTGAAATAGATCACAGAGAATTTTATAGTAAGTTGACCAATTAAAACAGGAAGATTTTCTTGATGATTCATTTCTCAGTGCTTTTTTATTTTTTTCTGTGCATTTTTGTTCGTAGCTGATTGATGTTTCTGTGAGAAAACTATAATGGGGCACATCTTTTGAGGACACTTTTATTACACAGGCAGCACAGTGGGAATGATTATACAGTCATAAAAAAATACCAAAATGTCTTTCCATGTCAAAGGACACTTTCTGTAAGTGCCAGTCCGAAGAACCTGTCATGACTTCAAGATCTGCTTCTTCAGTTGGCTGGCAGACAGCACAACACATCGTAAAGTGACAGTCCCCTTGAGGGGGCCAAAATGTCTTAAGGGATTTCACTCCCTACAGTAGCAAAACAGGCTGTTTTAAATGCTATTAAGGCCATAACTCTGACACAAGACTTAAATTTCCCTGCCTTGACCAGAATGCCTGAGCGGAGCAGTCCAATCCAATCTGTTGAAAAGACTAGTTCAAGCAAAGAAAGAAATTCAAAAGATATTTTAAGTTATGGCACCCAATCTTGAAGACAGTTGGAGTCAAATGGCTTCTTAATTACCAAGTATCACTCGGTGCACTTTAAATTCTATATAGAAACAAAAACGGAATTAAACTTTTAGTAACTAAGAAGGTCATGAGAAAAGATTTGTCTTAAAATGTCATCTCAGAATCCCAAATAACATGATGCCAAGTAAAATTCAGGTATATATATCACATCAAGTTCATAACAATTCCTGCAAATAGCTTGGGAAACCTCATTATAAGTTTAACTTTTTCAGGTGATAAAGGTCATGTTGTAGGTAGTGTTCTCTACAGCTATTTGAAACCAGCAAAATGTCTTGTGGAGAAAAACTGTATTAAAACTGCTGATCTATCTTTTCTGTAAGATCCTCAAGGAATTCAACACACAGATAGAGTAAATGGAATAGAAGGGAAAAATTAATCTGAAGTATAACAATACTGAAGAAATGAAATTAAAATACAGTATCAAAAGAACAATATTATTAAAAACACTCTATAGTTGGATGAAGCGCCTGACTGGTGTGTTTAGTTGAAATATGTATTCTGTCTGTGGTATTGCAAGATTCTCACCTGAAATAGGTCCTTAAAATTAAATAACATGCTTTGTTTTCTGATGAACTGGTTATTAATTTATAACCCTTTTTGTTGCAGGTTACTCTGGAGATACAATTATCCAGAATCATGATTTCCTTCTGTTACATTGCTTTGTTGATCCATCACTCTTTTATATGCTACATCTCACAATTATTATAATGGACTTCCAGTCTAAGGAATAGTAGTTTTGAGTGTGACTTATGGTTTTTCCCATTTTGCTCTCTTTTTCAATGTTACCTATTGCTATACTGAATCTTTCCCTTTCTTTGAACCCACACAGAGAGCCCAAAGTGATCTCCTGGCCTGAGAGAGTCATGGACACCACACTTCTCCTGGCTGTGACTGTGGGGTGCTGTTGTGACTCCACCCCAAGTCCACACAAACTTATTTTGCTCGACCTTGGGAGTGTTCGCCCTCTGGACCCAGAGGAACATTGGATGAGTGTAACACCAAAGAAAAGGGTTAGGAGTTGAAAGGATTTTGTCAATGACAGCTGTAACTGTATTAGTGAGTCTTCCTTCTGTTATCCAGGACAGTTTGTGTTGGCATTGTTTTTTGACGTCTGTTAAGAGTGAGCCAACTTTCCATATATTCCTGCATTGTTGTAGTTGAATCAGCAACGACTACTTGTCATAACTTGATTACACTGCTGAGATTCTAAGAAGCCAAAGTGTGTGCTTTCTTTTCCCAAACAATCTTTTGACTAGCAGTTGCATCTACATATATGTATTGAAATCAGCGGTGAGAACAGACTAAGTTCAACGGGCAGCATGGGGTGAGGACGGGTACAGAAGTAAACACTTACACTTAGGCACTTAAATTACCTATAACACCTAAGTACAAGCCTGAACACGAAGGCTAAGTGGCATTTGAGATGCCTTAACATACTTATATCATTTGAATTTCATCTGACCTTGCAGAAGACATGATTGTTTCCAATATCTTGTGTCATATATTCCAGTTCCATACATATGTATACGTATGTTTGTGTATAGATATATACACATATATATCTATATATAATCTATCTATATATATTTATATATATCTATATATCTATATATCTATATATATCTCCTTGTATATCATGCACTAGATATCCCTGGTCGGGCAACTGAACCAAATTCAAAGTTTGCATTGGATGTAACAAATTCACACAACATTGAACTTCACAGTTTTCACTTACTCTTTTACTTCCCTCAGCCAGATTTATTTTGGGTGGATACTTCTAACTGAACACAACTTTGAAGATAATGGATCCCAAGATATCGGGTAGATATTTAAACATAAAATTTGGTGATTAACTTTAAACCTGGCCAGAACGCAGGAGTCTGAAAAGTGTGTGATTGCTCTAGGGTTTTGATGGATATCTAGAAGCAGCAGGTAAATTGTAGGTAGTTTACAAGATCTACTGTCCCTAAGGTCTAGTTTTTCAAATGGAGTGAAAGAAAATACATCAGATGATGTCACAAATTTTAAAACATGTATTGAGTAAGTCAGCTTTATGGGAAGCTTTATGGGAAATTTGTAGACCCATCCCTCAGGTATAGGCTTTGGCTAACTTGGAATTTTAATGGTGAATAGCAAAAATACACTTAGATAACTGGAAACATCATGTTCTAAAAGACTGAAAGACTGCCATGGAATGTAACACAAATTCCTAGACTCCTATATTTTATCTAGCATGTTTAGGTTTTGATTAAGATGAAGTTTTTAAGACAAAATATTTTTAATGCAAGTACCTATATGTAGCAGTGAGAATTAAAACCAAAAGGTGGCAGTACTGTATACACTAAACATTGGGTCTGTAAGATAATCACAGAATCACAGAAGCATGGAATATGCTGAGTTGGAAGGGGCCCACAAGGATCGTCAAGTATAACTCCTGGTCCTGCACAGGACCATCCCCAAGATACACATCATGTGCCCGAGGGTATTGTCCAAATGCTTCTTGACCTCTGTCAGCTTAGTGCTGTGACCACTTCCCTGGGGAGCCTGTTCCAGTGCCCAACCACCCTCTGGGTGAAGAACCTTTTTCTAATATTGAACATAAACCTCCCCTGACACAGTTTCAGGCCATTCCCTTGGATCCTGTCACTGGTCATCACAGAGAAGAGATCAGCGTCTGTCCTTCCTTTTACCCTCACAAGGAAGTTGTAACTGCAACGAGGTCTATTCTCAGTTTCCTCTTCTCCAGGCTGAAGAAGCCAAGTGACCTGAGCTGCTCCTCATACAGCTTTCACTCCAGTCCCTTCCCCATCTCTGTTGCCCTCCTTTGGACACTGTCTAATCACTTAATATCTTATGTTGTGGTGCCCAAACTGCCCCCAGCACTCGAGGTGAGGCTGCCCCAGCACAGAGCAGAGCAGAACAATCTCCTCCCTTGCCCAGCTGGCCATGCTGTGCCTGATGCCCCCCAGGACCCGCTTGGCCCTCCTGGCTGCCAGGGCACTGCTGACTCATGTTCAAATTGCCACTAACCAGGACCACGGGTCCCTTTTTGCAGCAATGCTGTCCAGCCTATCATTCCCTGCTCTGTATACACAACCAGGTTTGCCCCATCTCAGGTAGAGAATCCAGTTCTTGCCCCTGTTAAACGTCTATAGTTGGTGATTTCCCAGTCCTCTAATTTGTCGAGATCTCGCTGCAGGTCCTCCCTGCCTTCCAGGGACTCAACAGCTCCTCCCAGTTTTGTATCATCTGTGACCTTGCTTAGTACCCCCTTTCAGTCCTATGTCCAGCTCATTAATGAAGATATTGAAGAGCACAGGGCTGAGGATGGAGCCCTGTGTAACCTCACCAGTGACAGGTCACCAGTCTGATGTCACCCCACTCACTTTAACACTTTGTGCCCAACCCATGAATCTGTTGCTCACCTGTCACATGACATGTTTTTCCAGCTGCATGTTGGCCATTTTGTCCAGCAGGATCCTGCGAGAGACAGTGTAAAATGCTTTGTTAAAATCCAAATATTACTGTTGTGAGTCTTATGTACACATTTGTACATGTGCTGTGATTTAAATATGTTTATGTGTGTTTGTACTGTCTTACTGCTCTTTGAGATTATGAATGAAAAACAAGAAAGAGAAATTCCATTTTTTCATGTTACTTATATTACTTTACACTTCCATTAAATCTTTTAAAGTCGCAGGCCAAATGCAAAAAGAGAATATACATATCATGCGAAAGTGGAATAAATGGGTACAAGTTAAGTAAAAATGTTCTTCAGAGAAGTGTAATGAAACTGAATGGCTGAAATGCTGTATCGCAGAAGATTTAGTAAATGTGAGTAGCAAATATTGCCCTAAGAAAATAATTTAGGGTTAGAATAGCCACTCCGTATTATTTTTCAGAATTTACAGAACATACATTTATTTGTTTCCAATAAAAAGGAGTTTTTAGTTCCTGGCTCGACTGTTGACCTAAAATAAATTAATAAAATTAACTACAGTTAATGTATATAACCATTCTGGATGGAAATTAAAGATTTATATTGCATTGACTTTTACTATACAGAATCAAATTATTTATCTAAAACTTCTAATGTCAAGAAATAGAAACATAACCATAATTTATAAAATATGAACTTAAAATTATTCAAGATTAACAAGAGCTAAAAATGGGTGGGTTGAACAGCACAGCTTCCTAATATTCCAGAATGAAATCTACATGACATACCTCTGGGGTTGGAGCTAAACATGTTTCTGTTTCACAGATGTCTGTTTAAAAAAAAAATAGTTCTCAAATTTTTTTTAGTCTCATGTGAGACAAGTTATATGAAATTAAATTAAGAATTTGAAAGAATACTAATTAACATTTAGTTTTGTGCAATTTCTTTAAAGTTTTCCATTGTTTTCCAAAGCTATCAGAAGTAATGATCTCTTGCTCCCTTTGTATCTTTTATCTTTCTTACTGTAGATTACAAGTGTTTGTTTTTCCTCTTTCTCAGTAGGTGTTTCTGCAAATTAATAGCTCCCTAGTTAGTTCATCCCTGGGTCTTGGTAGCCTCACCATTTATGCTGTGTAAATGCAAATTCACTGCTTTGAAGTCAGTCAAGATTTTCCCTCAGAAAGACGTTCTTGATTCTGCAAATGGTCTGCTCTGAGGTCAGGTCCTGCTGTGAAATTTAGATTAGTCTTAGCTTGGTCTTGGCCCCATCCAACCTTCTGAGGTGTCATGCACAGCAGATTTTGAACCCCAAAACTCCCCCATATGCTGTCACAATGGAGTTTGAGAAGCACTGCTCTTACAGTCACCGTTATGGTGACACAAACATATTGTTTTAGATGTTTGAAATAGAAAAGCAAACACATTTTTGGGGCCACTGAGGACTCAAGGAGACTCAAGGCTAAGTGCTGCAGGTGTAGCCAGGATGCTCAAGAATGGTTTAAGCATGAGCAGTCTGACCACAAGCCCAGTCAGTCTGCACAGGTCGGCCTCCAGGTCAGTGATCAGGTCCAAGTGGAATATAAACTTAACAAAATATCCAGAAACACCCTGGTGTTTTTAATTCCCTGTTTCTCCCCCAACAGAAAAGTAGAGTATTTTTCTGTGACGCTTTTTGAAATTAGGCAAGTTGTGATGGATGCACTCAACATCATATTAAAATCACTTTGCTAATACCTCTGATAGTGATTCTTTAAGCCAAGCAAATCATTCATTTGTGACACAAGTGAAAATATATGGGAAACAATGAGCAATGTCAAGGACTCTGTAGAGAACTCCAGAGGACAATTAGTAAAGGGTAATGATTTAGGAGACCCAGAATCAAAGGAGAGAGGTTCAAACCAAGTTACCTACCAGGAATATAATTATGTCTAAGCTAGAAATCCAATATTTCTCACTACATCAGTAAAAATAAGTCTGACAGACACTGACCTTCTATGTTCTCAAAGAAAGATTGATTATTTTTAAGGGAAAAAAAAAAAAAGAAGATATTCACTGTGTTCTTTCCTCTGGTTATCAGATACCAGAGGAGCAGAAAGCAACTTCAGTTCTCCCTCATCTCTGCAAGTGGAGAGAGAAAGAGGAGGGCTGTTTGAATTGCCTTTTTGGCTTTCCTTGATTTAAAGTTTTATGAGCAGCAGAGGAGGATACTGAAAGTTTCTGATGGCTTTTAAAGAACAGGTGGAATTTAACCTGACCTACTGTAGAAGAGAACTCCCAGAAAAAAGGAACTGAGAGAAGAAAAAACCACAGGTGAAGCCGAGGGAGCAGAAATAAAAGATGGCTTCACAAAAGCTAATTTTATCTTTTACAAGATGACTTCATAGAACTGTCTCCATAGTACTTGCAAAGAGTCAGATATAATATTAAAAAAAATCTAAAGTTATTCTCTTGTTCTGAGTTACCTTGTGGACTTGCCTGTCTTTTGCAAATGACTACATAGTGATATGAGGGAAGTTAGTGCTTTTGGACTGAAGTTCACAATTTGAGTGAAATTAAGTTTGCTGATCAGAAGAGAAAGAAAAATAAATAACATTTAAAAGTCAGTAATTAAACCTCATCTAAAAAGATTCTCTTTTTCTTAAAAGAAAAAAAAAACAGAAAATAAATTTCCAGAATTTTAAAGACACCAAGATTGAGAGAAATCTTGAGCATATTATTTGTTCAAAATAAATTATTTTTCTCTCTTAAAAAGATAATTTAAAAATGAAGTAATAAATAGCATTGAGTAGTGATTTAAAAAATTTTGAAAATATTTATTTCATATTGTTTGTAACATTTATGCCCTCTGTCACTGTAGTGCTCTTACCAGTGTTTCTGTGAAACTTCACAATTCTTATGCTAAAACTATGATTTCTTTTCCTAAGAACACATTATTTCAAAACCAGGTGCAGAACATACACAGAAATGAAATTTGTAGTATATATCTGTATCTTGTCATGATATAGGCTTTATTAAAGGGAACTTAAAGTTTTCAGTGCTTCCTGAGTTGTACAGTTATGAGGCATCCACCAGGTCAGTGGCACTTTTAGTTTTAACTAAGCTCAACACTTTAAAACTGATTGATGCCTGTCAAACAAATTTAGGCGGTGGGGGAGCAAGTTTACTTAATCTATGAATCTGTCTGTGTGTGATCACAAACGTGGTTACATATGTGACCTTTTATATCTGTATTTGTACATACATACATACATACATATATGCATAACTATTGTTCTGCCTTGATGAATTTCATTAAGTCTCCTCCTTAGTATTTGTAGGTGGTAATAATTTTAAAATGCACTGTAGGAGGAAGACACAGAGGCTCCCTATTTTTTCATTCTCCCTTGATCCACCCACTCAAATGAACAAACAACTCTTCCCACTGAACACTCCCTCCAAGTACCTGGGAATGTTAGAAAAGTCTTACCTTCCTTCTGCTTTCGTTTGTGGAGGACTTAAAAAAATCTCCAGATTTCATATTCAGTTGACATATTTGGCAAAACAAGTAATGGTTACAAAATGGAAAAGTAAGCAAAAATCAAGCAAGTTATGGATGCAAATTTGCATAATATTTTTGATTGATAATTCTCTAGAAACCCTACTGAATGTCTAAACGGACTAATTTATACACTGGTCTTTTTAATCTACTAATGCAGTAGTAATTTTTAAATTAATATTCACTGCTGAAGAAAGATTTAAACTAGCAAGGGGGTTGTTAGAAAAAAATAAAATTAAAAAATGGAAAGAAAGACTAATTCTCCCAGAATAGTAAACCTGTAAAATTTTAAGTCTGGATGTTTATTTTCATCCCAGATTTTTTAATTAAGTTTTCTATTTTATTAAAATTTACAACAGTTCTCAAAAGAAAAATTTTAAATTTCAAATGTTATGTACATATTTCTGTAGTCTGCAAACTAACAAAAATATCAATCTGAAAATTTCATCTTAATTAGAAACCATTAAAAATCTAGATGAAACTATTAGAGAGAACTCATGGTCCTGTTACTAAACGTGGCGAATTTTGATCCTTTCCTGCTTATGGTAGTGTAATTCAATGCTATCCTTGTGTCAGTTTTTATAATTCTAACTTAGATGTATTGGTTCATTTGAGGAGTACAATCTCTGCCATTAGCTTCTTTCTGGTAGTTTGTTTTTTTCTTGATTTTAGGTATCCCAGTGCTTGTCATTCTGGCTATTCTAAATCTCTAAAGAATTTAATTCCCTTTCATTTTATTCATATGCACTGATTTCAAGAAGATGTGCATTCCCAGAACACAGATACTTCACTTCTGCTTTTGCAGTAGTGCACCCCAGCCTTCCCATCATAGCCCTAACTGTAATATAGAAACACAGAAACATAGAAAATTTCTGTCGTGAGGGAAAAGCCCCGTTGTAGGGCTAAGGATGCAGTCAAGTCCACTGAAGTTTATTGCAAATTGGGAGTTTACAGAGAATAGACATAAACTCCAGAGCAAGAAATATTTACCGAAAGATGAAGAACAAAATATATAAAGCCCCAACTGGGGATGCAAGCATAAAGAATGAATCAGAATATTCAAAAGATTTTTAAATTGGTTTATTTATTCAAGGATTAACTTTTGTCTTCATTCTGCATCATCTTTAATCAGCTAATCTGTAACTCACAAGAAAAGTGGATTGCAGTCCAGGGGCTACAAGCCAATATACCAGATATGGCACTGGACTGTAACTACCATTCCAAGCAGTAGTAAAATGAGCAGTTGGACTGTGCGTATTTGACTAATGTCCTGGGTCATTAGTGATGTAGAAACAAATGGATAACAAATGGTTTTATCATATTTTTAATGTTTTTCAGTTTGGAGAATGACATATTTTAGCCAGCAAGGTATCACAATTTTATTGCAACAAAAAACTGACATCAGGCACAGCTCACGGGGAGCAAAGGGAAGAGAAAATTCAATGCATCCTAAGCCCTTAAGCTTGTAGTCAGAAATAAAGGCTTTTAAACAGCTGTTGCCATGAAAGTATGGGGCCATTCAATGATACACCCTTAGCTACACCAGTCATATAAGACTTTGCTGGCACCACTCCTTTCAAAATTACTTTTTCAAAATTGACAATCTTTTTCCATTAGTGATTGAAGAGATTTAGAAAGAAAGGATATTTCTTGACTTATTTCCTTTTTCCAATAGACCTAATTTTTAACCACTTGGAAGTGGAATTTTCTGATGTAAATTGTCAGCTCTTTAGTGGCAAGCTACTAATTTCAATGACTTTGCTAACATTATTTTTTTTCTACAGCATCAGATTTAAAACAACTGCACTTTTCTGACAGGAATTTAGTTACTTCTCAATGCTCAGCGAATTATGGAGAGCAAAAGGGATGTGTTGATTATTAAGGGTTATCAATATACACTATATCACAGGGTGGAAGATTTGAGGGGCAACTGGAGACAGATAAAAGAGAATCAGACAAAAATCAAAACTACATATTCACAGCGTCCTACTGTGATAATACTGAAAGAGTATGAGTTTCATCCAAACATCCTGAGAATTACAAGCCATAAACCAGATAAAAACCTAATATATATTGAGGAGAAGTCATTTAAGTTTTACGACTTTTAACATTTTTTAAAGATCCAAAACTCATAGATGTTGTAGAAGAAGTGAGTTGGATGAGGAAGTAGGGATTTAAATGAAGAAACAATAAGGAGTTTACAAATCACAGTCAGAAAATCAGGAAAAATGGACGAATACAAATGCAAGGAACAAGCTATTTGTAGTTCAGCATCTTTAGATTGAACTGCATTTATAAAAGATCCATTCTTTTCTTCATAAGTTAATACTGATATTTTTTAAGATGTTAACCTGATTGCAAATGTGTTTGTGACAGAGGCAATAATTCCATCTAGGAAACCTGGAAAAAATCTGAGTGGGAATAATAATGTTGCCTGAAGCATTTACATTTTTTGACACAGAAAGGAAAAAACTTGTTTTAAGAACTCGAGAACCATTTTTTTCCTCTCCTTACACTTCGTAGATGCTTCTTGCTCCTGATAAGATTGCCATGAGGTTGGCTAAGCAGTCTTCAGTTTCAGTTATGCATACAACCTAGAAGATGTTAGAAGAGATTTTATCACCTGCAAAGATGGGCATCAATTATGTATAGTGAGAGCCAGATTTTCTAGGAAGTTAGAATGACAGAATGTGATGGAAAATACTGTGTTTGAACCTTTTCTCATCCTCTCTCTCCTGAGAGTTTTCTAACAGATTGTGGTGGTTTTGATTGGCTCAAAAGATCAGTAAAGTATTTTTAACATCTAGGAGAAATTTGGACCCCTCAGAAGCTGCTGTGGTAGGCTTGGGGAGGTGTCTGAGGGGTGGGGAGTGGCACAAAGATGGCTCCTGTGTGTCCTGAGTGTAAGTTCTGGAAGTTTTACATCAAGTCCAGCAGAGCCAATCTCTGATGGCTCTGAAGGTGATGGACATGCTGCCGGCCAAGATTGGGCCAATTGGAGGTGTTGGTTACGCCTCTGTGAAAACATATTTAAGAAAAATTCAAAACAAGGCAGATGCGCACTTCTTTCACTTCTTTGTAGTTAGAGCAGGAAGAAGTGGAAGTGAAAATATGTAGAGGGAAAACAGCATAGATAACGCCAAGATCAGTGAAGAAGGTGGGGGAGGAGGTGCCGGAGCTGAAATTCTCTGCTAGC
>VZRM01006295.1:169695-200184 GCA_013397955.1 Grantiella picta | reverse complement strand
GAGACAAAGAGTATTTGTAGTGGAAGAATTGTAGTGATGAACAGATTTAAGAACCTGCTCTGTGGACTGAAAAAAATACCTCACACTCTGCCCCTACCTGAGTTTGTTGGTTATAAAAGAGGAAAGGGGGTGAATACTATAGGTTCGTAAGAGGGAGGGGGGGAGTGAACAAAATAATATATGAAAAGTGTATTTTCGCCTTGCATTTATCCTCCAATTCTGTTAGGTAATTAAGCACTTTTTTGCAACTTTAAGCTTAGAGCCTGTTTGCCCTTTTTCTTTTTCTGTGCGTCCTCCTACCAACCAGTGTCCTATCTCAGGTGACTCATGAGATTGGTGTGTTTTGTTTTTAAGTGGTTTTTTTTTTCTGTAGCAAGAAAGAGTCAAGGTGCCTGGCGTTTAGTCAGGGTCAAACCTTGACACAGATATAAATTGATCATTCGTTTCAATCACTGATTTGGCTGTAACACCAGTAAAAATAAATGACGTGTATGTTTTTTGAAAGAAAAAACAACAAAAACAAACCAAAAAACAATGTGAAATCTCATTTATTTTATTATTTTAAGCTGCTGAATATATTTCTTAAATTCTAAACAAAATGAATCAGTGTTATTTCATTTAGGTTTCACAATATTTTAACAAAGTTAATGGAATTACTTCTGCATAAGAGAAGAAAAGGACAGAGAAAAGCAGGCCCTTTTTTAAAGCCTTCTCCCCCTCAGAAAGTTGCTGTTTATCAAAGGGAAAATAAACCCACTCTACTCGTGTGATAAAATTTAAGTCACAAAATTAATTTTGGCAATTTAAGTGAAAACAGTTTGCTCAGAATATCCAAATACTAAGTGGTCTGAACTAGATTTTTCAAAAGCAAGATGAAATAATGTTTTAATTAACAGATTGGAATACTTTGTTTCTGTTAGGCCTCCCTCATTTTTTTTAGTAGAATCACAGACTCCTAATGTCACCATTGTTCTAATTCTGGATAATTTTGCTATGTTTTTAAATATTCCCTCAAAATCTAGTTGAGTAATAGTCTAATATATGGACTTCCATCTTGTAGAGTTACTTCATCAAATAAATACGTATTTCAAATTTTCATTCTCAATCAGGATAAAAAACAATTTGGAAATATTGGACCTTACTGTAAAAGACTAGAAAAAAAGAAGGTTAAACATGTAACCAGCTATTTATTACATAAACCTAAAGGTAAATCTCATATTAATTAATAAAATTGGAAGATGGAGCACTAGTTTCAGAAGGAAAGAAATAAGAGATAAAAGCCAAAAGATCATCTTGGACATCATCTGAACAACAATTGCAGTGGAAGTACCTTTAGAAAGGCTTCTGTATTAGACTCATTTAAACATGACAAGAAATAAACCTTTCACCATATTAGTCAATATGTGGCCTGTGAAAAAAAGTGAAGATATTTTCATGTAGCTGAACCCAGTGAAGATAATTATTCAATAGGGCAGATATCATCTTGTGGCAGACAGCTTAGCAAAACACAGTTGAAGTTTCTAACAGCTTGTGTTCCTTAGTTCACTCCCTCTCTTCTCTCTTTAACACTGCTTTGGCAGCATCTATTATATTACTGAAAAGCCCATTTTCATTAAATGACTGTGTTGATTTGGAGTGACTATGTTTTTCAGCCACTTTAGTAAATGAGCATTTCTCCTCAGCAATTTTCTGAAAAGTGTCAAGAAAAGGCAGTACTTTCAAAAAAATTCTGAAATTATATTGCTGGAGTTGTGAGATAGCTGTATTACTGCCACTACTGCCTTTTCTCTATTGGTCAAAATAAATCCTTAATAACAATAACAGGTGAAAGCAGCTACCAGTTTTAACCCTAGAAAATAATTGGGTGGGGAGGGGGATAGGGAAGGAGAGGAATATTAGAAACATTTTGCGTCATTTTAGTGACCATCGAAGTTGAAAAGAAGAGATTAATTCTTCTTCTACATTGTAATTATGTCAGAGAAGCAGTGAAGTTCTGTGTATGGTGTGTGTATTACTTTTTTCATTCTCAAATAAACATTTGACTATTTGATTGCAAGGCATCAGACACAACAAAGAAGTAATAAAAAATAATTTTCTAGAGACATTGCTCAGAATTATGCTTCACAGATTTTCTGAAGAAGAGCGACACTGGGTGAGGGAGAAAGTTTCTGATAATATTTATTTAACTCAATAGCTACAATTTGGGTAATAACTTCTCTTGAGGCAAATAATTTTCCTGTATCATACACTGTGCTGAAAGGAATAAAAATAATTTCTAGTCCCTAAATTGTAGACAGCAAGTCAGACACAAGGCATTTCAGTTGTCTGCAGAAAATCATGGTAGGCTGGGATTACTTGTGTATTGAGTCCATGTGAGTTACTGTCATTCTGGTTGTGGTATTCTGGGGAACAGATGGGACTAGGTATTTTAAAGTCAGGAGTGGTGACCTGGAATTTCACAAAAGTCTTCTACTTAAGTAGCAATTAGAAGTGAATAATTTCTCATCTGCTTGGTTTGGAGAGGTGCAGAAAGAGAACAAATATTTCATCTTTTACCAATCCTTCCCAAAAAACCCAGCTGTTGCCAGTCCAATTTGAAAATAATAGACAAAATCATTCCAAAGCATTCAGAGAAAGCCTTAGTTATGAAGAGTTTGGATACACTAGTAGAGGTCTTACACCTTTCCAGTTTAATATTTGTGTATTGGTATGTGTTTGCCAAAATATTCTTGAGAAGAGAGAGAATATAAAATAAAAATATTGTGATTTGGAGACCAATAAGGATGGCAGAAGGTATGGGATGAGTCCCTGAGCTAACAAATCTTTATTTAGTCAAGCAGATTTATTATAGAAAATAAACAAAAGAAGTTAAAACTTTTATTCTGCTTGGCTATCTCCCTCCCTTTCCTTCAAGATTAAGTTTATAGACTCATAGAACCATTTAGGTTGAAAAGACCTTAGAGATCATAAAGTAGTTTCACTAGACCTTGGCTTTCCTTCCCTGTAGAAACATCTTTGCGGCTCTGGGAAGGTCAGGAATAAAACTGTGTTACTTCCTGCTGTGCAGCTGCTGGTAGTTACCAGCCTTGGGCATCACTAGCTAAGGTCAGGCACTTGTCTCCTGTTGCTGTGGCCCTGGCTCAGCTGAGAGTCCCTAGCCCACTGCACAGTGGCAGTGCCCCGCGGGACGAGTCTTGGGAGTAAAGCAGCCCTAACTAAAGGGGGTGCTCCCAGAGAGCCTTGGAGTGAAGCTATTGGCCCTGCTTGTCTTCCCTCCCTCATTACATATAAAGATATATTCTACAAAGTTCTCCTTTGTCTGCCAATGCCGTGTTCTCTGATTGGAAAATTCAAGGTTCTGTACTCTCCTCCCTTGTTCCCTCATAAGATCAAGTTATTGTCAATCCAGAATTCTATGTACCCCGTTGGCCCTTTCGGTTTCCCCCTCCCTTTTTCCCCCGCTTTAAAAACCACCGCACAACGCAGAACTCCCTTTTCGGGTCGCCGATCCAGTCCCGTCCCGTCCCCCCTCCATCTCCCCTTACCCTTCTAATAAACCTCCTGGACCGCCAATCCGACTGCCTGCATCTCTTGTCTCCGCTACCGATCTCTGGTTCACGCGGTTTCCCCGAGAGTTCCGCCGTTCCCGGCCGCCTCGCCCATCCCCGAGAGCGGGCTGCCCCGGTGGGGCTCTGACTGAGCAGCTAACCCGATCTCGAACTGAGCTTGGGGTCCGGGACCCCATCAGTCTCCATGATTCTCTCTCATCTCCAGGACCTTCCCCCAATTTTGAGAGCTTTCCTAAAGCTAAGATCTTCCCCTTATTCTTTCTGGAATTTTTTCCTGTTTCCTTAGCCTTCTCTTTGTTTCAGACTTAATTTTTTGTAGCGCTTTCTGGAAAATCAAGTCCCTGGTTTTCACAGTCAAAATGGACAGTGTGCATACACAAATTCTCCCAGTTTTGTAATTTCTAGGGTTTTTTGTCTCCTGTCTCTCTCTTAAATGGAGGATCCACTTCTGAGAAGAATCCAAGAATTTTCAAAATTTGCAGCCAAGTTCATACCAGGGACAGCTACCAAGTATCAGGCTTTCTCTTGAAGATCCAAGAATTCACTTTTTCACATTTGCTCACAAACACACAAACATCCAGTTAGATTCCATGAGTTTACATTCAAAATGAAAGCCTTTTTTCCTTTTCTTTTTTTTATTTTCTTTTTTTTTTTACCCGCATACAACACATGGGAAAGGGTCTTTTCCCAATAAGCAGCTTACCTCTTAATAAATAGACTTCTAGAGAGAAGGGAGAAATCCTCCCCATTTATGTTTGAAATGTAAGATGCTGATCCACACAATGCCAATGTTAAGAATTTTGTTTTCTGGCTTTGCAAAATCTGCTAGCCCTAGATACAAGTTTTTGCTAAACCAGAGGGAGTAGGGAAACTGGCCACAATTTTATCCTCACCTGTAATACATATTAAGCTACTGATTAATTCCTTGCTTGAGGAAACATGGATTTTTCATCTGGGTTCCTGAAGTCCAGAAGAGGCAACCTGAAGGTTGTTTCTTGTACAAACTGAAAACTTGTATAATTTCCATTTCTATCCATTATATAATTTATCTGTAGAGATCACTGGTCTGAGAATAAGCTTGGGTCACAAGTTGTCATGAATTTCTTGAAAACTTACAGAAACATATTTCTGCATAGGAGCCTTTCAGGTTGAGAAAGAGCTGAGCAAGTTTTTGAAAAGTTCATCACTACATTATGATTTTATCAAGTTGCCTAAATTCATGCATATGCTCAGGCTTTAATCTACATAGACAAAAAAAATCATTACTTTTCCTACTTCTTTTTTATAAATTGTTTCACTACTGAATTAAGTCAAAATTGCATCAGCTCGGAGATCTAGCCAAAGTTTTCATGTAGCATCTTTCTTTGCAGCTGCACTAATTGAATGTCAGGAAACATTTCAGACAGTTCTGTGGCTGTTAGAAAGAATAAAATTCTCTAATGCAATACTACAATCCATTGCATCTTATATCTAATTCCAACAAGTGTATCAAATCTCTTAAATGTAACAGGAAAAATAACATTTGAGTGCTTAATATTCTGTCTACAGGCAGATGGAATTCACCTTACCATCTGCACATTTTTTAGGCTCAAAGGGGTTTTTTTGTGGGAATGATGGAGGGTTTTACACCATAATAAACTAATTAATGGCATAATCTGGTTTCACATATGTTGAAATGTTCAAAAGAAAGTATAAATATTTCATTGGTTTAAATATTGGGATTAATCAGCCATGCTTCTCTTATTTGCATATAAAATTTTTGATGGGTATTTTTTTGTTGTTGTTTATTTATTTGGGTCTTTTTTTAAATACTTTTGGGTTTACTACATATTTTACTAGGAAAGTTGTTAAAGGCTTTGAGGGGAGGATATTACTGAAGCTATTTTAATGTAAGATTTAATTCATATTCCTACACTGAATCTGATAAGAATTTCCTGAGGTGAGTGATGTAACTGTTTAATTTCTTTGGTGTTTACTGTGTGTGCTTTTTATTTGTGTTCTGTTCAAAGCATATGGCAGAACACCAAAAAAGGCAAACATCTGTTTATCTTATTCTTGGACAATACTTCCTGAATTAAATGAAACTGCATAGAAGGAAAAAGGGAATGCTATTTGTCTGTAGCCAAATTGTCAGGAGTAGTTTGGAGAAACTGGGAAAGTTAGACGAGAGGGAATGAAACAAATTTTTTAAAAAATTTTTAAAAATTTAAAAATTTAAAAAAAGGAAAAAAGAAATCTTCCTGGGGATTGACTTTGTTGAAGTACATTAAGACCCTGAGAGTTTCTGAACTCAAACCAAAGCAAAAAGCAGAGCCTCACTCAGGAAAGACAAAGAAAGAAAAGTGGCAAATTTTTTATCAATTTCTTTTATTTCAAGCTTTTCCATAAATACAGTTCCATTCTGTTTCAAACAATGCTTTATATCAATGTGCTTGCTAATAATATATCAAGGTGGGGTTTATTAAGGATCACAACATGTGAAAGGAAAAATGTTACAAGAATCTAGTGAAAGAAAGGCATATATTACTGCTACTAGATATACCATTGCTCATTTGCTTATTTTTGTTTTGGAAGAATGTCTCTGCTAGGGGTGGTCTAGCTCGGTATTAGCAGATTTCTGTTTGATGAAAAAAAGCCTAGATTTCTCTTCACATATGTGCCACAATTACTACGTATAAGAATCATCTGCTAGTTAAGTATAAAATCAGAAGTCACCTTTCTTTGTAACATTTATTACTCAGTTGCCAACACAAGCAACTCCAGGGCTGGCACGATCCGCAGCAGAGCACTCTAGCATGGTGGATAGGGCAGTTCCTGAACTGGGGAAACCTCCTGGCCAGCCAAGAAAGCTGCTGGGAGCCCCTAGCTTGTGTGACAGCTGCTGACAGACCTGAGCAGGGCCAGAAGCAATGGTGGCAGGCCTCCTCCTTTATGAAAGAACCCTTAGGGAGCACTAGCAGCAAGGAGTGTCATGAACAGGGTGGGCAAAGAGGCATGGCAAGTCAACCAGGGCATGGTATGGCCATCTGTATGGCAGTTCACATGGAAGGGCGCACAGGGTAGCTCTCCCTGAGAGCCTATCAGGGAGAAATGGCATCCTCCCATCACAAAGCCATGGCCTCTCTAAGCTCTGCACCCACCACAAATGTTGCAGCAGCCCAGACAGAGCTCCAGTGGGAACATGCTGAGAACCCAAGCCTCAGCTGCAGGATGTGCCCTGCTTTTATTGTCAACACTGGGCAGGCAGCAGTGAGCACACCTGTGGGATGTGTGTCCTGGTGCAGGAAACCCTAAGCTTAGTAACAGATGTCAAGGAGAAGGTTACTAAGTTGAGGAACATCAGGGAGTCTGAAAGGTAAACTACTGGACTCACATTCTACCTTCCCTGGGACAGGACAGATAGGCAGGATGCATGATATGGAGGATTTTCTATTTTTTCTCAGCCTAGAGGATTGTGTTGACTCAAACAACTGGGGGCAATGATGATAAATTCCTGCCCTGCACAGCAGGTGCATCACCTCTGGGAGACCCATCTTACCAGGTGCCATGACTTAACAGGTACAAGGTTTTGCAAGCAAAACTGAACAATAACAAGCATAAAAGTTCATCTAGTTTGGAGGTGTTGCTGAATTTAGTTTGTCCTACAACTTGAATCAAAATTGCTTCCATAAAGAAGGCAAATTGCAGACAAAGCTGCTGAATGAGCCAAGCAAAGGAGGTGCCCCTTTGGACCTGCAGTTTGTGAAAAGAGAAGAACTGGTGGGTGATGTGATGATTGAAGGCCATGTTGGGCACAGAAACAGTGAAAATATAGTTTTTGAATTATGGGGACGTAATTCAAAAAATGTGTTCAGCTTTGGGTCCCTCACTACAAGGAGAACATTAAAGTGCTGGAGTGTGTCTAAAAAAAGCCAACAAATCTGTCGAAGAGTCTGGAGCACAAGTCTTATGAGCAGAGGCTGAGGGAGCTGGGGTTGTTTAGCCAGAAAAAAGGAGGCTCAGGGGAGACCTTATTCCTCTCCAACAGCTAGGAAGAAGGCTCAGAATCACAGAATTCAGAACCACAGAAGATTCTGAGTTGCAAGAGACCCACAAGGATCATCGAGTCCAGCTCTTAAGTGAATGGTCCATACGGGTTTTGAACCCAAAACCTTGATATTATTAGCTTCAGACTCTGACCAACGTAGTGATATGGGGCTGTCTCTTCTCCCAGGTAGCAAGTGATATGATGAGATCAAATAAGAGGCCTCAAGTTATGCCAGGAGAGATTTATATTGGATATTAGGAAAAATTTCGACCCCAAAAGGCTTGCCAAGTGTTGGAACAGGATTCCCAGGGAAGTGGCTGACTCCCCATCCTAGCAGATCTTTAAAAGACCTGTAGCTGTGGTGCTTAGCAACATTGTTTAGTGGTGGACTTGGCAGTGGGCTTGGGTTAGGCCTGATGATTTTCAAGGTCTTTTCCAACCTTAGCAATTATATGGTTCCTTGAATAATAAAAACTTGTCAGCAAGATGGAAAAATATTAATTGCATTTTTAAAAGAAAGCAAATGATATCTGAGTTAGTGTCTTGATTTCAGTATTTTTGCTCTCATTGCAAATTGCTTTGCATTTCTCAAAATACTGAGATGAAGTAAAATACTTCTATTAATATGGGCAAAAGGAAGCATATTTAACAGAGATGATGGGTAAACATTTAATGAGGACACTTTGAATAATTCCTAGCTGACTATAAATAGTTGACAAAACTGATTATAAATTGAGGCATCGTGCCTGGTGTATGAAGTGAGAAAAAAGCAATCCGAGTAGCTTTAAAGCTTGTCTTTGAAGTGCTAAGGGATCACCCTTAGGTCACTTAGGTTTTGGGAAGGGGGTTGGTGGGTTGGGTTTTTTTCATTTTTTTTCCTGCATTATGCTTATTGATAAGGCAGTTTTTAGGGAATTCTGAATTTCCTGTATTTACTCTAATTTGATAATATATGTCTGTTTTCCTTGTTATTTAGTTACATGATGGCAATTTAAATACTCCAAACTAGAGTATGGTAATGAACTCTTCAGGGAATTAAACTTAAATCAGCCTGGTAACTGAAACTAGTAAAGAACACAGCAGCCTGCATACCTACTGACATATTGTTTTGACATCCTATGATACCTTTATGCTCCCTAGTTGTCCTGATGGAGCTGTTGGTATTGCTGATTTTGCCTAAAGAGCTGAAGGTCCAGAGTTTTTCAATCCACCCAGATCTGTTACCTATGTGTTGAGACAAATTAGACATCACCAGAAGCCTGATGGGTATAATGCAGGACCTGTGGAATACCTCTTCTCTTGGTGCAACCAGTGAACTACCAGGATCACCTTTAGCATCTTAAATGGCAGAGCACATCTTTACGTGCTTTCTTCATGACTGAATTTTAGTTTTGTTATTGGTACTCTGTGATACTTATGACATGTAAATCCTTTGTTTTTCTCAACTCATGGACACCAAATTTCAAGGAAACGCTGACATTTCAACAGCCATATCTACCTTTTAGTATAGTGAAGTACCTTCCTTTTTCCGGAGTTCAATAGTATCACCCTATTTCCCACGAATAATATTCTAAAGTTCCGTCACACTGCCAAAGCCCCTCGATTTTGTAGCATTTGCAACTTTTGTCAAATTCTGCAAGCACAGTCAACATGACAGGTCCTTCTGGTCCTTCCTCTTTCAATGTTTGTTTTATTCTATAGTATCTCTTTTGGACAGTCCTTACATATATTGTGCTTGTATGTGCTTATACTTGCTTTGTTTACTGAGGCTCATATATGTGGGTTATATTTGTGCCTATTTAACCTCAGGATTTGACATATATGTTTCACAGCATAATTTGACACCAATGTTAGCTTTAAATGTCTGCCAAGCTCATAATAATAAATGTGAAGAACAGATGATGAAATGTCACAGTTCGTGCAATCAGGTGGTTTCAGGCACACTTCACATAAAATGGTAATTGTGGAAACATTAAAGACTGTCTCAAAATCTCTAGGTATAACCATGCTTCTGCCTTCTGGGCAAAGCTATTCTAAGCAGGTCAGTTTCAGCACTGATTTAATAGTCTCTACTTTTTGCAAATTTTGAACTGCCATTGTCACTGAAACTGTAAAAAAAAAATTGGGATCATCCAATGGTTGGTGACCCAGTGCTGCCAGAAGTTTTAGTTCTTGCCAAGAAACCTGGGTCATTTTCTGGTGCAGTTTTAACCATCTTCAACATAATATCTTCTTGAGCTTGCTATATTACAATCCCCAGAGTTGAGGCGCATAGTCAGGAACAGAACTCAAATGGATGATCAGTTGCTGAAGTACATTTTATGACAAGATTAATTACTTTTAGAAGTGCCAGTTCCTTAAAGTTAATCTGAATGGTTAGCTCAGATAAAAAAATTAACATTATAGGTATTTGGATAGACAAGTTATGTTCCAAGACCTTTTGAAACCCTCGAGGCTGAAGTATGCCAGGCACTGCTGACATTCTGGTTTTATAGACATGAAATCAGTAAGAATGTTAACTGTACCGCATATCTCCAGCATCTACACAATAGATGACATTTCAGAAAAATTGTGTCAATACCTGTATTTTTCAGCTTTTTCATTATTTTGAATTTTCAGATTTTTGGGGGGGTGGGAGGGGACAATGCAAATATGTTTGCATTTAATTTAAACAGGATACAAACATAACATGAATGCATTTTCACATTAAAATCCTGATTTTTATAAAATTCCTGTAATATCAGGAACTCAATTTCCAGAGTTTCTCGTTTTAAGTGTAAAGACTAGCTTTATCTCGAAAAAAGTTTTAAAACAAGGATATTCACAAACCTATATCATCTAAGTTTTGGGGCTAACAAAATGCTGTAGGTATATTTGTCATAATATTCCAGCAGTGCATTGCAGTTTTCTTAGACTACAAAATATTAAATAAATTTTATTTTTTATTTCATATGAAGTAGAAAAGAAAGATTAATGTACACATACTTCTCTGTTGTCTAGTTGAGGCAAATAAGACCATTTCAGCAATTTCATTTCATTTGTGTCACTGTGAAAGAAAAGTCACACAGACTTAAATTAACGTATACAACAGAGGAAGATTTTATTTCAGTTTGCATAAAAGTTCTGCAACAAGGACACAATGGGCAGTTAGAAACACTGGGCATTACCACTGTTTTTATTTTTATTTCATCAAACTGACAACACAGTCACAGTTCTTTAGCTAGGGCTTACACAACATTTGTTGTGAAAGTTCTTGAGTGTTTTGGCAAACTGGGAATGTTCAGCATGAATTACATCTAAGTAAAAAATCACAGTGTGACTTGGCATTAGGTACTGAGCCCTTTTGAAAAGAAGAAAGTATACTAATAATATCAGTTTTTCAAAAAGTGCAACCAAAATACATTTTCATTTTGCTGCTTTCTACACAGCAGCAAATAATAAAATCAAGGAAATAAGAACAAAAACAAATCTCTAGAGGTTATCAGTCTCTAGAGAGATTGATATCAAGCTCATCAATCTCATCTCAACCATTTGAACAATGTATGAAGACATAGCTAGGCAAGTTGCTGAAATCAATGCAAATTATCCCTCCTCGTAGTATAATGTGATGTGCAGAAGAGTATCATAGAATTGTTCAGGTAAGAAAAATACTCTGGAATTCTTCTAGTTCAGTGTTCCGGTAAAGAGCAGGATCAATTACAGTAGGTTACTTAGGGCTGTGTCCAAGTTGAATTATCGATGTCTCCAAAGAGGGAATATCCACCTCTCTGGGAAACATGGTTCAATGTTTGACCATTTCATAATAAAAAAAGCTTTTCCTTGTGCTTATACATAGTTTCTTGCATATATATTTTTGTCTTGTCCATTCACTGCATATCACTGTGTGGTGGTTTTGATTGGCCCAAAACATCAGTAAAGTATTTTTAACATCTAGGAGAAATTTGGACCCCTCAGAAGCTGCTGTGGTAGGCCTGGGGAGGTGTCTGAGGGGTGGGGAGTGGCACAAAGATGGCTTCTGTGTGTCCTGAGTGTAAGTTCTGGAAGTTTTTACATCAAGTCCAGCAGAGCCAGTCTCTGATGGCTCTGAAGGTGATGGACATGCTGCCGGCCAAGTTTGGGCCAATTGGAGGTGCTGGTTACGCCTCTGTGAAAACATATTTAAAAAAAATTCAAAGCAAGGCAGATGCGCACTTCTTTCACTTCTTTGTAGTTGGAGCAGGAGGAGGTGGAAGTGAAAATATGTAGAGGGAAAACAGCATGGATAACGCCAAGATCAGTGAAGAAGGTGGGGGAGGAGGTGCTGGAGCTGAAATTCTCTGCTAGCCACGGTGAAGGCCATGGGGGGCAGGAGGTCCCCCTGCAGCCCATGGAGTCCACAGGAGTGCAGAAATCAACCCACAGCCCACTCCAGAGGAGCAGGTGGATGCCTGGAAAAGACTGTGAACCAGTAGGAGTCTCATCTAAGAGTTAAAACTGCAAAAGGCCTTGACTGAGAGAGAAAGGCCTTTTCCTTGCTCCTGGGATGGAAGCAGCCTGGCCTCGGCTCGGCAGAATCTGCACAGCACCCTATGGACAAAAGGACTCACGTTGCAGCAGAATTCGGGCGGGATGTTGCTCGTGAAATTGGACCCACACCAAAGATGTCCCCAGAGGACTGTCTCTCGTGGGGAAGACTCCTGGCTAAGTAGAGAAACCCCTCTCCCTGATTGGACTGACCAGAGAACCCCTCAACCTGCCCCCTGTCTGTGTTGCCAGTTTGGAAAGAGAGAAGGGGGGGGTGAGTGCAGAGATTGCTTCTTAAAAGGGTGGGGGTGAGAGCAGGAGAACTGTCTTGAGAGAGAGAGAGATAAGTAGAAACAAAAAGTATTTGTAGTGGAGGAATTGTAGTGATGAACAGATTTAAGAACCTGCTCTGTGGACTGAAAAAAATACCCCACACTCTGCCCCTACCTGAGTTTGTTGGTTATAAAAGAGGAAAGGGGGTGAATACTACAGGTTCGTAAGGGGGGGAGGGGGGGGGAGTGAACAAAACAATGTATGAAAAGTGTATTTTCACCTTGCATTTATCCTCCAATTCTGTTAGGTAATTAAATCACTTTTTTTCGACTTTAAGCTTAGAGCCTGTTGGCCCTTTTTTCTTTTTCTGTGCGTCCTCCTACCAACCAGTGTCCTATCTCAGGTGACTCATGAGATCGGTGTGTTTTGTTTTTAAGTGGTTTTTTTTTTTTTTTTGTAGCAGGAGAGAGTCGAGGTGCCTGGCGTTTAGTCAGGGTCAAACCTTGACACACTGAGAAGTGTTTTTTTTCTTCACTCGCCCAGCAGGATATAGCTTATCATATATTTAGACACATTGTTAAGAACTCCCCAAGCCTTCTCTTCTCTAGGCTGAATAGTCCTTCCCCTTTAGCCTCTCCTCACATGTCAGACCCTTGAAGTCCTTAATGATCTTCATGATCCTTTGCAAGAGTTACTCCACTATGTTGATATGTCATTTCTACTGAGGAGCTCACATCTGGACACAGCACTCCGGAGGTGGCGTCTTTAGTGCTTAGTTAGGGGAAGCATTAACTCACACAAGCTCTTGACAATATTCTTGCTAATGGAGCCTGGGAAGTTGCTGGCCTCTTTTTCTGCAATAGACCATTGGTGGCTAATTCTCAATTTTCTGTTCATCAGGCTCTTCTCTTCCCCAGCTGCTTTCCATCTGTCCAGCCCCAGTATGTGCTCATATATAGACTTATTTCTTCTCAGGTGCAGGACTTTGAATATCCATTTGCTGAACAATTTGACATTATTGTTGACCCTTTTCTCCTTCCTATCCAAGCAGTTCTTACTTAATTTTTTTTTTGATGTCTTGTTCTTTTTTTTCTTTCTTATTTTATAATTTCTTTAGGCACCTCCTCCCCCGTTTCTTCACTGACCTTGGGGTCTCCATGCTGTTCTCCCTCACATATTTTCACCTCCACCTCCTCCTCCTCCAACTATAAAGAAGTGAAAGAAGTGCGCATCTGCCTTGTTTTGAATTTTTTTTAAATATGTTTTCACAGGGGCGTAACCAGCACCTCCAATTGGCCCAAACTTGGCCGGCAGCATGTCCATCACCTTCAGAGACATCAGAGACTGGCTCTGCTGGACTTGATGTAAAAACTTCCAGAACTTACACTCAGGACACACAGGAGCCATCTTTGTGCCACTCCCCACCCCTCAGACACCTCTCCAGGCCTACCCCTCAGACACCTCTCCAGGCCTACCACAGCAGCTTCTGAAGGGTCTAAATTTCCCTTAGATGTTAAAAATACTTTACTGATGTTTTGGGCCAATCAAAACCACCACAGCATCTTATGTAAAAACTATATTGTACCGTCCCCAAGACATTTAGAAAGTACACACTGTTCTTCAATCAAACAATCTTTACTCTTTCCAAGAATTTGCTCTTTATGAGAAATGCTAATAGACCTACCGTAAACTATCATGTGGTCTTTCAAAGTGCATTGGTTACTCCAGAAAAAAATGTATGTTTTCAGTAGTGTTAGACAACGCAGCAAGAAAATTCAGTGATCATGCTGTCAAGATCTGTCTAAGAGTGCGTCTGCCTTCATTAAGGTGCAAATGATATCACATGATGAAGTTAATAGTATGGATTTTATTTAACAAAAAAGTGTGATGGAGAGAGAGAGAAAGAAATAGAAAAGTGGGGGGTGAAGCAAGAGACAGACATATTAAGCAGTAAATAGTCACCATCCATGGATCTAGTTGTGTCCCATTGGTCCTTCTTCACCCTGGACTTCTTGGTGGTGGGGGCTCCCAAGTCTGTTCAAAACTTTTCACTATTTATACATTCTACTAAAGAGAGGAAATAATGCTCATTGCCTACACAGTTCTCTTATGCTATTGGTTAAAATATTCCCCCAACTCTAATGCTAATCAGTCTGCATGCTCAGTCTTTCTTTTCTTTTAATTCCCTGTGTTTCCTTAGTCAGTGGTTGATGATCTCGATCTCCCCCTGCCAGAATTATCTTTTACCCAGTCTGAGCTGATATCAGCACAGTTCCTGAGTTGGCTTTTCTTGTGACCCATAAATTCTCATTCTTTGTGTCTGTTATCAGCCATAGGTTCACTGGTACATCAGTGATAATGATACATGTATAATTATCAGAGATACATCTCCCCCAGGTTTGCTAACCACCCCTCCAGTCTGAGGTAACACTTGGACAATAGAATTACCTTCATCTTATCTCAAGTTCTTGTCAAGGTGGCTTAATTTACAGTCCAAGTTCCAGGTATCCACAAAGGCATATTTGTGGAGGGGCAGATGTCATCTCTCCCATAAGTTGGGGTGATCTTTGTTTGGTGAAATACACGGGAGCAGTTGCTTCTTTACACAGTTTGCCAAAAAGTGGGATTTTTTTTGTCTGGATGCAGTTACCAGGATGTGCTAACCAGATCTCGCCTTTGCCAGGCCTAGAATCATCACCATCCTGTCATTCCCTCTTGTGCTTATCTCATGGCAAATTCCTTCTGTGGCCTTAACTGTGTTTGAGACAGGCAACTTTGCTCTTTAAGTCCTTACACAAGTATTTTTTCCCTTCTGTCAAGTTTATTTCCATCAGAAATTTCCTAGTTGGCTTCTTGTGTGCTAATATATTTGAGATGCATATGTGTCATGTATATAGGTGTGTGTTTAGAAGTACATACAGACACACACCTATATACATATATATATTTAAGATTAAATATATTTAAATAACAATGATCAAACATATAAACAATACTAATTTATAGAATAGATTTAATATATTTATAATAATAATTTTTAAAAATTTGAAAATATTTAATATGGATTTAACATCTATGTATCTATATTTAACAGCAAAATGGGCAAGGTATATGTATTAAAAATTATTAATATTGATAATTTTCTTTAATATTAAATATTTAACCATTTGTGGAAAGTTTCCTCCCCTATATCTGATTTCCCTCCCTTTATTTTATATTAAAAGCGGGTTTGATTTTAACTTGATTAATTTTCCTCAATGTAATTTACTGATGGTTGTAGTGAAGGAATCATCAATGAAGCTATGAAGCTACAAATATATTTCCACTGTGTCAGACAGTGAATAGTTTAAATTACTGTATATTAATATTCATATTATATGATGCCTTTTTTTCTTTCAGGGATAGAACTTGTCTAATTTCAAAAGGTCAGCTAATACAGAGATTTTTGAAATAGAATGCTGAACTTTTCTTTCCTATATAACTTTTTTTAGTAAAATCTCTGTGTNACTTGGACAATAGAATTACCTTCATCTTATCTCAAGTTCTTGTCAAGGTGGCTTAATTTACAGTCCAAGTTCCAGGTATCCACAAAGGCATATTTGTGGAGGGGCAGATGTCATCTCTCCCATAAGTTGGGGTGATCTTTGTTTGGTGAAATACACGGGAGCAGTTGCTTCTTTACACAGTTTGCCAAAAAGTGGGATTTTTTTTGTCTGGATGCAGTTCCCAGGATGTGCTAACCAGATCTCGCCTTTGCCAGGCCTAGAATCATCACCATCCTGTCATTCCCTCTTGTGCTTATCTCATGGCAAATTCCTTCTGTGGCCTTAACTGTGTTTGAGACAGGCAACTTTGCTCTTTAAGTCCTTACACAAGTATTTTTTCCCTTCTGTCAAGTTTATTTCCATCAGAAATTTCCTAGTTGGCTTCTTGTGTGCTAATATATTTGAGATGCATATGTGTCATGTATATAGGTGTGTGTTTAGAAGTACATACAGACACACACCTATATACATATATATATTTAAGATTAAATATATTTAAATAACAATGATCAAACATATAAACAATACTAATTTATAGAATAGATTTAATATATTTATAATAATAATTTTTAAAAATTTGAAAATATTTAATATGGATTTAACATCTATGTATCTATATTTAACAGCAAAATGGGCAAGGTATATGTATTAAAAATTATTAATATTGATAATTTTCTTTAATATTAAATATTTAACCATTTGTGGAAAGTTTCCTCCCCTATATCTGATTTCCCTCCCTTTATTTTATATTAAAAGTGGGTTTGATTTTAACTTGATTAATTTTCCTCAATGTAATTTACTGATGGTTGTAGTGAAGGAATCATCAATGAAGCTATGAAGCTACAAATATATTTCCACTGTGTCAGACAGTGAATAGTTTAAATTACTGTATATTAATATTCATATTATATGATGCCTTTTTTTCTTTCAGGGATAGAACTTGTCTAATTTCAAAAGGTCAGCTAATACAGAGATTTTTGAAATAGAATGCTGAACTTTTCTTTCCTATATAACTTTTTTTAGTAAAATCTCTGTGTTATGAACAAACTCATCTTTTTTTTTCAAGGATGTCAGTGAAAATAGGCATTCAAATTCAAATTTTATGTCATCTTTATTTTTGAACTGTGTTGTCATAGCCATCATTTTAAGAATACATTTTGTAAATTTTATCTTGTTGAATATATATAGACTTCATAACTAAATCAACTATAAAACTAATACATTTTAGGTTTTATTTTGGGTTAGCATATAAAGCCTCTAACAGAAAATAGTTCCACTGTAGCACTCTCTTTTTTCTGCAACACTTCTTTTCTGTCTGTGGTTCATTGTTTTCTTCAGACATTTCCTACTAAAATTAACCAGAGAGGACTCCATTTTCTATCTATTTAGTTGCTTTTATTAGATTATATCATGCCTGTTCCCTCAAATTGCTCAAGGATTCAGCACACAATACAGAAAAAAAAACCCATAGTCAAAAGTAATTCTACTGTTAGAGTGACATCTTCTATCAGCACTGTCTTGCTTACCTCTACAATTTCACTGTGCTGGCATCAGAGCAGGAGAAATTCTTTTCTCTCTGTGGCCATGCTGAAGGCCACTGAAGTCTCTGCAGTACCTGACTTTAACGTATAAAGTTAATGTCAGCAAAACAATTATTTAAGGCCTGTTCCTGAAAACTTATATTGCTGTGGAGCTGTAATTTACCTAAAGTAATGAGAATCACTGGCTTACTTAAATTCCTTTGTTATACTTGCCTCTGGAGTTACCAGTTATTTTGAGTGTGAAAAAATGTGACTGTTTTCCTTAGTTAATTAAAATCTTAGATACTGTTTTAGCTTCATACAACTGTTGGATTTAATTTGGCCCTCCTTTCTCATTGCTTTCAGCCAGACTGGCTTATGTTCAAATGTCTGTCATTTTCTAATAGTCTTTTTTGGAAACAGAGTTGTTTATTCTATTAAACATATTTCCACTGTGTCATTTACCTCTAATAGAAATACAGGCAAGAGCCAACTCATGAATGTATGCACGATTTATTACAAATAGGAATGTAAATGTAGAGGGGATAGTAGGGGATAGGAAAGATCATAGTATACTTTGAAGAACAATTGAAAACAAATTGTTTAAAGGAAAATAATTTACATGCACTAAATAAGTGGGAAAGAATTCCAATTTACAAAAAAATAAAATTATCATGATATAATAGGGGCATTTCATAATAACGTCATGAGCCTGCTGTGTTGTGCTTGAAGTTTCCAAGCTGCAAGTAAATTTGGTCTGCAAAGATCTCACCCCTGAACTGAGGTGAATGATCCTAATACCTCAGCAGAGACCGAGAAAATCTATGACATCCAGCCAAGGACTTTATAAACATACCTCTAAAATAATCTTGAAAGCAAGGACAGGAGAATCATTGTCACCCAGAAGCTTTCTCATTTCCAGGCTGAACAATTCCGAGTCTCTTAGCCTTCCATTGTAGGAGCAGCTCATTGGAACCTCATGAGATTTGACAATGCCAAGTAAAAGGTGCACCTGGGTCAGGGAAACTCAAGTATGTTGTTGGCTTTTAGTATTTGAAGGGGACATTATATTCTTATATATGGGGACCAATTTTTAACAGAGCCTTTTGCTATAGGACAAGAGGGAATGGTTTTGAACTAAAAGAAGATAGATTTAGACTAGATATAAGTAATTAATTTTTTTGACAGGATGTTGAAACACTGGAGCAGGTGGTGCAGAGAGGTGGTAGATTCTCCATCCTTAGAAACGTTTAAGATCAGGTTGGACAGTGATATGAGCAACCTAATGTAATTGAAAATGTCTTGTTCATTGCAGAGGGATTGGACTAATCGATCTTTAAAGGTCCCTTCCAAATAACACTATTCTAGGATTCTAGAAACATTCTCTGCAATGTAACTGTTCCATAGATTTCTGTTGTGCTAGTAAATTCTAAGGTATACCAGAAAGGCAAAACGATAACTTCATCATAATTTTCAGAGAATGAGAATTCATTCCACCTTTTCCATCCCTTCCTAGAAGCTTCATTTACCTCAGACCACAAAAATGGATGGCAGGAGGGAGACTGATCTACAAGTTAGCTCCATCTGCTTCCCAGCCAGTTTCTCAAGCTGCAAGCCAAAATTAGCATGTCACCTCCCAGCAAGTCATAGAAGTATTACTAATTAAAATATTATCAACATGTCAGATTTAATTTTAATCAAGTAATTACTAGTGCTGTGCACTAAAGTAGGTCTGAAAAACACCGCAAAGTGCATTTTAATCCCTTTTCTTAATTTGTTTAATACACAGTATAAAATTATTTCATAGTAAACCAACTCTGTCTACTAATTCAATTTTGTTTCCACTGTATGAAGGCCTCACTAAGCACTATACCTACTAGCTTGAGAAAGTGGGTAATGAGCTAGGAAGTACATCGAACTGGGAACCTAAACCACTTCCATTTTAATACTTTATTTTTGACACATTTATTAAAAATTACCTATTACTTTGAAAGTACCTTTTCTCTGGATGTCATCCATACATACAACAAATTTTAGATAAAAATCCCTACTTTTTAATAATTTATGAAAATCCTGCAAGTCTTGCTTTCCTAAGTGGCTTATTTTATCATTTATCTGCTTTAAAATACAGAGAATAAACCAAAATATTTTATGCAAAATGTAAGAATATAAATATATCGATACTGTCTTAATAAATAATCTTTTATCTGTTAGATAGTTAGAGAGATAGCTTTAGTTAGATAATTTTAGCTGATTAAAATTCATGCATCCAGCTTTACTAACCTGAATGCCTAAGATCTGGCTAATGAACTGAGGCTTGAGGTGGGCTCATCACCAGGTTTTAGATCTAAATTTAGTGTTCAAACGTAATTGGCTAGGCATGAGTCCAGTGATGTGATTCAGTTTCTAGAACACAGGCATATACCACTAGGTGGAATGCTCTTGAGAAGACATCTGTAAGGGGTTGATAATTTTGACAATAGAAATTTATACTTTCTTGGAGCAGTATCTGGAAAGTAAATGAGATATTGCAGAACTTGTCAAATAAAATGGAATACTCTTTCTTACACTGCTGAAAATTACCTTCTGCTGCAGCACTAACTTAGGCACTTTGACGTGAGCTTCATGCATTAAACTTATGGTTAGTGACATTGAGAAGTTTGAGTCAAAGCTTCCTTCTGTCTGACTGGGGTGACCCTGGAACTCAGAGAGGCCTCAGTCCTGTCAGAACAGGAGTGACAGGCAGCTGCATCCCTTTCTTAGTTTACATGTACATATTTACACGTAAATATCAAGATAAAGGAGTTTAATAGCTTTTAAGAAGCTGTAGGTAGATTGAGATGTCTCCATAAATGTAGCATGCATGCCACACCATACATAACTAGCTGAAATGGTACTTAAAAAAACATCTAGGAGTTATAGTCACCTAAAGCAACATCAGATTGCTCTGTTTAGGACGCTGAACCAATTTCCAAGTACGGAATGCAACTGCTGTATTAGGCATCTAATTTTACATGCAAATTTGCCTCTCTACAAGCTGGAGTCCATCTCGATATTTAATAACTCTTGCCATATTGCCAATAGAAATCTCCAATTTTGAGTCTCTTATTTCTCTAGTTTTTCTATATTTTCTAAATTAATTGAGGCATTTCTTTTTTTTTTTCCTCCCACATGCATGTCCTCTATGATTATAAGAGCAATTTCTCTACATCTTCTTAGGTACCTCTTTGCTTACTCAGGTTTCACATTAGTGTAAGCAAATTGGCTTCAGTGTTATTATACACATCTCTGAAAATAGAACAATATAATTTCCTTTGGATACAAATCTAGTTTTGAGCAGTTGTGCCCTGTGGAAACCCAGTTTTTGGAAGAAGTCATTATGCTGCAACTAAATTTATATGTGTATAAAGTGGCTTTTCTACCCAGTCGATGTAGAACCAAAAGAAAAAGAGGATGGCAGTTTTTGTACCTCCTGTTCTGCCCTGAACAGATGAGACCAACATGACGCAGGAATGAAAATGTGTCTTTGCAGAAATCTGTAATTAAACTAGACTTCAATCCTGGATGAGCAGACCATTAAAAAGTATTGATTAAAAATCAAAATATCACTGTGGTACAAGGTGAAAGGATCAAAATATAGTTTTCTGTGGCCATGTTGATAATAGATGAAACTTAAATTAGCAACATACACAGCAAAGAGAATGAAAATAAAGCGAATTTCAAAATAATTCAATTTAAATATATGCACTTTATAAGTTGTTTTATGGACCTACCCAATAATTTATTTTAAAAGTTGTTTTTCAAATTAAAATTCACATAGATCAATCCTCCAAAATTACTGAGCTAAAGAATTACTACATTCAGTAGTATCCTTTAGGAGTTAAAAATGTGTTTTCTGACCCTTTCTTGATTTTTCATGCTGGAGATACTTAGGCATCTTCTGAATAAACTTTCACAGAACACATTTAAATACTATTTAAGAAAAATAATTAATTTATTTTAAATTTGTCTGTCTATAAATGGGAGCAAAATCACACCTATATGTTAAATTCATTCATGAAATAAGTTCCTGAGGTCTTCAGGTTACTGAATGTTAATGGACAGAAAATCTTTACAGTGAGGATGATGAGGCACTGGAACAGGTTGCCCCAAGAAGCTTTGGATGCTCCATCCCTCAAAGTGTTCAAGGCTGGGTTGGATGGAACTTTGAGCAACCTGGTCAAGCGGAAGGTGTTCCTATGGCAAGCAGCAAGTTGATTAGAAATAGGTGAACTTAAGGTCTCTTCCAACCCAAAGCATTCCGTAATTCTATAAGTCTATGGCATGTATAGGATTAATGCTCTAACCACTGAGATACTGGGTGAGCTGGGTTGGACTGTGATTCAGCACAGAAATTATCCAAGATTCTTTTTTTTTTATTTATTAAGTCCTAAGTATGGGGTGCATTCCCATGGAAAAAAAAAAAAAAGGTGATTAAAAAACCTAAAATAATTTGTCTTTCACTGAACTAATTTTAGAACATATGTGACTGACACAAATCCCATATTGCTATCTTGAATCATTCAGAAAATAGACTCTGGGTAACAATGGGAGGTCATGCACTGGGATTAAGACGGGGGAACTGTGAGCCAGATGAAGTAACAGCTTGACTAGAAACAAGTCTTTTGAGGTAATCTAACCATTCTTTATTGACTAGTGTAGCTAGAAGAAACCTTAGAAGAAAGTTGGTATTTGTAAAAGAACAAAGCTGAAGATTATAACATACCTGTGACTGAATCTAAGGGAAAAGTCAAGAAGCTGGATAGGTTTTCACATAATGTTTTTGAGCAGTAAAGAAATCTTGACCTTTTGCCTTGGATTTGAAGGTGAATGTTTGCAAGTGAAGCAGCTACTACCCTGTTATGATTAGCTGATATCTTTTACACAGATTTTTTTAAACAATTGTTAAAAAGTGCTTCTTGGGGCATGGCAGTGAATCACATTTTAATGCCTTTGGGAAAATAATAGATAGAAAACTAGCATTTTGACACAAATTACAATATATTTCCCACTACCCTTTAACATATTAATGAAATGAACCTTAAAATAACATTTACAAAATCACGTTATGACACGCAATTTCTTTATCCAATGAAGTTATTTTGAAAGAAAAAAATTTTTTTTCCTTTACTTCCATTTTTTTCAAAATTTACATACTTCATTTGTAATATATTTACTGTCTTTCACCTCTGGAAATATATCTGTAATATTTCACAGAAATAGACTCAAGTATGTTCTGCCTGTCCAAACTGGCTCAACATGGCATAGCTTTGATTCAAAACCTCCTATGCTGCCAGCATAATGATACACTTGAGAAACTGGACTAATTATCTCAATCACACTGATACCCAAAGTATTTTGTACTGAAGCTGTATTGCACCATGTTATTTTGAAACATGAACCTTGTGTTTTGGACAGTGTGCAAAAATATATATGTATGTATGTACGTATGCATACAGGCATAACAAAATGAAGATAACACTCTCCAGTGTGAGATCTTCATAACCTTTTATCCTTTGAAGGGAGGATGACAGAAACTGACTACATCTTTCCAGAAAAGGACCATAGCATCTTTCATGCAATACTTTCCTTACTATTCCTAGAATGTCTTTTCTCTTTTTTATAGCAACAGCACCATTTTCAGTGTCTTGAAATGTTTGAGGAACCTTTAGGTTACTTTCTGAAAGTTTACTCTATAAACATATGTGTAACTAATTTTCAAGTTAAATTCTTTTGCTTTTTTAATTGTTTCTTAAATTTTCCCAAAGATCATTACTTTATATTTCTCATTCTCCCTCATTTAAGTGAATGGAATAATTCATTCATATCTAATCCTCTGCAGGCTGGATGACTCATCTCCCATGTGTAACTATTTGGATTTAAGAAGCAATGTCCCTTCTCTTAGGCACTTCTTGACATGTCTAGGTCCACATGTATACCTATACCCTTGCTCCTTGGGGCATTTTATTGCTAGAGTATAGCTTGAAAGTCAAAATTATAAAGGAATTTCTTCACTTTTTCTCAAGCAAATGCTTTTAAATATATACATCAATTTTATGGACCAGAGATTAAATTTATTTACTTAGAAAATTCTCAAGTGTAGTCTAGCCATGCAAACTGTTTAAAATTTTTCTCTTCTTCATTAAGAAAATTATAAATCAGTGAATGATGTTGGAAAGAAAACAGAACCCTTTGAAGTATGACAGTGAATAATCTTCCAGTTTGGGAGCATATTACTAATAACTACTGGAAGGATGCTTTTTCCAACCAATTATGAATTTCTCCTGCATGGATTTTCTCCTCATCATATACCTTTTAATTTAGATGTCAAACTGAGTGAGAAATTAATATTCTAGTTTGAGAGATATCATAATCAACAATTTTGAACAGACGCTTTTGTTACAAGCTCCTCAATAGAGGAACTACAGTTTAGTTCTTAGTGAAATGACATCTCCCCAGTACTTGGCATTTATTTGGGTCCCCTGCAGCCACAGCAACTGTGCCTTTTTAAAAAAAAATTGGTTCAGTTCAAGCAGAAATTATTTTTCCTGTCTCTTTTGATTGAGATTAAAATATCGGCACTTCAGAGCATTGGAATTGTATTCTATGCAAAATATTTTAGAATATAAAATATACTTCTGGATAATGTTTAAAATAAAAAAAATATATATCTTGAAAGTTTTGAAACATAATTTTCTGCTTCTGAAATGAAAAATGTCATCAAAATTTTAGTTTTTAGAATGCATATACATTGGGGAGAGGGAGAGATATGCTAGTTAATTTCAATTCTAATGAATGATTTTCAAACACCATATTAATCGTAATTGCCATTAACTGAGAAAAGCCCAATCTGAAAATACAATAGGATGAGTGAATGCGTCAAAGGGTTTAATAAAGCCAATCTAGATAACACTGGTTGGTTATCAAAGAGAAGAAACATTATTGTTTTGATAGAATTTATGAATAACTACCAGCATTTCATATATAAACACTTCGAAGATTCTTGAAGGCATATTTCAGCAGACCCTGTGTATTTGAACACCTGTAGCCCAGTCATTTGCTCTTTAATAGATTCTTTCCCTGCTTTTGCTTGGGAGTTAACATCAATCTTACCACATTTCTATTGCTATCAGTTAGAGTCCTCAGAAAAGTCATAAATTCTGCACTTAAGTGCTTTCCACAATAGTTAAGGTCTTATGTTTCTTTGGTTTCTGCACACTAGTCTGTCAGTTGTTCTATGTAGATAAATTGTGATATTTCCTACCTGCTTAGGAAAAAAGCAAACTTCATTCATGTTTGGCCAAATTTATTCATTTATTTATTTAGGTCATAATGGAGAATGTTTAGTCCTTACTGTGCTTTATATATACAAATTCTTACTGTTTTCTTTAAATGATGTTCATATTCTCTCTTTTAAAAAGATATTTGTATCTGCCCTCAGTTGCTTTATTTTTTAGACATTTGATGTCAGAAGGTTTTTTGTATGTGTGTGTGTCATGTGTGCAGTATTTTGCTGAATCAATATTTAGCAACTTCTGTCATGTATTGGGCTTTCTCACCAAAAATGTTCCCGAGACAGTAATTTCAAGTGGTTGCAATTAATTTTGTTTTATTTGATTTGACCAGGTAATCAAAACATCAACACTTTTTGTGGAGTTACTATACAACATATTCACTACTATATTTTCAGGCTTCATGCAGTTCATATAGAATAATAACATTGCTTCTTTCTGAGAGAGAAGAGGGATAAATCTCCTACATCATTGCTCCTGGGTTTTAACTCAACTTCACCTAGAACTCACAGTCTCTTTGATGTTTGTTTGGCATTTCAATATCAAGATTTGCAGTAACAGTCCCCTCAGGACTCACGTGTATACTAATGCACAATTTTATCTAATATTCTAAAGCTTCAGATCCTTCCCAAGTGTTCCCCATATTGCTACCATTCTAGCCATATTGCTGTCATTGTAGTAACATTTGAAATATGTGGGGGTTTCCTTATCCCTTTATTTTTCCTATGAAAATTCTTGACTCTCAGTAATCTGCCGCCCCTACAAATTTCAATGCTGTTATGAATTTGACTTTTTTTCTTTTTTCTTTTTTTCTTTTTCTTTTTCTTTTTCTTTTTCTTTTTCTTTTTCTTTTTCTTTTTCTTTTTCTTTTTCTTTTTCTTTTTCTTTTTTTCTTTTTCTTTTTTTTTTTTTTTTAACTTTTAAACTGGCTTTTTGCTTGTTTGGTTTGGTTTTAAAGTTTTCCATTTTAAAGTATCAGCTCTTTAAAATTACTCCTGTGGTATTATTTTGTTCTTTGGCAGAAGTTGTCCAACAAAGAAATCCTTCTTTCTGAAATAACAATGCATAATAAAAAATCAAGTTACATGCTTATTTACTGAATCTGCTAGTAATTTCCTGTTTTCTGGTGATAGCATGTGGATTTGATTCAATAATATATTATAGTGGTCCATTATTCATAACAAAAATATATCATTCTGTGTCCCATTTTATAGATTCCAAAAAGAAAAAAAAAAGCTTACTAAATTATTAAAAAACTCCAGCCACAAGCTATGAACAAAATGATCAATAAGACCACAGAAAATTTCAACATTATGTTTGTATTTTCTTTTTATGATGCAAAACTGTAAACCACTATTTATGGGGACAAAATAAAAAGAAAGAAAAAGAGAAATATAAAACAGTAGTACTACTGGAGAAGTTATTGATGTATTGTTTTGCAATTAATATGGTGTGCCAAATGGCAAGATTACAAATTAAATTGCAAAATATTGTACTTGGTCTGGCTATGATAGAGTTAATTTTCTTCATAACATCTCATATGTTGCTGTGTATTAGATTTTTTTATCCAAAAAAATACTCCTAGCACATTAATGTTCTAGTTTTTGCTGAAGAGTGGGTACAGCATCAAGATCTGCCTTGTCCCCCCAGTGAGCACATTAAGAGGTGCAGAATAGCCAGGGAATGGGTATAACTATGCAGATGGCTCGAAAAAACCAAAGAGGTATTCTGTACCTATAACATCCTGCTTAGCAATAAAAGGGAAAAGGGAGGTTTAGCCATGTTTTGCTCATGAACTGCCTGGGCATCTTGGCGGTGAGGGTCCCACAAAACATAGAGCTCAGCAGGTTAGTGTACATTCAGGCCAGGTGGGAATGCCCATGTACCTCCCCTGACGGGAGAGGGGGCAAGTGTAACACTGTCTATTGCAACAGACTCTGGATCTTTTGCTTCTTTTTGCATCGTGTGCAGTGCTCTGCTGCAAGGCCTCTGGAATCAGTCTGGGGGTATTTTGGGGGGTTTTGATGGATTATGACACCCCTCAGCTGCCCCTCGAGTGAATGCCCCACAGATGTGGCCTCCCTGGCGTGGGAGTTTTGCAGCTGAGCCACTTTATGTAAGGGAGGATGGATGTTCCCTCCCTCAGACCAGAGGTTACAACACACCTCTAAAACTCTCCTCCTCCTGTCTTGGTTGAGGGGGAATCTGAAAACCTGGCCTCAGCAGATAAGTAGCTGGGCGATGGCCTCCCCCACCCTAAACCCAGACAGGGATAGTTTTCAGGACAGCTGCTAGTTTTGATTTTCTTGGGGATACATGCTTCTCCCTCACCCTTGTTTATTTCTCCTCAGACCTGAGATAAATGGACCACAGTGTTACCTTTGTCTTATCTCAAATTCCCTTAGGCAGCTTAACTCACAGTCTGATGTTGCAGTTCAGGAGGCATCTTCAGGGAGGATGGTTGTAGCTTCTTCATACAGTTTTGCCATAAAGGGCAAAAAGTCCTTTGTAATAATGTTTGAGCCATTAACCACAACATTTTAAACTCTCACATCTTTAAAGATCATGCAGTTCCAAACCCCCTGCCGAGGATATTTTCACTAGATCACGTTGCTCAAAGTCCTGTCCAACTTGATCTTGAGCACTTTCAGTGATGGGGTATCCCCAGCTTCTCTGAGAAACTTGTTCCAGTGTTTCATCACTCTCAACGGAAAAAATTTCTTCTTTATCCAATCTATATCTACCATGTCACAGCTGAAAACCATTGTCCCTTGTCCTGTCACTACAGACCCTGACGAAAAGTCTCTTTTCGTCTTTCTTATGAGTTCACTTTATATAATCAAACATTACAACCAGGTCTCCCCAGAATTTTCTATTGTACCGGCTGAGTAGTCCCAACTTTCCCAGTCTTTTCTCAAACAAGAGGTTCTCCATCCCCTAATAATTTTTGTGGCCATCCTCTGGACTTTCTCTAGCAGATCTATGTCCTTTTGTTCCAGACCTGGATGCAGTACGCTGGCTGGGGATCTTACAAAGGAAGAGTAGAAGGGGAAAACAAGCTCCCTTGGCCTGCTGGCCACACTTATTTTTATGCAGCCTGTATACACTTGGCTTTCTGAGCTGTGAGTACATGTTGCTGGCCCTCATGAGTTTCACATGGGCTGCCTTGCCAAGCCTGTCAAAGTCCCTCAGGATGGCATCCTGTCCCTCAAGCAAATTGGCTGTGCCACTCAGCTTGATGTCCTCTGCAAACTTGCTGAGGGTGCACTCAATCCCACTCCCTGTGTCATCAGCAAAAATATTGAACAATACTGCCTTCAATATAGAGCTCTGAGGACTATACTGCAACTCTTTGGATATGGCTGCCCAGCCAATTTTTCATCGACCAAATATTCCACTTCTCAAATCCACATCTGTTTAATATATAGACTAGGATATTGTGTGGTGATGTGTAAGCTACTATCTTCCACCTCAGTTATGTTGGGGTATGATAGATATCTAAATCCCATTGTAGCCAGTAAAGATACTGTCTGTACAATCTGTATCTTGGGCAAATTTTCAGCTGACTAAATAGAGGAATATTTTTAATGTAAGTTGCATAGACTTCTAGATTTCATTATCTACAGTGGGAACTCTGGACGCCCAGCTTGCAGACCACACCCAGCTTTAGAAACTGAACTGCACAATGTGTAATCTAGTGTTGAAGTGTATTTCTGACTCTGAAGTGGCATGTCTTTATGTAATGAAGTTTGTTTTACTTACAGAATGCTTTCTGTTAATGCTTCTGACATTTTCTCCCCAAAGGATTTCTCCTGGTTTAAAATTAATATAGCTAATATAAAACCTGTTAAAAACTCACTTAAATCAACTACATAATTTTGCTGAGTTGGCCATTACTTAAATTGTTGGATTATTTTTTTCTTGGTATCTACTTTGCTTTATATGTGCTAGGTGAACACCTTTACAGAAGTTTTTGGTATTAAATCTTTAAAGATTTAAATTTTATCTACACCGAGTTGTGGATGGGGGTTTTCCACTACTAACACACATGGCTAAAAATGTCTTTTAGCCAAATATTGCACTTTGTCATGATAGAGCAGCAGGTATTACTCCTCCTTCCCCAAAATCAACCAATGTTTCTGAGGTAAACCATTAAGGGATTGAAAAAACATCTTTACAAAATATCCTACTTCTTCTGCCTTATATAAAGAGAGATCCTTCCTTCCTTATTCTCCTCTTCTCTCTCTATCTCTCCTCTTTTCCCCTTTCCTTTCTTTTAGCCAAAAGACAGAAAACTCACTTGTGTTGAGTCATTGTATATTTTAAGGAAATCAATAAAGAGCTGGGAATGAGCTACACTTGTCTGTTGCATTCTGCAGCTATGATGAGTTAAAATGTGCCAGCTGTACAGCTTGTCCACAGCTGTTGTCTCTCAAATCTTTTTATAATATCCATTTTCCCTCCAACATTTACAAAGTTTATAACTGCAATGAGAGTTGATCAAAATTATTCTAGTATGGAACACTACTAGTGTAATAGCTCTTAGTTTTAAGCTATGCATAAGGGAGTGTGTGCCAGAAATAATTCTTCGCATAATGCTTAAGACAGCACAGATGTCTGTGTTTCATGTAAGGAGGCATAATTAAGGAGAAAATGCTGAAATAGAGTATACATACCACCAAGTAAATCCGAGGGGAAAAAAGTGTGCAAAGAAAGCTGAAATGTTAGTATTTGGGGAGGTTAATGTGTAGTTTGACTGTAAATTTAAAGACCAATATAGAGGACAGAAAACAAACAAACAAATGAAATCAGACATCAAATAAAAACATATCCCCAACACCTCCAAACCCTGCTGGAATGCCATTTGCTGATGAAAACTGAAACTTCTCCAGATAATTTTTTTCGTGTGTGAATATTTGTACTACCAGTTCACAGTAAACTGTGAGAAGAAAACCTGCTCAGCAAGCAGGTAAAATACAAATGGGTGTATGTATAAATGTGTATGCATGTATTAGAGTTTAAACTTCAGTGCTGAAACCATAACACTGTGAAATTTTGGGCACACGGAGAAAACAACATATTCTCTCACCTGTACAAAGAGCATCTGTTTCTTTGCTTACTTAATTTTTTTCATATCCTATGAGACCTATTGCAGAGTCACAGCTGATTTGGCAGTTGCTGAATAGTTGACTTCCATGCCTAAAATGTATGTAGTCTGACATGCTCCTGAAGTCCAGGGGGAACCAGACAGCTTGCCTTTGTCCATTATGATACATAAAATTTTAAAAAAATTTAAATAATTAAAAGTTTAAAAAAGAAAAAATGAACCAGCCGTGGACATGTCCCTGAGTCTGAAATCTAAGGTGGTACAGATTCACTTTAATTCCCATTCTTTTGGGTAATAAGCTTGGTAGCACATCTATACTAGAGATGCTGTTCGATTGGCTCAATACCAAGCTGGGAAGTACAGAAATAGGAAATAAGTAGTGCTCAGTGTGCAAACTTTTCCTTTGTCTATCTTTTCTTCAGAGTCACTGATATATACCCTGTGAAATTTCTGCTGCCGTTCTGAAAACAAATCAGCTGCTGGGAGGAATGGATTAAAGCAGAATGCAGGTGAGGAGGATTGTAAATTACTCAAGTTCAAGAAAAATAAAAAAATTAAAGCATACAACAGCCCTCCTAATTTACTCTATTAGTTTGAAAATCAAAGATACATAC
>VZRM01006295.1:141909-169417 GCA_013397955.1 Grantiella picta | reverse complement strand
GTCTTGGCAGATGACTAGTCAACTATGAGCCAGCAATGTGCCCTTGTGGCCAGAAGGACCAGTGGTATCCTGGGGTTCATCAGGAAAAGTGTGGCCAACAGGTCAAGGGAGGTAATCCTGCTCTTCTGCTCAGCCCTGGTGAGGCATCATCTGGAATGCTGTCTCCAGTTCTCATCTCCAAAGTTCAAGAAGGACAGGGAGCTATTAGGGGCAGTNAAGTAGTGCTCGGTGTGCAAACTTTTCCTTTGTCTATCTTTTCTTCAGAGTCACTGATATATACCCTGTGAAATTTCTGCTGCCGTTCTGAAAACAAATCAGCTGCTGGGAGGAATGGATTAAAGCAGAATGCAGGTGAGGAGGATTGTAAATTACTCAAGTTCAAGAAAAATAAAAAAATTAAAGCATACAACAGCCCTCCTAATTTACTCTATTAGTTTGAAAATCAAAGATACATACTTATAGCCCAGTGATGAGTTTGGTTTAGCTTTTTATGACATGAAGGAACAAATCAGAGAAAAGTATTTTTTGCATGATGAATGAAGTAGTATTTGCTCTATGTGTGGCAGATAAAAGGTCCATGTGTAGCTAATAAAATCCTCAGTGCAAAAATCAAAACCAATCAGGTGTTAATAAGATGCCAGATTTACAGAAGTTAATCTTCTGAGCATTCTTAGTTGTGCATTGATTTTAGCAAACAAGTTGAGGTCAAGTTCCCTGCTTCCAGTGGCCTGTTGGAACTACGTTACTGAACAAATGAGACCATTTGGATGTTTTACGTGTTTTAGCTTGTGGACATGTATGTGAAGAAAAATATATTTAGCTATGACATGAAGTCTATTTATATAAATTAAGATAAAAAGTGACAGAATGTTTGCTTGTTCACCTCCATAGCTTCACGGTCTTGCATTTCACATCAACTCAGGGAATAAAGCTAATTACCTAGCTGAATNAGGGGCAGTCAGCAGAGGCCACAAAGATGATGAGAGGTCTGGACCTCTCTCTCATGAGGAGAGACTGAGGGAGCTAGGTCTGTTTAGCCTAGAGAAGAGAAGGCTGAAAGGGAATCTCATCAACACAAACACCTAAAAGAAGGTGTCACAAGGATGGTGCCACACTCTTTTCAGTGGTGCCCAGCAACAGGACAAAGAGTAATGGCCATCAACTGAAACACAAGTTCTGCCTCAATGTCTCCTAAAAAAATTGCATCTTCAAAATATTTTTACTCCAAGCAAAAAGTAATAAGTAATGTATAACATTAGATTTATTTCAAAGTTGTTCTGAATCTTTCCATTCACCTGATGCTTCAAAGAAGTTGTCAGCTTTGGGCAAATACCTATTATGTTTGGGAAATAGCTATTTTTATTTAAATAAAGTTACTGTATATTGACATTTAGAAAATTTTAGTACTTTGACCTTCTATACCTTCAATGTTGTTGGAGACAAAAATATGCATTCAAGTAAGACATGTATAGATCAACAATGCTTAGCTGATGAACTAAAAATGAGTATTTCATGTTTGCAGAATAATAAATTGTTTAAAATAAAAAGTGGCAAAATGAAATTTTTCATCTTGGTTCTGCAACTTTTGATCATGACTACATTGACTACAGCATTTCCTTTTATTAGTCTTACAACAGTGATACAATCCTTAGGTCTCATTTATGTCAATGAGAAAATCCTATGCATTCAGATTCTGTTACAGAATTTGGATGTATTCATATGATCTGTAAGCCTTAAAATGTCATTACCTGCAATGGAATTGATCTTTTAGCCTTTCCTAGCTCATAAAATGTCTGTTTCCCTGGGAAAAAAAAAACCAAACAACTCAGTGAATTTTATAATGAAAGAAGAGGAATCCACCCCATCCAAATCTGCAAAGACTTCTTAAGGAATATACCAATCCACTTAAACCAAAAGTTTCAGTAGTGTTCTAACTGCTTCAGGATATGATTTAAATGAGTCTTACAATGATATATTTCTTTATCTGAGAATAGTCAAATTATAGTTTTTGAACAGCAGACTTAAGCATACAACAATTAAATTATTCATTGACTACTGAACTATCCAAGCTTGTCTCCCAGGTACATGTTTCCTATAAAGAGGAAAAGCAGGAACACTATGTGCTCAGTCTACTGTCTCTCATCCAGGGTTTTTCTTGCAATGACTGGCCATATTGTCTTCTGCACTCTTAGGTCCTGTCAAACTACAAAGGACAAGTCTTTGTATCTGCAGCATTTTTTATTCATGAGACAATGATTTGTGCTGTTATTTTCTACAAGTCACCAAAATTTCAAGGAGCTGTAGGTCTATATAAAATCCTATTTCCAAGTCTGTTTGGAATTAGGAAAAAATAACACAGTGGAAGAGAGCAGGGAAGAAAAAAGGCAAAGGCAAATTTTAGAAAAGCTAGCTTTAATGGAACAAACAAACAAATGAAAGAAAAATAATTCCCATTCCTTGTGAATTGATAAGAGCCTAGTTCATTATTAGGCATTCTAGAGAAATAATATTTTTTCTATTTAGCCCTTTTTGGTAAATAAAGTTAAAAAGACCAAAAGAAATTAAGCTTCTTTTTATTGTTATAATTAAAAAATTATTAAATAAGCAATAGAAGAGCTTTTGAATCCTATTCTTAAAACTTGTCATTCTATGAACACTAGAACTATAGCTAGGCTTTATATAAATTTCAGTTATATACTTCCTGCAGTGTTCAGCAACTAACTTGGTTTGTCTCAGCTGCTTGAGAGACCCTTTTGAAACTTGGCAGAAATTGCACAGGTTCAGAAGTTATTTATGTGAGGAGGAGGAGGAAGAGGAGGAGGGGAGGTACAGAAAACTAGCATATAGTTACAAGCACCTACACAAAGTTATAGCTCATTCCTAATCCTCATTTAATTGAATAAATAAGTGAAACTGAAAAAAACCCCAAACTAACAACAAAACAAATGAACAAAAAAATTTTAAAAAAAGTCCCCACAACAGATTACAGTGATTTATCTGTTTTTATTTCAGAACACCATGCAAAGGTACTAAGCTATCCCGCTGCACACTGATTACTGTAACTACAACTATTTCAAAGAGATAAAGTCAGAATAAAGAAAAATTTATAAAGGATTTCTTTTCCCTGACTGAAATATTGATCCATTATTTCTAATCCTACTCATTTAATCTTGTCAGAGGTGAAAAAAAAATAGAAAACTATCTAGTAGTACACAGAAGAGGAGACATCTATGGCTTTGTGCTTTTGTACAGAAACAGGATTTGTATTAGTACGTGTCTTGAGCTCTTCTCTAGCCCCAAGAGAGTTTGAATTAATTCACAAATGAAAAGTTGACGGAGTGTACAGGTGGAGAGGATTAGCTGAGTGAACTGAACTTCCACTCTTCATGCAGCAGTTGGTAATGGAGTTCACTAGAATTGATGAGGAATTTTTCAGTAGGCATCTATGTGCTGAAATATGCATAAAAATATATTGATCACAGTGATCAGGTCAGCTGAATTTTCTCAGATCTAGGGTGAAAGAGCTCCTGAAAAAGAAAGGTTACCATTGAATAATCAACTGTTAGGGTACTCACTAGACAGGAACTCTTAAAGTCTCACTGATAAAACTTAGAACTGAGTTTGATCTTGAAATAACAAATATTTAAGCCTGTGCTAGTCAGCAAATATCCTTCATAACCAATAAAGAGAAATTTGCAATTAGAAAGGTGTTTTATATTAATGTGAAACAAATAGCTAAAAACATTAGATGAATTATACTCTGGAAACATGTTTGCATTAACCTTAGAATTTGAGAGACATATTTTTTAAAGAAAAATTATTTTAGAAGGTTGAATTTATGTTTCTAATCACTTTTTTAATGTGATCTATCTTTTCTTCTGACCAGTCATTTTCAAATGTACCTATTTTGAAGCCTGTGAAAGACCTCACCAATAAAGGTCAGATTAAGTGGTACTGATTACTTGACATGCTTTACAAGCTCATTTTTGAGGGAACACCTGAGAGTAAACCAGCCAATTTAAAGTTCTACTCTTTAGAGAAGAGCTTCAGTGAAAACTAGCAACAGTATATTTATGTGGCTCAATGGTTTTTAAATAGAATTGTGAGTTTTGTTTATTTTTAATAAGTGTGTAAAAGTGTTTTTAGTGCAGTAATTCAAATTAATTCTTTTGAGGAGATTGTACCTGATAAATGTGGTAGATGTGCTAGATGTGCTCAGGAAAGCTGATTTTTAGTAATTGAAGTGAAAATTCACATTGTAGCTGTTTGGCAGTAATTTGTGACCAAGGAATGATGTGGCATGAAGGGCAAGAAGGTCCAGCTACAGAAAGATAAGAGATATAAATGTATATATATAAATCTTCACCCCCTGTGAGAGAGTAAAGTTTGCTGATGAGGTAAAGAATGCTTAAGTATTTTCTTGTGACAATCATGGAATAAAAGTGCTCAGGGCCTCCTTCTGGTGAACAGAATTGGTGCTGGGGAATGAAATCAACATCAACCTGATGCTGTTTTCCACAAGGCCTGTCTTGCTGATAGGGTATATAAGCAATTGGCTCATTCTGTGTCTTTGCAGACTCCTTGAAGAGCCTTTATGGAGGTAGGACTCTGCCCAAAGCCTGGGTAAAGTTCAACAAAGGCAGGTGCAAGGTCCTCCACTTGGGTAAGGGCAACAAATTGATCAGAATGCTGGAACACCTCTCCTGTGAGGAAAGGCCGAGAGAGATTGTTCAGCCTGGAGAAGAGAAAGTTCAGGGGAGACCTTATTGTGGCCTTCTGATACTTAAATGGGGCTTATGAGAATGATGATGACAGACTTTTTAAAAGAGCCTGTTGAAATAGGACAGTGAGTAATGGTTTTAAACTGAAAGGGGGTAGACTTAGTTTGGAAATAAGGAATAATTTTACTGTAATGGGGGTGGTGAAACACTCTAACACCAGGCTGTCCATAGAAGTTTTGGATGTTTCACCACTGAAAGAATTCAAGGCCAAGCGGGACTGGACATTAAGCAACCTTATCCAGTGAAACAGGTCACTGCCTATGGCAAGGAGTTTAGACTGATTATTGAAGGTTGCTTTCAACCCAAACCATTATATGATTGCTTATTAAATCTCTTTATATTTAAACAAAAACATGCATTTAATTTGCCTCAAGGAATAAAATAAAAATTCACCAACAGAACCCAGTTAGTCTGGGTATACACTGAAATGTTGGCATGTTTCAAAATTGGATGTAATTGAATGTAATCAAAGTTTTGCCTATTCTATAATCAGCTAAGAACTTCTTGTACTAGAATTTATACACCATTTTCAGGTTGTTATTCCTATATTAAATACTTCTCAACACATATAGGAGGAAAGTGTTAATGTTCTAATGATGTAAAATATAACTATTTATTCTTACTTTTTATCCTTCTAATTAGGTCAAAATAGAGATAGAAATAAACTAGTAACATTTCTCTGCAGTAATTGTATGGATAAATGTGGAAGGAGATATTTTGTCAAAGATGTTACGTGCTGACAGTGCAGAACATCTCCAGAAATCAAAGAAAGCATAGTCCTGATCATCTGAAAATCATTGAAAAGGGCTGAATGACTCAAACTTTCATTATAGGAAATTTTTAATCATTCTGTGCTATTAATACGCAGTTTTTTGGTTTTTTTTTTTATTTTTACTTTAAGCATCCCTAGTATGAAACAGTCAAGGTTTGGCCAGCATGTCATCTCTTGGAAGACTAAGAATGCAATAATTTCAATTCCTAGAAAATTATTCTTCATCAAAGAAAATATACTTTACAATGTATATCTTTCAAAGGCATATTTCAAAATTAATCATGCTTAAAAGGAGCTAAGGACATGTTGGTACATTATATTAATATATGAGTTAGAACTTTAAAACCACCTCTAATTATTTAATTTTCCTTGAATTAGTTAAAATTACTATTTCTGAATTTAATCTTCAAATGTGCCGTTTTTGTTCTTTCATCAGCATGTGTAAATTAAATGTCAGAGGAAATAGAATTCAGTCTAGGTTCTGTCACAGACTTAACTTTTTCATTAAGTAAAATAATCCTTGACTTTAGTCTCTTACCAATAAGCAAGTTCATTGCCCAGAAAATTTAAACAGAAAATTATTTTAAATGTGATTTTCTTATTAAAGTATGAGTTATAATAATGCACCCTCATGGAATGTATTTCATTCAAAAGTAATGAAAGACCCCACAGAGGAGAAAAAGAAAAGACTGGCTCTTGGGCTTAAAATTAATTTAAAGTTTATTTAATGAAATTAGAATTTTACCTTTCTAATAATGTTTCTCCCTTTTAAAAATTGTTGTAATGACAGGAATTATTATGATATTAGATTAAAGAAATTAATTTCAAGGAATTAATTCAGTCTTTTCAGTTTAATAAGATGTTGTATATGCAACAGCTTTTAAGAGAGATGTTTCCCCATGCATTTTCAGGAGCTGATTGTAAGAAATACTGGGTGATTTTATAGGTTATTTTTGTCTTTTATGGGAGTTTATAATCTGTTCTAGCTTCTGTATCAGGAAAGGAAATGAAAAAGAAGAGTTTTCTTATTCAAACTAAAATTATTTAAGTCTCAAATCAGGTCTGCTTGATGAATTTCTAGTATAAAAGACATATTTACTTGATTACAAACAGCTGAAATGGCCATATGGTTGAACCATCGGCCAGGGAACAAAGTAATTGTCCCATGGATAACAATAATGTGAACATTCTCTTGAAATATTCAGCATCATTTCCAAGTTTGAGGCATTGTGTCATGTGGTAATTTCTCAGTGGATTTTTCCTGGCTTCTACCTTATTAGTGAACATCACTGTGTTATTCTTTTCTGTAAAGTTTCTTCATTCACATGTATTCTAATTAAAAATCAAGGGTTGTCCAAGAAAACATCGTTAGTTTCACACAGATTGTGTCTTAGTCTTATTGATAGAATTTGCAGGATTGTTGTTATGCTTCTATGCATTCGACATTGCTTGGAAATTAATAATCACCTTTACTCAGTATTAAAATAAATAAAATTTGGAAAGCTATTCCTGGTATCCTTGGTTAAATGAGAAAGAATAACCATCTTGAACACTCCTTCCAATATACGCAGCAAACATGTTTAATGCAGACTTCTATAACTTTTCCTTTAAAAAAAAACTTTATAATTTGCTTGTTTTTCTGTTGCCATATAGCAGTTTATCGTCTACAGAAAAAAAGACTGTTAGAAAATATCCAAAACACTTTCTTTTCTTTCTTCTTCTATTATCTGGCCAAAATACAGTTCTCTGTAATTACAGCATAATTATACTTAATATTTTGACATACCTCATATCTAGCTCTCAATTTTAATTAAAGTAATATTTGATGGCAAAAAGAGTGTGAACTAAAAAATCTTTGGAAGATAAAAAGAAAGCATATTTCTAAGGTCTTCTGGAATTAAGGTAAAACATGAAAACTTAATCTAAGGAGATTAAAACAACCTAAAATAAATACATATATAAATTTTTTGATGGGCTTCCATTTGAGCAAAGAAAAAAACCAAAACAACGAAAGAAACAATATAAAATTTAGATATTAATTTGGAAGTATTAAAAACTTGCAAAAAACCATAGTGGTGGAAGGTGTTGATGTGACTGTAGGTAGCAAAATAAACATGAGTTGGATATGATTTTGCAGCAGAAAAGAGGCCTGTAGGTTTTGAAATATATATGCAATTGTATCAAGAACAGAAGTATCTGAAATATTAATATCAGTTCCTCATAAACAATTAAAAATAATATTATGTCTTCTAGAAACACAGAAATATTATTATAATTTGGAGAAAAATAACAAAGATTAAACACTCATTAACATGATAATCTGCAGAACTTCTAATTAAGGCCAATAAAAGAATATTCTGAAGAAGTGAATTAAACATAAAACCAAAACTTTCTTGACGTTTGGAGAGGAAAAAAAAAACAGTTTCACTGTCGGGAAAGGTGTTTGTTTGGTTTATTTTTTCTTTCTTCTGCCCTTCATAGTAGAAGTAAAATTTATAAATTTAGTAGATTTCTAATCGGTTATTTGGTTAAAAAACATAAAGCAACAAAACAACTTGTCTCTATTTCCTATTAATATACATATAAGAGCAAGAAGGCACTCCCCTGCATTTTAAGACTAATACTAGCTTAAAAGAATAATATCTCCCAAAGTAGACACTATATATTTAACATATGACCTTTACCTCCTTGTTTAAGACTGCAGTGGCTGTAGACTTAGCAGGACATTCTGAATAAAGCTTAGAACAGACCGTGTGAAGTTTGAAGACCATGTAAAACTGGAGATGCAAGCAAGCCCAAACAGCAATGTATTCATTCTCCACAGTCCTTACTTTCAGGGTCTTCCTAGGTGATTTCTTTTCTGACTTTGTATGAAAGCTTATTTGCTGCCATTTTACTCAGCCAGTGTGCAGTTATTAAAAGTTACTCTCAGTTTGCAAGACAGAACACTGTGACCATAACCTCCCCTTTCAAGGAAGCCTTTTAATTCTCATTCAGTTCTCTTCTTTTAACTGAGGTTGGACCTACATCAAGAAAGAATAATATTTTCATGCCCTTAAACATAACCTCTTCATTTTTCCCTACTGCCTGTAGCATTCTATCCTTGTCCCAGGTGTACAACAAGGTCAAAACCATGGTCCCTCCTACACTGTTAGTCACAGATGGTCTCAATGTGGGATTCCTATGGCATTTCTGATCCAGATTGGATAGCCTTTCAAGTTGTGTGACTGAACTACATATGAAATTTTCCATGAAAAAATGGTGTCAGGACTTCATGTTCCCTCTGAAATTCTCAGAACCTTAATGCCCTCCTTTACTGTGAGTTGTCTGAAATTTCAAGTCATCTTTTTGTGTCAATAAGATTTTGCCTAAAGATTTATTGTGCTTTGGCAGTTTTTTTTTGTTTCCCACTCTCTGGAAAGCTTTGAATTTGAACTCAATAAGAATTTAAATGAGAAAGTTAAAAGCTAGTATTTTGCCCTGGGATCTTTACCTCTAAATCTAAATAAGTATGTCACTCTAGTTATATTTTTATGTTAGTATGTTTTCATTCCCTGCATATTTATTAGCTATGTTGTATGTTACTAAAACACAAGTTTCTGTTTTGACATACAGTTTATAGATATCAAACAAGAAGACTTAGTCTGTAGCTGGATTTGGTATATTGAGAATTCCGATGCATAGCTGACTAAATTGATTTTTTTATTGAATAAAACCAGAAGGTTCATCACAGATGAATTAATATTTGAAGGGACTGTATGACCCACAGTTATGCATCCAAGGTTCTGCATGTTCAGTGCACTCATTCATTCACCTTTTCCATATTTGTTATAAAATATTTTTAGGCTAAAATAAAAAACTATAAAATAAAATAAAAATCTTATTGAACTACCTGTACTGATTAAATTTTGCATTTTTGAGTGAAGTCATGCTTCATTCTACTTTTTCACTGCACTTCTTGTCCCTAGCAAAGAACATGAGTCAGTAGACATAACAAATCTATTAGATCTAGACTATTCCAGATAAACATGTAGAAATATAATCAAAGGATGAAGTGCTTCCAAAGGAGATGCTGCTATGATTTCTTTCTTCCCAATCATGAAAATTACACATACAAGCATATATTTAAATATCTGAAGTTAGGTCAAGAAGTGATGGTTTAAAAGAGGATATTTGTGTCACTTAAAAAGTCACGAACAAATCAGTCATGTATGTGGTAACTCTGGGATAAAGTTTATGGCTAAAAGAGATGATCAGGCTAATTCCATGTGTAAACATTAAATTTCAAATGCTGTGTCCATTCGTTCTGTTTGGATGAACAATGCCATTTTAAGATTAGGCTTGAAAAATATTTGTGGGGCTCAGATAGACTGAGAAAAACCAACCTCCCAAATATTTCTCCTCAGCTTTACCTAATGCTAAGTAAAGAAACAGAATAATATTATTTGCAACTGAAAAATAAGAATATATAAAAAAGGTTCCCTAATGTTTTTCCTGTCCAAGGAAGATGATTTTCAAATAGTGAAATAATAAATTTTAAACCTATTGAATTCAAGTAAAAGGGCTATGCTGTCTCCTGAGTTTATCATCTATGCAAGACATAAAACCAGAAATGCTTACTTAAGGCAGATTCCAGGGATGACTTGTCCATTATCCTCCTCAAAACAAGATTATCATCAACACAAAGCCAGATCAGTCAGATTTGAAGCAAGAAAAATGCATAGGCATGGTTTTTAATGCATCCCCTATGGACAATATTTTACAGTGATGAACTCTCTGCAAAGTGAAAATGTTTTTCCTGATGTGTAATCTCTCCCTCAAAACAACTCTGCTACCTCATCTGCAACTACTGGGATGCATTTCAATCTGCTTTCTTTGAAACTCCCCTCTAAATAATTATAATGTCAGTTCATCAGGCTCCCCTTTAACAGACTGTCCTGGAGTGATGTTATGATAATCCATTATCCCCTATCGTTGGTTTATATGCCCAAAAAATATGTGGTCCTGTCACTTTAACTACGTTCAGCTGCAGAGAGAAACGCGGGTTGTTTTGAAAAACTTTTTCCCCAAGCCTGGCGCGGGGGAGGATTCTTCACTCAGCAGAGACTGCGCGTGCTGAATGGCTGTCGGAGTGGACTCTGTTCCAGTTAGTTTTTTTTTTTCTCTTTTTTTTTTCATTTTTTTCTTCGTTTGGACTCTTTTTCTTCGATCTGCTTTGTCACCCCAAGATCCAAGGGAGCCAGAGAACTGCAGAGCTCGTGGGGAGCTCCACCCAGCCCCCAACGGGGGGTGAGGAGGGGAGAGGCTACATCGGAGGAAAAAGACTTTTTTTTTCAATCAGGTTTAATAACTATTTTATTTTTTCCCTTGGATTTCCCCTTCCCCTGTGCCTTGCAGGGCACTTTGCGTGGTTTTGTTAAATAAATAGTTTTTTCTTCACTTCCATCTAAGAAATTCTGTTGGGGGTGGGGGAGGGGGTGTCAGAGCCCTTCGCTCTCAGAGGAGAGAGAGTTTTATCATTAATCCAGGACACAGACTAAATCAACCCAGTTCCCTCAGTCTGACCTCTTTCATAGGTCATGTTCTAGTTCTCTCACCATCTTGATAGTCATCCACTGGACCCTGGCCAATTTTTCAGCATTCTTTTTGAGGCATTTTTGTCATGGGACCAGGTAAAATAGAACTGGGTCCAGTATTTCAGATGTAACCTCCCCAAGGCCAAGATGAGATATTACCAAAACTGGGATAATAGTTTCACTCAACTTCTTGGTTCTCCTTCTTCTAATGTAGCCCACTATACATTGCATCTGCAATGAAAGGCACACTTTGGGCTTTCCTTTAGCTTGATGTCTCCAATACTACTGAGGTTCTTTTCACCTAAACTATTTTTTAGCCACTTGGTTCTCATGCTGTTCTCAGGCAGATAGTCACTCTCTCCAAGGTGCAGAACTTTGAACTTCCCTGTTGAACATGACTGTGCAAGTTTCATTGTTAGTAATGTTAAAAATGTCATATGCGCATGCCTTCTGTCATGACTATGAAAATATTTCATCACATTGAATCTTCATCTATTGTGATTGAAGTGCTTAAGCGTGTACATATATATATATTTCTTTTCCTATATATGTGTTCATAAGCCTAGAACCCACCGAGCTGATGGAATTTTAGGTGAATGTGAGATTCACAACTAGGTTACTCCCAAAACAACATTTACATGAGCAAAATGTATGAACCAAGTTGACTATTTCTGTGCCCAATATGTTACAGCCCCACGTTGTGTACAGGAGACAGCTGTAAATTTTTGTCATTCTAGATCGTAAACAAGACATAATATATGCTATGTCTCATTGCACAGAATAAATACACCCAAATATTCATGGAAATAGGGTAACACAGATCATGTTTGATATCAGTTTGGTGGAATAATTTCATATTTCCCTCAATGTAAGTTTCACTGTGCCCTTTTGTGTTTGTTCTGGTCTTACTAAGCTGCACTTTCATCATCTTCTTTACTACTGAGTCTTAGAACTCTTAGAAGTCTTAGTGGTTTCTGCCCTCCACCACATCCCTTTTTTCCTTAGCTCCACCTGCAGTCAATAGTGATGTGGCATTAATATCTTCAGAGCTCTGAATTTCTCGGTTCTACAGACCAGATTTAGGACTAAGGCTCCACAAGTTACAGGACAGTAGTAGACTATTATAAACTTTTGATGGTAAAGTAAGTCCTTCATAATGACTAAATTAAATTGAAATGGATTTTTCCTTATTTTTTAACCCATAGATAAGGAGACAAATCAAATATGTTACAGTTACAAGTGGATTCAAACTGCCAATATGTCAATGTAGCATTTTTGATGAATATGCATAAATCCACTCTAACATTATATAGGTAAAATATTAACATATACAATATGACAATCAAATACGTATTTCTCGTGCAAGTTTGAACAGCCTCAAGAAGAAAATCTTTAGATTAATTAGTTATGGCAGTTTACTGTCATTCACTGAGAAGTTATACAGTGTAAAATTTTAACTGTATTCAGGAATATTCTTCCGTTGTTTTTCTTATGAAATTCTTAGACCATTTACAGTTTCCCTCTAGCAATACAAAATTGATTTCTATGATGTTGACCTTTAAGACAAAGAAGTCTTTCTAAAGTAGTAGAAAGAAAGCAGCTGACATAAACAAAACAGCTGTATGAACTTTAAAGGACCTAATAAGATCTTACTGCAGATGTGAAAAACACATAGACTCTTCTTTCATCATTGTACTTTAATCATCATTATGTCAAGGTTGACTAATGCAGACCTCCTCAGTGTTGCAAGGCTTAAAGGACCTAGTTAGTAAGTTCTGCCTTCCGAGTTAATGTAGACTCTTGGGGGAGGCAGGATTCCTCTTCCTTGACCCTAGACATTCAAATATTCAGTGTTAGATTAATTTTTGGCCACAATTGTCCTAGGCTTATTTCACAAGCAATAGATAGATTGGTAATCACTCAACGAAATTATTGTTGTTTTAGACCAGATCTTAAAATTCTTTTAATTGCCATACAGAGCCTTTATTTTTCATCCTGACTCTAAGAGCAGTCTAGGACGATTTGCACAAAAGTAGAACTCAGAACACCTTTCTACTATCCACAACTAAAGTCTACTTGAGTTGAAGTACTGTAGTGTGTCTGAGATACTCTTGGGGACATATGAAAGAGAATAAAAAGACAATTCATGGTTTTTTTTTTTCTGAAAGGACAGGCGGAAGTAAGGTAGGATACCTAGCAAACTCAAATGTTTAGAGTTGCCAGTGTGGGAAATTGAATTAAAACCCCCAGCTTCTCAGACAGCTGGAGTCAAAGCAAATATTCACCAGCCAAAGTTTAGGGATATTTATTCTTAGGTTCTAAAAGCAATTTTTAATAAAAATTATTTTTCCTTTCATCACAATCTGTTAATTGAACCTGTTTTTGACACGTATAAAAAGTGCTGGCAATGTGCTAGACTTGAAGGTGCCTTTCAAAGGTATTTTCTTGTTTTTATAACATTGCTCCATTTAAAATATATAAACAAAGCCCATAGTGGAATAGCCAGGGATATCGAAGAACAGACACATCCACGCTATAACATGTTGAGACTTACAGAATGTAAATGACTGTGGCTTCTCGCTCTGGGACAAGTGGCTAGCCTTGAAGCTGCACAAAAGAAGGCAAGCCGCTGCAACTCTTACACATGCGCCGGACCGGGCGCTGCAGTGAGTCCCGCGAGTGCAGCGTGGAGTGCCTTGGAAACTGAGGCCAAACAGGAGACGAGGCGAGATAAAAGAGATGCACTCTCTTAGTTCTCGGAATCCAGGGTTTATTGGGAGGAGTGGCAGGGCGGTGAGAGAGCATGGGATCAGGAAGGGTCAAGGAGGATGGAGCAAGCTGGATTCTGGAGCACAAAGAGCCCAGAAAGTCCAGGTACAAGGGGTTAAGAGGGACTGCAGGATGGGAGGGGTTTACACAAGAGAACCAACTGGAACACGAGGGGAGCAGGATTGGCAGGGATGCCAGGGAATGGGGACAAGAGGAGGGAAGTTACAGAATTTTGAAAACCAATGGTGAAACTCAGCTACAAGGAACAAAGAAGAACTTTCTAGTTATTAACTCCATATAGGATAGAGAGGAGGAGATATCCAGAACCAATGCTCTTGTTCTCTGAACCAATGCTCTTGTTATCTGATGCATATTAAGGATGCTAGCTGCAAGGTGTTCTGGCCGAGCATTGTTTTGTCACCCTAATCTAAAGGTCTCCGCACACCCAGGGCTCCTCCTCTGTATCATCTGCTTCTAAGCTCATCTGAGCCAGGGCCACTGCTACAAATGACATTAAATGTTTACCAGTTAAATGACTGGTATTTCAATGGCATTTAGTAAATCAGAAAAGGAATGAGATTAAATTCAAATCTAGTAGGAAACCACAAAGATGTTATTGCATTCAAGACTGTATACCTTTATATCATGTTTATACATGGCCTAAATATTTTTATTCTGGTTTTATGGCATTAACCACTGTTGGAAGTGTTCAAATTGCTTCACTTTCTTTTGTTTGGTTGGTTTTTTATTTGTGGGTTTTTTGTTTTTTATTTTATCTTATTTGTCAAAGCTGTTATCCCTTCATAGACAATAAGAAATATTTTATTGATATTTTTTGCCATGGTTTTTCTTCTTAATGATCTGTCAGGATACAAATCTTAACAAAGGACATAATTGTGTGTCTGTATGTGATAAATAAAAATAGATTCTCTACCAGCCACACAGTCAGGCTGTGAGCATGAGCCTGTATAACATTTTGTTTTGTCATTAATATCCTTTACTTCAGTACTGAGTTTCTGAGTACCCTGGGACATTTTCGAATAGAATACATTAATGCATTATGTTGCTCACAGGACAATGGATTACTTCTGACTTGCTTTTGATGTGTGAAGTACTTTCTTGGGTGAGAGAAAGATTGCTCATCATGAAGTATAATTAATTTAGCAAAATGAACATTTCATCCTCAGTGTCTCCATCTCCTTATACTTTGCTCTACTGATGCTTAGTTTTACATGTTATAGTTTCTATTCAGTTGCCACAAACTGTATAAGAGACAGTTGCATAAGTAATGGTCATGATTAAGTTACTCTATTTTCTTTGATTTACCAAAATATTATCTAGTATTTTAATTAAAACTTTTTTGTTACATTGTGTTGCCTTTTCAGTATTTTCTTTATCATGTGCTATTTTAATTAGCTAAATTACTTCCCTAATCGATTGATGTCTTATACTAAAATCCAAGTAATTTTCTTCCACTCTAGACATTACCATCCAGGTCTCCAATTCAAAATCAGTGAATGGCCAAATCTTTCATAATGTCTGCACTGCAAAGGGGAAATGTTAACAATGCACTTGGATTTACTGCAAGTATATAATGGTAAGCTTGACAGCTTTCTTGATAAGAAATTTTACAGAAAATGGGAGCACAGAAAATCTGCTTACTTGGATTTATTAAATCACTTTTTGTAGTAAAACAGGATATCACATTAGCTATTTGGGAGAAGGTGAGAATTGGAGTGAGAATTGGAGTAAGAATTATGAGATGCAAGTAGTTTTCGAGATGGAGAGTATGCTTCAGACAAAGGCTGTTAGAGGTATTCAAGCAAGATCAGTCCCAAGACTGATTCTGCTTAATAATTGCATAAATATTTTTTTGGGGGGAAAGAAGGTGTGAAGGAAATTTATTACATGACAAAAAGCTGAAGAAAATCTACTGTATCAAACAGAATCAAACAGCTGACTAGAAAGTGTGAATTCACCTTGAAGAACAGGCTAATGAACACGAAGTAAAAATAAATGCTGCAAAATGTGAGGAAGAGTAATTGAACCTTAATAACAAACAAACAAATCCATTATAATATAAATGGAAAAATCTGCTGTATGAGGCCACTTTGTGGGAAGTGGCTGTCTGCACAACAACATTCAAAAGTACCATAGGCACATTTACATATTCCCATTTCAACTCTGATAATAAGTTTTCTCAGCAATCATCCATTTAATGAAGAAAAGACATAAGAAATTATAAGAAAATAGACTGTAAATGTGCATCAGGTTTTTCAGTGTGTTGCTGAGTTCAGTAGTTCAATGGAGGCAAGGCTGGTGTAGCTCCATGCCCCCAGTTTGTTGTTTTCCTGGATTTTTTCTTTTTTTATTTCCTGCTACTTCATTCAGACCAGTTAGCTACACAATATATCTTAGCCTTAATTACACAACAGATCAATATCACTTTTTCATTTGGGAAGTGGGAATGAAGGATACCATTACTCTTCTAGTTTCACAACCTATAAACTAATTTAAAGCATTCCCTTGGTTTTTTTTGGTTGTTCTGGTAATGAAAGTTTCTTCTCATTTTGTGTTGCACTTAATATTTCATCATATCTCAAATCCCAGATGTCTTTATAAAAGTCTAGGACTTAAAAAAACCCCACACTTCATTATATTTCATTTTAATGAGCATTAGTTTACTCATCTTCATAAATAAAGTACTCTGCATTGACGGTAAAGCAGTATTTCCACATGAAAGATAGTTTTATTCATTGCACTGAATGTACCTTTCCCTAAAGAATAAAAGGGAAGAAAGGTTCCTATGGTTCTTTCTTCTCCCTTTTCACTCTTGCCTGTGTTTACTTTAATCATTTAGAAGCTAAGAAACTCAAGATTAATTCCCTTAGAAACCGAGATTAGCTGATGGACAAAGCATGCAGGAAAGTTCTAAATAAATTGCATTCAAGTGAACAGACTAGAATGGTTGCCTGCAGATTGCTCCTTAATATAATTTCAGTGTAATGAAAAAGCAATATCACATGCAGACAATTACCCTCAGCAGTAGTGGGACTGGCTCTCAGCAAGAATGGCTTCAAATACACGCTAAATTTTGTTTGTACTTTATGAAAAAAGGTAGCCAAAGTGTATCAAATGCTAATTAACATTTTTAAAACTGGTAACATCAGGTTCAACCCACATCCAATCAAGCACCTATGCTCAGTTTAAGTATGCACACATGAAAACACAGGCATGCTATGTAAATGTATAATCATTGACACATGTATGCACAAGGCTTCCACTAAAAGGAAAACCAAAGCCAACTATTGACCAAAGAAGTAATGACAACAGAAAACACAGTGTGCACAAATTATAGTGCAAGGGGAGATTCCAGTTTCAATTTACATATTCTGAAACAAACTTTAATTTTCAAAAAGCCTATTTTGGTCCTTTTGTTGTAGTGGGGATGTTTTAAAAGCTAAAAGTGGCTGAAGCAGAGAAGCAGTACAGTTGATGTGCTTCTGATTCTCACACAAAATTTAAGGGGGTATATATAGCACACAAAAAAAGATGAAAAAAAGTTAATGACAATTTTATTTCATTTATTTAATTTAATAAGATCCTTGTATTTTTTGTATGAGGTATCAGTTTTGAGAATAATCAACTTTCATGAGTTTCTTCTCATAGACACGTTGAAAGATTTTACTTCTTCTGTTCAGCTTAGATAATGTGCCTCTATGTGCTCTGAGCGACTCATTTATTTTGAAAATGTGGATCATGATATGTTATGACGTAGCTTAATGTTTCCTAATGATACGGCTCTACTCTTCAACTATTACTACTGTCTCAATCAGACAATGGAAGAATAAAATTTTTGAGGACTCTGTCTTGCTTTATCCTTTTAGCAGAAAAGTTCAGTCTCGAGGCTCTTAAAATGGATAATTTACACCAACTCCTTTAGTACAAGGAACTACATTGTTACCCATTAATGTGGCATCAAACATACCAAAATAAGTGTACAATTGTAAAAAGTATATTAAATTTAAGCCACAGAGTTACCTTGCTTATAGAGACAAAATGCTGGGGCCACAGGATTGTCAGTGGAAATATTCACAGCCTAACATGTATTTTTATAGTGGAAAAATAAAATAGAAAATTAAATTCTGAAGTGCAGTTTTTCCAGGGAAAGTCGCAATAATTTTACACAAATGTCTTTATTTATCTTAAATAATGACTAAACCTTCACTTCCAGGAAGAACATGAATACTGATACATCTTTTTATTGTGACTGCAATGTCATAAAACTGATTTACTCAATAGAGAGAGGTAAAAAAACCCAAACAAACCAACCAAAACCAAAGCAGAAAAAAAAAACGAAAGGAAGAGGCAATTTTCTCCAATAAGAAAGACAGCAATTCTGGGTTTAGAATTTGTGTGCTGAGTTTGATACAAAGCTCTAAGGAAGCTTCTGAAAACTTGTCTTTTGTTGATATTTTTGTTGATTTGTATGGGTTTTTTTGCAATCCAAAGAACTTATTTTAATTTTTCTGTATAAACTAAAAGTGTTGATTTTTATTACTACTGAAATTTTCACCAATAATCTAGTATTAATTGTTGATGCTATATAAAACATATGTGATTATCTAGTAATGAAAATGTTATGTAGAAAAGTAGTAAAAATGCACAACACTTCAAAAGTGTTTTATGAACAATAGTTACTGTTTAATTTTAATTTTTATAAAATTTTTATGTCTGTAGTAAAACACTAATACTAAAGGTGTTCACTCAAGTATTCAGGAAAACAAAGAGAGGAGCTGAATGTTATTACTCTGTTATCATGACTGGTGCCTTGTTCGTATTAACTTATATTGAAGGGAGATGAAACCAAGTACACATCTTAGTTTACCATCCTAAACTGATGTGAATGGGAGTGGAGAATGTCTTTACTGTTGTTTATATCATGAAGGTTTCTGCTCTACTGCCATTTCCTTGACTTCTCCCGCTGCTATTATGGGTCCATACCTTAAAGACAAGGTCAGAGTCCTTTGACTTGAGAGCAAAAAAGGGCACAGGGAATTGCCAAGGAAAGTGCTTAGCTGTGACCAGTAGTGTTTGTGGGATAATGCCAAATAGAATGACTGGGGGTAATGGAAGAGGAAGATTTATTGTCCGTCTTGATTTGGACAAATTCTGGCAAGGGCTGATCAAGAACTCCAATATCCAAACTAAAGAATGCTGGCAAACACACATGTTAAAAGACTAAATAGATAGCATGAATCTTCAGGATTGCTTTGAAAGGAACAAGCACTTTCAGATGGAAATCCAGTTAGAGTGTTTGGGTTCAACTGGCATTACAGAACACACTGAGATGCCCATGAACCCATATCTTGGCCTGCCAACCTATACCAATCCCCATGGCCCTGCAGGCCATGCCAGGGCTGTGTCCCCAGAGATCTGCCACCCTCTGCTACAAATGATGGCAATAGTAACTTTTTAGGTTAAACCAAAAGTTTCTAACTTTTCCCCATCTAACTGAATTAATCTGTCTTCAATTTTCAGACACTGTGCAACCAACATGCTAACATGCATGGCATATAAGGGTATATGGGTTCAAAATTAAGCTTCCATGTAATATTTTTATTGCATTTTTAAAAATACAGTTGTGAAATGCCCCAGCCTTCCATTTTGCTCGTACTTTATTAAGTAAAGAGCACCTTATTGTATAAGAAAATAACAATCTTCCATAATTTCCTGCTTTGTGTGTATGCCTATTTACCTGTACCTATATCCACCTTCTTGACACAGAACTCATGGAAGGAGCAAAGAAGTTAGAGACAGCTTGAATTCTTGTCTGATGTGAATTCTTGTCAGATAGGTGGGAAGTGAAATCAAAACAGATTTTCCAAGCTCTACTCTTAGTGTCAACATCTGAATTTCCATGAGCCATGGAAAAACAGCACTCTGCTGTAAATACAGTACAATAATATTTTTCTTTGTTTTATTTTTTAATGAAACCTGGAGAATCTGAACAACCTACTGTGAATCCAAACCTGAAAGCATTCTAAAAATCAAGTATTGTTTCTTTTCTTTTTTTTTTCCCCACATCTACAATCACTCACAGGTCTTTTATCGAGTTAAGAATCAAAAAGAGCCTGTATACACATAGTATAATAAAAAGCATGCTGTTCTGTTGCAACTGGAACTTGCAGATTCATAATGGAGATAGTTGTTGAATCATTAATATAACAAAAGCAGAGGATAAGACAACACTTTTATAATTCAAATTATTTCAAGAGCAGCATGTTCTCTTAGATGTTATTGATATGATTTAAATTATTCTCTATTTAAATGTCAAAAAAGAAGAGTAAGCAAGTATTACATGGGACTCTTAAAGAGGAAAAGGGAAATTTTATATTCAAAATGTTTGTTTAGCCTTAAGTGCTGGTAAAGTTTCTACACTGTGTACACTCAAAATCACACTATTAATTAAATTAGAATCAGTACATCCCCTTCAATAACCCCTCAGTTATCACTTTAATATTATTCAAACACAAATAAACTGACATACTCTCTTCAATTGTTAACTGTAGGTAATTTTTAAATTTCTACAGAAGTGTTAAAATTTTATTTCTTAAAGAGAGAAAAATGAGTATTGAAGAGAAAACATATCTTTATGTCATTCCTCCAGTGTGTGTTCTTAGTTTTGCTATACTTAAAATCAGACTGAATATTTTCCCTGCTAAGGTCAGTTTATAGACTGCAGTTCTGATATTATTCTGTGCCTGTGATCACAGTATGTCAGCCTAATTTCAGAACCAATAACTATAATAATTCTTATTTTGAAATGTACTTCCCGATTAGGGTCTAATCAGCACATTATCTGATCAAATAAGAAACCAGCTCCATAAAACTTTTGAATGAAGGTGCAGTCCTGTGAAAGAGGCATTGGTGCACCTCTTACACTCAGTGGAGAATTAGGCAACACCCTCAAGGGAGCCTATGGGCACCTTTATATAGAGCACCTTAAGTTACCTTCTCAGTTACGAAAACTTCACATACCTGAAGGGTTTTTTTGCTGCAAAGTCTGGCTTCCAGTAGTTGAGCCAAAACAGTGCAATTCTCCAATCAGTAGCATTCCTGGATATCCCAGGGAGCACATGGAATGGATGCCCATGTCTGGGTGACTGAAAGCTCCATTTGATTTGAGTTACACCTTTGACAACACTGAATATATTGATCGGGGTGGAATTGTAGGTAATTATATAATTGTGTTGTACTGACCTGTCAGAGACATACATGAGGTTATCAGGCACTGCACGGGGCAAAAGAGAGATTTGTGCTATTCCAATCTGACTACTGGAGATAGGCTAGGATATACTGGGAAATTTCAGACATTGGTAATCAGATACATTTACACAACAGAATTAAATCCTAGTTCTCTGTTAGATATAATGGTAGCTTCCACATCTAAAGATCTCTTCAGTTTGCTATGCAGAGGCATCTAGTTTTATTTAAGAAGACATGAAGATAGCTGCTGGAAGGTATTACAAAGGACTTATGGAGGACCTACACCTTTCTGGAGCAGTAATTGGGAGCAAGACAGTTTACTATAAGCCTCAGTATCTATAAGATTCTCTGCTTAAGTTTGGATAATTAAATTTGGCCCCTGCCTCATACACTGACATTAAAATGTATATATCCTGAACTTCAGATCAGTTGAAATCACCTGAGGGATCCTAAGGCATAAGAAACATCTTCACAGGACAATAGAGGGGACCTAGAGAGAGCCAGACCTTTCAGGAAGACTATTACATCCATGCAGGATAACCCAGGACATCTCAAAGAGCACTAGGTGTCTAAGTTCAGGCAAAGGAATCAAGCCATAGATGTTCATATCTGAATTATTATTATTCACTTGTTCTAAGCACATGGGGCCATCTAAAGGAAATTTAAAATAAATTCATTGAGTTATGACTTTGTGAGCCTCACTGTCTCTTTTTGTGGAAGGAAACCAAACTTCATTAGCTTATATATGTACATGCAAAGATGGGTGAGATTAATCTTGTCTTCAGTGTGAATGAGATGTCATTTGCAGAAATGATTCCAGGTTACAATTTTTTTCCACTCGTGTGGTTATTATTTGCACTAGAAACTCCCTGTAAGTAAATGTTACTGAGACAAATTACCCATAAATAAAACATGTTCAGAAATAAGGTTAGATAGCTGTGTTAGCTATGTTCTTGCAAGAAATGTGGTTTTATTTTTAACTTGAGTTGTATCAAGACAATGAAAAGAGAAAAATGAAAAGATGGACTTTGAAGAGTTTAAGGAAAGAATGAAATGTATGCTCTTCTCAGAAAGGTAACAGGAACAGACATATTTGTAAGAAAAAAGGAGCAGTAAACACAGCAAAAGAATCATGCTGACTGTTAATTTTGAGAGTGGAGAGCAAAGTTATAAAATAATAAATGCATAGGAACACAGGGGAATCAGTGCTCAGTGATAAAAAGCAATGACTGGATACTGCCATGTCTGAGATAAAATTTTGTAGACCTGTATTTGAAAAGAGCAACTCAGCAGCTAAAACTCAGTAGCTAAATCCATGTAAGAGGAGACATTGAAGATTTAGTAGTAGGAACAAGTATTAATGTACTATATGGATAGCTTAGAATTTCTCTTCAGCTTCTCCTTTGTTATAAAGCCTTCATGCAAATTATTTGTGAAATAGACTTTTCAATCTTGAATGACCTTCTGCTGCAGTAAACAATTTTACTTTTTATTTTACATTGCTTTTCATAAATTCATTTCTGCTGATGAACTTGCCTGAGCTGAACATCTTTAATATTTTAAGAATCTTTAATATTCTTTAATATTATTTCTGTAAAAGTTCTTATACAAAATATTGACTAAGTTAAATGCTTAGTTGGCTCCAATTGCTTTAACTGCACTTATGCATTATTTCTTTAGAAAATTTATTCAAAATTGTTACAAAGAGGCACTTCAATTTCTTCTCAAATGTATTTTTAATTTCAATAAATTATGTTTCTTTCAAAAGAATTTTGAAAGATCTCTTGCTCTTTTTTCTGAAATTAATTATGATATATTGTCAATGTAGTGGAAAATTTTTTTGAGATTTTTGAGAATGTTATGAAATAAAAATAGGTTTTAAGTAGCAAATTTGACAAAAGTGGAGGTTTGACTATTCCTTAGAGAACTGATTATAGTGGGAGAATAATTGGAAAAGGATAGAAAATACAGATCGTTTGAAACCATCAAGGATCCTGGACTGAGAGGGAAAAAAAGCTTAATTCATTTCAGAATTGCTGATCCTTTATTTTTGTTTTACTCTTCTCTTGAATTCACACACAAAATAAAGCAACTGATGTGTGCTTCCTGTATATAAACTAATCCACTCAGAAAACTAACGTGTATAGGAAGACAACAATCCAAAAATGTGTATATATCATTCAAAGCCATCTTTCTTTCATCTTTACACTCTAAAACTATGCACTGCTACCAAAGTTAGTTTATAGGAATTTTATGCAAAATCTCAAAGATGTTATTTTTAAGCTTTCACCTTCAGTTTCCATCCAATCAAGTCATTGCATGAATGAGGCACTGGCCCTGGCGTGATGCATGGTGGGCAGGCTGCTACTGCAATGCAGTGTCATGCCGTGGTGCACGAGAGCTTAGAGAAGTTTGGAGCACCATTCTGTTAGACTGGACGTAGTATCAGATTTATATAATGCCCTGGTGACAATTTGGTTATAATTCCACCCTGGTGACAATTTGGTTAACCAAGGTCAAGACCATTTCTGTCTGAAGACACATCCTAACACACAGCTTTGTAATACTGCCCAAACATCAGTCAAAACCTACTTCTATCTAAGCAGGGATGTCTAAAACCAAAATTTCTTTTTCAGTTATAATGACTAAAATTTACTTCAAACTTCAGGCAGACACAAAATATACTGCCAATCTCTTCTTTATTTTACCATCAGGTTTCTTAGAAATCCTAGCTATACAGTGCTGGAAGTTATAAACATGCATATGCTTCCAAAGTCCTTGCATACATCTCTTCATCCAGACCATGGAACAGGGACAGGGAACTCTCCATATTTTGCTCACAAATAGGTTGCACACCAGTTTTTATCCCAGTAGAGGCTACAGAAGAATCAGCCTAACAATATCAAACTCATCTATTGCCAGTGACTTTTTGTCTTCTTGGTATTGTTGTTTTATTTCAATTTTTTACTGAGGAGCCCAAAGAGGATTAGTAAATGGGCACTAGGTATACGTTTTCCTAGATTTCCAGTGACTGAAGAGCTCTGTCTCTTTGATGGCACAGTAAATTGCATATATGGTTATTTTAATAATAGGAGTCTAAAATGTAAGATACACAAAATTCTTCCTTTCATTCTCAATAAATATATATTCAGAAAAAAAAGGCAAAGACAGCTAACCAGCAAATCCCTCCTCCACCAAATACTTAAAATATGTTTTTTTGTATCAGACTATCTGTATAAAGAAATATAAATAAATGCCCTGATACATTTGTCACTCATAGTAAATAACTGATAAACTCCCTTAGGGATCAACAGCATTGAAGTGATTGTCTAGTTTCAGTCAGTTGGTGAGAGGGAAGGAAAAAACGATCAAAAAGACTGTTTCTTTGCAAATATTTGCTTTCTTCTATTGATTCTGAAAAGGTTTTTTTTTTTTTAATGTGTAAGCTTATTCTTTTAGGAGGGTTTCAGGAATTAATGGCTTAAAAAACTTTTCAATTTATTTTATACTACTATTATCTGGTGTGAATAAAGATCTATCTATCGATGTTTACTGCAGTACAAAAGAAATGAAAGCTCTATTAGCCATTTTGAGTTTGTTTTCAAGCCATATATTAACAGGACATTTTGCAGTCATCGGGAGAGAAACAATCTGCTCGTATTCCCAATAAATGAACAGAGTGATCTTTAGGAACTCCTGGGTTACCATGGATACCAACACATATTCCATCTCAGTCACATTGTTTCTGAATTAAAAATCAGTTTTCAGAATTGTTAAACAGAACAGAAGCATAGATTTTGTCTTTTGGTTTGTGGTATTTTTCTCTTTGTCATAAAAAGCATAGTAATACTAAAGGTAGGAAAAAAATTGCTACTCACCAGTAGTCATTTACAATTTGGCATCTTCATCAGCTAAGCTGTCTTCCTTACTTGCTGAGTGATAATGATTTCATTTTATGCAATTTTACTTTGAACTACTAAAGGTTACTATGGAAACCTCAACTCTTTTTCCCTCTTCACATTCTTTGAACAGGTAGTAAGTCTTGCTGTATGGGGGAAGTGGCATATACGCTGAAACATTACTTGAAAATCAGCTCCAAATTTCTTTTGTCATTCATGAGTCAATGTTAAGATTTGTCAGACAGTCTGGTAGAAGAAAAGAAATATTAAAAAAAAAGAAATTTTTCTGAATCTTCAATATCTGCCAAACCTCTATTTTTTGACTCACTGAAATTTTGTCTTTGCTTGATTATAATGGTGAATATAAATTATTCCAGCATTAATCAACATAATAAAATGCTGCAGGATTTATTCCCGCATGGTTGCTCGTTTTCAGCTTTTTTTAACTTTTTCAACCCTGTATCTGACTTACGCTGAAGTTAAATATCCTTTTGGGTTTTTTTAGATTCCTCTGTCTGAATCATGTTAAATTCATTGTTAAACCACAAGCAATGGATAGTGTTGGATAGTTTCATCATCTCCAATTTACTTCTAACATTGTCATTGTTTTCTAGTCCAGAATTCATGATGTCTAATCAGAATATCTGATTATTAGGGTTTCTAATTTGTCTTAATTTAAAGCTCAGCTCATGATTAAGAATCTTGAAACACTTTCAGGCCAGTCTTTAACTTTGGCCATCAAAGAATCTAATTTGTCATATATTACAATCTGTTTTTTTGCCCCATCTCTAAGAAAGCAAGCCAATGATTTGGGACTCTTATTCATTTATATTTACTTTTAGTCATGTAGCAAAAAGAAAAAATATCTATATTTTTACTTCTTTTCCTAACTCTTCTGGGTTTTGCCCTTGGCTTCGGTCTATCTGCTTTGATTGGAAAACTTCCAATATCAAAATTAAACAACACTCAGAAATAAAGCCAGTAACAAATCTTTTACAATAATTTCTGTAAGAATTTTGACTGTCAGAATTTTCAGGGTTTTTTAAAATATTTTAATTGGACGTTAATAAAGACTTTACTTCACTGTTTAATTTGCATTCAAAATAGGGCAGAAGGGCAGAAGAGACCAGAGCCTCCTTTGCCAAGAGCAGATGTCACATATTTCATCTTACAAAGTTGCTTGAGCAATATCCAAATACAAATAATTTTGTTCTGCTACATGAGAGACTTATCTTTCTTCAACACCATCATTCAAAGCTACATTCAAATATATGTATTCGTTCTGTCTAGTAAGGCTGGACAAATGTATAATTTTTGTTAATATCTGAATGGCAGTTTTTTGCATGGGCATTAAGATTTGGGGAAGCTTTTGTGAGACATGAAAATTCCAGACACATTTCTGTCCACTTTTTCTTTCAATTTTATTGAAAGTCCAATTACAAATCAATATAAAATATTATCTTCTACATTTAAGTGGAGGTTTCTATTCTTCCTTTTTTGACCTGCCAGAAAACCAAATCCTGGTATGTATGCAGGCAAAAATGTTTTTTCTGTAATATCCATTCAATTTACTGTTTCCTTAACACTTTTTTTATGGTTTGCTTTTTAAAAGAGATCTAAATATCATAATTTAAAATTTTTTAACCAAGAGCAGAAGAATGGTCTTTTTTTTTTTTTTTTTTTTTTTTTTTTTCCCCGTATCCCAAATAAATCTGGTATGGCATCTCCTCTCAGAAGTGCTAAAAAGTAAGTAAATGGTAGTTCAGGTCCTCCAAAATTATTAATGTTTTGATAAGGACACCGTCTCACCTCAATACAATCCACATGACACAGAAACAGCCTTAGATGAGCTTTACTACATCAAGTCTCCTGACATTTCATTATTAGCTAAAAAACATTACGTACAACTTGATTATTTAAAGGAAGTTCAGAGGTTTTAGTTGCTTTTATAGAATAGATAAGAGCACATTAAATCATGTGTCAAGGTTTGACCTTGACTAAACGCCAGGCACCTCGACTCTCTCTTGCTATGGAAAAAAAAAACCACTTAAAAACAAAACACACCAATCTCATGAGTCACCTGAGATAGGACACTGGTTGGTAGGAGGACGCACAGAAAAAGAAAAAGGGCAAACAGGCTCTAAGCTTAAAGTTGCAAAAAAAGTGATTTAATTACTTAACAGAATTGGAGGATAAATGCAAGGCGAAAATACACTTTTCATATATTATTTTGTTCACTCCCCCCCTCCTCCTTACGAACCTATAGTATTCACCCCCTTTCTTCTTTTATAACTAACAAACTCAGGTAGGGGCAGAGTGTGAGGTATTTTTTCAGTCCACAGAGCAGGTTTGTAAGTCTGTTCATCACTACAATTCATCTACTACAAATACTTTTTGTCTCTACTTATCTCTCTTTCTCAAGACAGTTTTCCTGCTCTCATC
>VZRM01006295.1:79809-141791 GCA_013397955.1 Grantiella picta | reverse complement strand
TTTCTGCACTCCTGTGGACTCCATGGGCTGCAGGGGGACCTCCTGCCCCCCCTATAGCCTTCACCATGGCCAGCAGAGAATTTCAGCTCTGGCACCTCCTCCCCCATCTTCTTCACTGACCTTGGCGTCATCCATGCTGTTTTCCCTCTACATATTTTCACCTCCACCTCCTCCTGCTCCAACTACAAAGAAGTGAAAGAAGTGCGCATCTACCTTGTTTTGAATTTTTCTTAAATATGTTTTCACAGAGGTGTAACCCACACTTCCAATTGGCCTAAACTTGGCCGGCAGCATGTCCATCACCTTCAGAGCCATCAGAGACTGGCTCTGTTGGACTTGATGTAAAACTTCCAGAACTTACACTCAGGACACACAGGAGCTATCTTTGTGCCACTCCCCACCCCTCAGACACTTTTCTAGGCCTACCACAACAGCTTCTGAGGGGTCCAAATTTCTCTTAGATGTTAAAAATACTTTACTGATGTTTTGGGCCAATCAAAACCACCACATCATGAATTTGAGAAACACCATTATACGAAGAATAGCATAAGTATTACATACCATTTAATACAATGATACTAACACTGAAGACAATAAAAAATTAGTGGACTTGGCAGTGGCAGCATTATGGTTACAATTGTATTTGATGATCTTACAGGACTTTTCCAACGGAAATGATCTATGATTCTATAAAGAAGTCACTTCTTTGACTGGATTTTGTATATTATCAAGTATCCATCAGCTCTCTTTTCCCAACACACTTGTATGTTTACAAAGTCATATACAAATCATTTTAATTTTTTAAAAAAATGGGTCCAAGAAATCTGAGGGGATAAAAGACTTTGAGATATTTGAATTTTGGTCTAAAAAGACTAGCTACATATATTTATTCCTTGTGCCACTTCAAAATAATTAATTTTCATATATTGGAATGATGCCTGAAAATACGTAATATAACCTGTATCAATTCATTTAGATTTTAAGATGAGGAAGAAGATGGAACTGTGAGATGTGGAGAAAATCATAATAATATCAGATCTTCATTAAACTGTTGATGCCATCTGTGTTCAATAGATTCTAGTCAATGCCAGTAGGTACAACAACAGGTAGTCAATATTATCTACATTATTTTCCTGTAGGCCTGAATGTTGGTAGTAACTTTGAATAGCAGGAGATGGGAGTTTATGATGCTGCTGTTGTCTACAATTTCCATATCAGTTTTCTAGTTAAGCCATTCATCTGTGCTGGCCCATGTTAAGTAAGAGAACTCTATCACCAGCAAGTGTTGGGCACTGGTAGGAGAAATTCCACAGCTCCTTCTGCTATTGGCACAAGGAATGAAGACTTCTAGAAAAGAAAAGAAAGACAAAGAATGCTATGGATCTAACATCTTGTTTAGCACCCAATATAGTATCTCACACTTGGGAGTGACAGACCTGGAGTTCCTAGGCTGCCTTTGTATTTTAAATGAGAATTAAACTACCAGTAGTAAGGGTACAGGATCAAGATCACATGAATTACTGCCTAAGTGTGGACTGACATCCAGTAAGAGAATTTTTTTTCCTAGTCAGGGTAATTGTTAACATCTTTGTTTTCAGTCATCTTTAATTTGAAGTAGCTGGGCTGAACATGGGAAGGTTCCAAAAAGCTTCTTCTTTTGGTCCTAGAGAATGATAATAAAATAATAATAATAAAAAAAGCCAACAAAAAAACCCAACAAAACAAACAACAAAAAGGCCATAAAGGAAATTCATGAGTTCCACTACATGGAGCACTTAGAGTAAGGTGATTCTTTTTCCCCATATTACATTTCTGCATTTAAGTTTTACTGTCTGGTTGCCTGATTCCTGAAAACTATTAAAGAAAAAGTGTAAATCTACCTGAAAAACCACGTGTGATCTTCAGTTACCATGTTTTTAAAAGCATCCTGTTATGTAGGTCAAATACAGTTATTTTTATTGTTTTTGACAAGTCATTTATTTTTCATCATTAGTACACCTTTTCTATAAGGATATTGATCCTAGAAAAAACCCCACATCCAGATTCCCTTCATTTGTTATTTTACTGCCCATTCTGTTTGAGGTCGCCAACATTAGATAAAACAATGACTGTGCTCATTTGCTGCAACTATCATAAGAAAAAAAAATTAAATTTATTGCTTTTCCCAGATAGTTAATCTTTAGTTGTATGTAAAGGTTGCCATTGTGGGTGTAAATTCTTAATGTCTATCTTTAAAAGTCTGTAAGAGTCTTTACAGATGTCATTACAGTGATGGCTGGTATAGACGTTCATGGGATAGATGATGTTATGGATGGCAATTCATAGAGTATATAGGTCTTTAATGAGAATTTGATTAATGAACACACTGAACTGGTGCTGCAAGTTCTTGCAGAGCTGTTTACCTCCCGTGGCAATGCTTCAGTAAAGAGGGCAAGCTGATGGAAGATCTCTTGCAGTTCAGCAGTAATCAATACAGGGAGAAAACAACTCCAGAGAAATTTGAAAGAACTGACAGAAGGTTGAAGGAATTAGATTATCTGAAATCCCTGAAACAGATGGAAGAGGGTGACAGAATAATGGAATTAAAAGCCTTTAAATTCTAATTACAAAGAAATGAAGGATCAGTATGATTATAGACAAATATTAGTCAGCTACTTTTGTTCAGTCTGACTTGACAATTGATGAATTACATTTATTCAACCCTCTGCTGTCGTTTCAACCACAAAATTCACGTAGATATTCTGGTATGGTTACTGATATTCTTTCTGTTTCAATATTGCAGTTACAGTCATTAACTTACTCTGGGAAATGGTGAAATGTTACTCCACAAATATGTGCAAGTGGAGGTTTGCTTTGAAGTTGGACTACAAATTATCCAGGATGCATGGGACAAGTCCTTGTTTGTCATACATGTGGGCAGATCTTCCCTTTAAGAACTTTATATTAATCCATACTATTATCTCACCTTCCTGTTATGTAGATTTAACCTTAGAAACAATGTTTTAGGTATATCAAGTAGGTTTTCACCTTTTCATATTCTTCCCAGCTAAAATTTTGAAAAAGTATGCATCACTTCTCTCTAATATTTCTAATGTCAACACCAAGACCCCCAAATTATCTCAGACTGATAAACTGCTAAAAGTACAGAATTTACAATACCTTTGATAGGCAGTTATTTTGTAATCTTAAAAAATTAATTCAGCTGAGCCATTTTACATAAACCAGATAAGAAAATATAAAGAATATTGCCATTGTGAAGTGTAGTTTTATGCAGAAACCCAAACTTTATCCCAATTCTTTTCTAATAACCTGGAAAAAAATTACCAAAGCTGGTTTTCCCAGGAAAAGAATAATATATCCACAAAAATTGCATCAATTATTCTGACAGTGGTTTTCTGACAATACTAACATTCCTTTCTTCTCGTCTTTCACCTAAGCCATTCTGCTTTTCAGGAGTATTTCTTAGTAAATAGTCAGAGGAAGGCTCTAAATATTTTTGGGGGTTTGGGTGGTTTATCTTTCTAAATGATGTATATATTACATATCAAGCCACAAACAGCTTTTATGTTTCTCTTATATTATTTAAACACATACAATATTAAAGCTATTTTGTTCTGCTAACTCAGTGATGCTGAATTAAAAAAAACAAAAAAACAAACGTGCACTGCATTCTAGCAGTAAAAAAATCCTAAAATAAATTCTATATACTGTAATTTTCTTCTCCAGGATTCTTTGTTCAGGAAATGTATGAGTCAAATGATATATAAAATAATATAATAAGTGAGGTTCATCCCTTTTTCTCCATAACCTATACTACAATTTTTTGTGGCTCTTAGAAATTTGACTATTTCTGTTGTAAGGATCTGAAGTCTTGCACTAATATGGTACAGCTGTGTAATATTGGCTCAGACTTCCAATAAAATTGGTAAGTGGTGAGAACAAGCTGTAAAAATAGCTCTACAGGCATAAGAAACATAAAAGTTCATATGAATGTGGAACTTCGGAGGAAATATGCATCAAACACAGCATCACCAGCCAGTCAAAATTATCCCACAGTATTCAGCATTGCTGTGGTCTCACTTGGAGTATTGTGTGCAATTCTGGGACTCACAATTTGAGAAGGATCAGAAGGTCCTTGCATGCATCCAGAAGAGGAAAACAAAGCTGGTGAAAGGGCTGGAAGACACGTGTGGTGAGGAGGGGCTGAGGACTCTGGGTTTGTGTAGTTTGGAGAAAAGGAGGCTTACTGTCCTGTCCAGCTTTCTGAGGAGGGGAAATGAAGAGGGATAGGGTAATCACTTCTCCCCAAGATGCAGAAACAGGATTCACAACTGGTTCAAAACTGTGCCAGGGGAGATTCAGACTGGACATTAGGAAGCATTAGGAGAAGGTTGTCAAACATTGGAACAGGCTTCCTTGAGGAACTGGCCAATGCCCAACGCCATTATTTGGGTAATGCCCTTAACAACACACCTTAACTTTCAGTCAGCCCTGAACAGTTCAGGTAGTTGAACTAAATGATCATTGTAGGTCCTTTCAAATTAAGTTGATCTGTTCTGTTCTACTTCCTTCTAAGCAGAAGCCTCAGGAGTCAAAAGGAAAAAGATCAGTTTGAAAAGGTGTGAAATCCTAAAAGGAAAAAACATAGAGTTATAATTCCATTGTTAGAAAAATCTTTGGGTGGTCAGTAGTCAGTTGATGTATATAAATATATACATATATATTAATAGACAAACCTGCTTTATATAAAGCCATTTGAGATTAAACCTGGTCAAAAGTCTCCTAACTACAGATTTACTACACAATTCTTCATGTTTTCAATCTATAATTAAGATTATTGAATGAAAAATGCACATAATAATGAAGTTGATTTTAAATCAGGCAAATTGAATTGGCGTTATGCCAACCTAGCACTTCATTGCATTATGCTTTTGAGTTCTATTTACTGTACTTTAAATAAGATTAGCTTGCTAGTGGTTTGATAGGTACTGCATATAAAAATCATTTGTGGGAGGGCAAGCAGCAAGAATTACTTTGTGGTACATAAAGTAGGGCAATTTATAAGAACTAAAGTTGGATAAAAACATTGGCACAACTACAGAGATTTAGGCCTGGTTTCCTAGGTTTATTCTGCCATTTCAATGTCTTCCTTCTACCCCATATATTTTGAATTCCAGTTTCAAACATACCTTACAGTGGATGTGAGATTACAAAGATAAATAAGTTTCTATATGTTTTGTAGACTATTGGTGACAATGTAGTCAAGACTGTTATATGTGTAGGTATAATAGAAGATTATAAAATTCAGATTTTACCAGTTCTGAATTATTAAAGCATACATTAATTTTTTATATATTTATATATATATTTGAAATTCAGCACTGACAGCTTCTAGAGATCAGAAAGATTGATATGGAAATTGTAGAACTGTGAAAACAAAATAAGAATGAAAATCTGCTGGGAAAAAACTTTCTTTTCTTCATTAACTTCAAATTTTGGGAGATTTTAGATGCTACTAAATGTCCTTTCTATTACTTTTAAAATATTTTAGGGGAAATTTTTTTGTGTTTTGAACTCTAAAGGATTTTAAAACTTTTATGGAGCCCTACATGGACATTTCCAAAACAAGTTACAGGTGCCTTTTCTTGTGTGCTGTGGCTCAGATGATCATTTATCAATTAAAACCTTTTCTTAGAATCTAAGAGGTAAGTTTCTGATAGTGACATTCTCAGAAATGTGTGTGTGTGTGTGTGAGTGTGTGTGTGTGACAAAAGAGTTCTCAGTTACTCCTTGGAGTTGCAAAGATGCGACTCTTTGGAAATAGGAGTCTAAATTCCTTCTATAAGCACCTGTGGTCTAGTTTTGAAGAGAATCTTTGTTTTAAAAGCCAAATGAAGCAAACAATGTTTTAGAGACCCATCATCCTGTGGCAACTTACCCAGCTAGTTGTTGCTGGCAGCTGACCCTCTGTGGTCACTGCAGCCAACCTGGATTCGTGGACCTTAGACCCCTGAATGAAGAGACACTGAGCTCCTGAAGGAAGCACGGCAGGAGGTGTTAGTCACAGCACAGACGAGACACAGAGTCTTGAGGCAGGGTAAGAGGAGTTTATTGAGAGGATCTCAGGAGGAGTGGATGGGTCAAGGGAGAGCGCTCAAGAGCCCCGAAATGCTCTGTTCAGCGGATTATAAGGGCGGGAGGAAAGGGAGGAGTTTAGCTTAACAGACCAATGAGGTTACATCTTGGGGAGATGAACATATACATCAACCAATTAACTTACATTAAAGGAGGGACATGTGGTTTAACGAACCAATAAGAAAAATTTAGACTGCAAGACAAAGACGAACTTTCTAGAACCAACTCCATATATGGAGGCAAAGAGGGAGAGGTTACACCAGCAGGATCAGCCCTCAGGTGTGCAACCATTTTGTTACCAGGGGAGCTTCTTGGGACATACCATGTTTACTCAACTTCCTAGGGCTCCAGCTGGTCTTCTGCCCCTGTGGGGGCATCCCGGGAGGATAGCTCCGCCAGAGCTACCTCCACATCTAGTATGATATCACACTAGTTTATTCGAATTTTCAATTTCACTTTTGTCACTTAAAAAAAAAAATTAGTAGTTTTTTCCACCACATGAAAAAGAAAAGGTCGAAAGTCTTCCTTCAGTTTCCAGAAGGCAATTTAGCAAACAATTTTAATCCTTTTGAAAAACACAGAGCTATCAAAAGCTTTTGCTCCTGAGAACAAAAATCACCCATGTAAGAGACTGTCAGATATTTTTGGAGAGTTTTCAACTTTTAGCTTCTTCAGTGTAAATGAATGAACCCAATGAGCCTCTATGTCTCTTTTGGTTTTTTTTCCTGTGTCTCCATATTTTTTTCCAATATATTGACCTTAATAGACTCCATCTCGACTCAGACTTTTCTAAGAATGAAAAGCAAATAATTAACAGAACAGGAAATTGAAATGACTGTATTAGCTGGCTATGTGCAGAAATTCTTAGAAGAACATTATTTAATTAGTTAATACATAATTAATATTAATATGAATTAATACATAAAATGAAACTTCTCCAATTAAACAGACACAGAAAAGGCTAAGGTGATGAAATAGTTACAAAGACAGCTCTTAAACCTAAGCATCTGCTTTTAAAAAGCTACCTCTGAAAATCTGGACGCATCTATTGAAAAAATATTAATAATTTAACAACAACAAAAAGGTCATCTTAACCCACTGAAGAATATTTCTCTCAGTATTCTTGTACTGAGATTTGTTGTACGTAAGAGTTTGTGGTACTCAAGCTTGCAAAAATGCACATTCCCTTTTCTTCTTAACATACTTACATTAAGTAAACAGCGGCAGAGAGGAAATAAGTATCAAAGCAAAAATATTTTTAAAATAACTTCAGAGCAGTTATATACTAATATTCAAAACCTACTTGTCACTTCTGTATATATTTTATTGACCTTGCTGTAATGTGTTTTCTCTACAACTGCCTGAAGTTTAGACAATGTGCTTGATAGAATCTATTATACAGCAAGAATTTTTTCACACTTTACATAGACATCCAGAGAATGGTTTAACATNAAAAAAAAAAAAGAAATGTTTCTGGAATGTGGAAAACGTCATCTGGGTTTTTTTGCACATAGTTCCATCAAAGTGCATCCAAACTCCTATCACATTCTTGTATCCTGTTTCTAGGTTCCTCATATCGTCTATTATTCCCACAGCTAAATTTTGCTTAGTGGGAGCTTTTAAAAAGCTGTTTTCCTATTCAAGATCACACCTATTTATCTAGAGAAAAAAGAAAAAAGTCTGATTTAATAGTGATATTTAGAGTACGGAAATTTCACTTTCCTTCTCCTTAACCTCTCTTTGTCAGTCCTACAAAGATCCGTTGAGAGTTTTTAAGTTTTATTATGGAAATGGGAGCTATTAAAAAAAATTTAATATATCAAATGGGCTAGTAAGTTTTTGTCTGTATTCTGCTGTAGCCTTACAAGTATAATGCAGGAGATCCCTTTTCTATCCTTCAAGAAAGAGCCCCAAAGGCAATATCCTGGATCTATTCCTCATACTCTGAATAGTTTAATGCAATTTTCCAGTTCTTTCTAAACCTTGTCTTTAAACCACTCTGCTCTTCAAGATATTTTTTCTTCATGTGGGTGAAATAGGACATGACATAAATAAACATTTTATGTTGCTCCATTTCTTGTCATTAAGGTGTCACATCAATAAGAAAGAGCCCTCATGAAGAGCTCATTTTTGCTCTGGAAAGGACTGTTGAAAACTGTCTTCCTCTGCTGTATGCAACCCTAGCATATAAAGTTTTCAAAGCATAAGAAATCTAATTCTTTGACAACCTTAAAAAATAATGATTAAAAAAAAAGTACAGACAAAACCGAATTTGCAATATTTTTTTTCAAAATTCAAAAGAAAGCTGAAGCAGAGGAAACTAAAATATTTTATAAAATAACAGTCTTTTTAATATAAAATAAATATCCTGCTTCAGGAAGGACTTGTCGCTATGATCCTACTCATTTATGAGACTCCATTCTTTATTTGTACTGATTATGTGAATAGCTTCTGTTAATATTTTAGAGTTTATTCTATCATACTAGCCAAAGTAGTAAAATATGAGGGCATATTTTCAGTCTAGGAAGTGTCTCCAAAACAAAATTATCTGTCACAGCCCTCTATGATTTATGGATATTAAATCTCACAAAAAGTTTATATTCATCTACTCCAAAAAAGCTGAATACATTAACTATTGCACATTTCTCATTGGCTATGTCCATACAGCCAGCTGGCTCTTACCACTAGATACACAGAAGAAAAGCTTCTTCATTTTGCATTCCCCATCGTAGGATCATATCTCAAACTTCTTAGCTAGTCTTTTGGCCTTTAGTAATCTTAAGAATGCAACAGAATACCAGCTGGAAATGGGACCTAGGATTAAACCCTCAGAAATACCTACCTGGCACTACTTTCAAGTGGCTATAGCAAAAAAAAAGCAGTGCTCCCTGGTAGGCTGCTGTTGTTGCAAATAAGCAGCAGCTTGTATTCAGCAGCTTACTGCCAGCCAGCTCCAGTTGGCTGAATAGCTTGTGCAGCTGTTTTCACAACAGCATCAGCAGTTATCCCACCCCAGCTGCACCCATGAGGAAATGACAGCAACTTAAATCAGCTGCTGCTGAAGGGTCTTGGATGTGCTTTACTTGTTAAAGCACCATTGATAGGTTCATAAAATAATTATCAACATTCTGGAATCTTCTGGAATCCTCTTGAGCTGATATAGCCTATGAAATAGGGCAAAAAAGAAATAGCTAGGAATAAAAGAAGGAAAATTGTACCTACTCAATGTAGTTACTGGATCCTATCAATGTATTTATCGGGAGTAACTTGGCCTGATTGAAAGATTTGTAGTCATATCAGCACAGGTATTTAGCAGAAGTGTTTTTTCATAGTTGCATTTATGGTTTAATGTTATGAATTGGTGATGAGGACAGTGCTGGTACTACAGAGGTGTTTTTATTGTTCAGTGCTCACATAGAGTCAAGGCTTTTCGACTTCCCATTGTCCCTTGTCAGCAAGTAGGCTGAGGGGGCACAGGAAGCCTGGAGGCAGCACATATGGGACAGCTGACCCCAACTGACCAAAGGGATGTTGCATTTCATCTGACATCATGCTCAGCAATAAGAGCTAGGAGATGGAGGAAAGAAGGACATTTGGAGTGATGGCGTTTGTTTTCCCAAGTCACCGTTACAGGTGATGGAGCCCTGCTTTCTGGAGATGGCTGATCACCTGCCTGCCCATGGGAAGTGGTGAGTCAATTTCTTATTTTTCTTTCCTTCCATTCATTGCTTTTACTTTACATAATAAATTGTTGTTATTTAAACTTAATATTTTTCTCACTTTTACTCTTCCTATTCTCTTCGTCATCCCACTGTGACATGGAGTAAATGAGAGGCTGTGTGGGGTTGAGATGATGACCAGTATGGTTAAACCATAACACCAGCCCTTTACCCAAGAGAGATTATGGCAGTAGCTTGTTAATCAGAGTAGGATGAAGATCAGTGTTATCCTATTCTTTTTTAATTCTTTTTCTTTTTTTTTTTTTTAATTTTTGCTTAAGTATTGATTGTTTTAGAATAAATATTAGCTGAAATAATAACAAAGTAGTGGCAACAAGATGTTCCAAGGGAAGATTAAGAGAACTTGTAAAAAAATAGTTTTGTCTTAGTAATACCAGACAGAGACACAGAGATATATTATACAAATACTGTAGAAAGTAAATTATGAAAAAAGCATATAAAAATATTTTTGCACCTTGCTCCTGAAAACTTCCTTTCACAGACTTTTGGCTTTGCTATTCCTATAGACAATGCCCAAAAATTGTTAACAATATCTCAAACTAGTTCTGTTTTGTTGCATTGTTTTGTTTCATGATGGAAGAAATTTGCTATGTGTTAAATAATGAAAGACTAATTCACTTCTCAGTCAGTTTCTATATCTATAAAATATTTATGGTTTACGTCAATATTTTTCCTGTCAGAGACATTGTCTAGAAAAACAATCAATAAATTTCACCTACAGAAACATCAACCTTTTTCTATCATCTTTTTCTAGGAACTGTCTGTTCTACTCTTAGGCACTTTCAGAAATTACTCCTACGTCATCTGTCCTGAAGAACTGTGCTGAACTCATCACTGAAGGGCCAAAGAAAATACATTTACTTCTTAAATGCCTGTCTTCTTATAATCTCTAGGAACTTCACAGGAAGTATTTAGCAGTATGCAATTAATTTTCCTCATTAATTCTGGAAGAGAAGAGTCTCCATTACTCCCTGGTTTTGATTAAAATTTGTTCAGAAAACCCTTATAATTTTGTTTGTCCGTAATGTACAACAAAAACAATTTTCAAACTATGCCCATAAATCTAGGAAATTTTAACAACTAGGACTTCAGGACATTAGTAAATCTTCAGTACTTTATTCTGATCTTTTATCTATCTATCTATCTGACTATCTAAAAATTGTTCTGGCCAGAAGTGATGAAATCTTGTGTTGTCTGCTAATAGCACACTGAATAATAGCATGGAATATATTCATTGAGCATTGGAAAAGTAATAAAAAACCCTGTGTTTTTTAAGAATGAGATTCAAACATTTATTATATTCCAGTTCAATTTAATGCTCCTGATTTTCATCCATCATTAGAATTCTGTTTCATAGCATGTGGAATTCCTTGTATCAAGATAAATACTGTCGGTATAGAGGGCCCCTTTCTGCAAGCAGTGGTTAGAACACATACTTTGATGCAATGGTTAAGGTCTCATTTTAACCCTTAAAGGTTGTATTTTTTAAATCAGTAAGATATTTATATTTGCAAGGAATTATTTTAACACACATATATATCTATTATAATAATGATTACCAAAATGTGATTGTCTACAGTAGTATAATGCTCTAAGTACAAGATATTAGTATGTGAACAGATTGCAAAGCCTGAAGGATTATCTTGTCTGAGCTACATCAGTGATGTGAATAATGGAATTGAGAGCACACAAAGTTTGCAAACAAAGACTAAATTGTGACAAACTGTTGATTCCCACATGGTAGAGGCCTTGTAAGGTGCAGCCCTACAGGAACAGACCTGGGGGTTCTGGTTGATGGTAAATTCAATACAAGCCAACAACATTCCCAGGCAGCCAGGAGCCTGGCAGCTAGCCATATCCTGGGGTGCAAGATGCACAGTGCACATTACTGTTCTAAAGAAGTAATCATCCCACTGCTCAACACTGGTGCGGCCTCACCTTGGAAACTGTAGGCAGTTTTCAGTGCCACAATGCAAGAAGGATATAAAAATATTAGAATGTGTCCAAAGGAAGACAAGAAAGATGCTGAAAGGACCAGAACTCAGGGCTTGTGAGGAGCAGGGTTTGTTCAGTGTAAATGAGCCTAAGGGGTGACCTTATTGCTGTCTAGAGTCCCCTCAGGACAGGGGGTGAGGAGACAGGTGTCGATTTATTTACTCTGGTGTCCAGTCAAGGCACACAAGGGAGTGGCTTAAAGCTCCATCACAGGAGACTCAGATTGGACACAAGAAAGAAGTTTTTCACTGACATGGTGGTTGACCACTGGAACAAGATCCCCGTGGAAGTGATCATGGACACAAACCTGCTGGTTGGCATTCAAGAAGCCACCGTTAGATGGCTCAACTTTAAAGTTGTCTTGTAGGGAGTCAGGAGTTGGACTCAATAATTCTTATGGGTCCCTTCCAACTCAGGATAGTCTATGGTTAATATTAATCTGAGTCTATTTATGTTTGGATTTTGTTCCATCTCCATTGGTAATACCCCTCAGTTGATAGGTTGAAAGAGCCTGTGTTATTAGCATTCAGTTCTCCATGCAGACACTTAATTTTTTTCCACTAACCCTGTCTTTTATCCAGTAATCAAGTATTTGAACCTTTCCCTGTATTCAGTTTATGCTTTAAATATAGCAGTAACATAATGGATTGGAAAGTCAAGAAGGAGGTGTTAGCTTTTCCCACAAAAATTATCATGATATTATTTACTTTGGTGTATTTAATTCTCAATGCTTTCAAGAAAGAGTTATCTTTTTAGTTTTCCCTGTTGTTAGGTACAAAATAGAAGTCAGAAATGAAGAATTTTGACAGACAATATAAGTGAGAGGGGAAAGGGAGGAAAATTTCCTCACCTGAGCAGCTTGGTTTGTTTTTTTTTTTGGTCCTCAACCTCAGTGTTCCAAAAGGGGAAAAACACAGAATGAAAGGTAAATATATTGGGTTCAATACCTGTGTTTATATAAAATAGAAATTGGAAATGAGGCATGGCTTGTATCCTGATCTCTCCACATTGACAGAATATTTTGTAGCTTACTTGTGAGATGTCTGTGCAAATGTGGAGCACACCTTAGGGAACTCAGAATCAACTGTGCCCTGCAAGCCCTGTACTGACCTTGCTAGAGATCTCCAGTACATCTGCGGACACAAAGCAGGTAAAGCTCTTATTGAATAAGGCCGGTTCATCCTCAGCAGACAATAACAGTTTTAGCACACTAGCTCCATGATTTACCAAGAAGAAAAATCAACAAACTACTTATAGGAAAAGGAAACAGATCTAGATAATCCAAGAGAAATAACAGGCTGTTAAACTACCATATATTTAGTATCAGTACAAAATATCATTATAACAACAGTCCTACAGTACATTAATGGATTCTAGCTTAACTTTGTTATCATGTATTTGGATTTTTGATGTCACATTGAAATATTCTATTAAAAGATAACAGATATGAATCCACATTAATCAAAAGCATGAAATTCAAAGACTTTCACAACTTAGCATTTCTGAGCAACTGAACCAATGAACTAATTCATCTAGAAATGCAGGAATGCAAGAACATGGGATAGATTGTGCAACATCTCTAACTTAACTAATTTTACCCAATTCCATGAATAGCAGTGGGAGGTTTAGGGTTAAATAATTTTTTCCTTTTATTTGTGCATATAGAAGACACATAACAAATAATTGTCCAGTTGTATATTTATGCAAGAGGAACACTTTAAAAGTCTTACTTGTTTAAAGGTAGAAGGCAACAGTGTATTACTGCTGCTTTCTTTCCCGGACACTTCAAGGTCAAGGAGTGTGACTGGTAGGTAAAGGAGTCTCCATGACTATGATTTAATTTACTCTCTTTTCTTGAAAACAAGGATATAGGCTATCCATTGTTTTCCTGATAAGAGATGTCCTTAAAAGCTGTGAGTAGATATATTTTGGTATTGATGACCTGATGACTTCAATGTCAACATCACATGACAGTTTATCTTCCTTACTCTGCTATCCTTTGGTTGCCTCACATCCATATAGTCTGCCATTTTCTGCGTATACATTTTTTTATTATTTCTATTGCATACGTCTACAATCTAAATTGCAAGGTAATTAAGTTTACTGGCATTTGCAATGCTCTCCTGGCTTTGAGAACTATGTAGTTGAATTCTTAGATTACATCAAAACTTACACAAGACCAGACCAGACCTGGAGTTGAGAGTTTGTCTGCTGTCATGTAAACTCTTTAATTGTACACCCCATTCACTTGATTTTCTCACATGCCAGTCAATTCAAAGGCAAAACCTGGGTACTGTCCAGAGAACAACATGGCCTGTAGACTTTCTCAGTAAGAGGGTGGACAGCCTCTTCTGTAGGAGAACCTCCATGTATTACATGGATGCCAGCTGGGTCATGAATTTTGCCCTCATGTCTGAAGAACACTTACTGCTCATATCTGTGTATAAACTTGATAGAATCTCAATAAATACAAGGACTTATATAACACTGACAACTGAATATCTATACATTTCCATGTACTTTTATTTGCCCCACAGAGCTGCTTAAAAATAATCCATCACAAGCAAACCTGGAATTTTGATAACCTGCTTAAATATTATAGAAAAGTTTCACTGAAACAGATGTTGATGTTATCATGTGTTGTTAAGCAAACTGCTTAGCATTTAAATCCTTGTTGTTTAATTATTTACAATTAAAGACATTTGACTGTAGATACTGAGTGTTGTAAAGAGAAACAGTACTGACTGACTAGTTATTATTGTTAGCTCTCTGTGCTGAGTGAGAAACTCTTCGTAGAGTGAGCAGAAACACTTGTATAAGGCATTTTGATAAATGTCTTAGAGATGCCATACATGGCATGGTATTGATGGTAAAAAATTCACAAAACTTGTATTTATGTTCAAAGTCACTGCAGCAGCCCTTATCAGAGGTAGTTCATTGATATAAGTTAGAGCAACCAAAGAGTTGACTTAAAAAAAGACAGGGAAAAGCCTTTTATATATATACACCAGGGGTTGGATTAAAAAAAAGAAAAAAAAACATTGATCATGAAACTTTGATTTTGTTTTGATTAACTTTTCATTACAGTCAGTTGTCACCCATTCATAGATGTTACAGTATGAGGAAAAGCTTGGCAGAACTTTGAAAATTCTCTGAAAAACAGTGTGAAACAACATGAGAAGAAAAATATTAAGAACCATTAGAAATACCATTTCTCTACCTCTCTACCCACCACTTCATATCAAAACTTGGAACTTGAATACAGAGAAGCTTTTGCTGCAAAAAATAGCATGACAGGGAATTGTGTAGTAAAGTGTTCAGACATGTCAAAAGACTGTCTTTTTGATGGCTAAACAAACTCATTGCTTCTGGTACACTTTGTAGTATTAAAAAGAAATCAGTATTAATGATTATTTCAAGTTACAAATAGCTGCTAGTCGAGGTTTTATGTAGAATTTCCCATACATGCTGTCTCTTTCATTTTATTTTCTTGCTTTATATAGCATTTTTAAATTTTCCTGTATTAATCATGTGCTGACACTTGAGACATGCTGTCACGTAAGAAAGCATATTGTATTATATCACTTTTAGTTACACATTTTTCAAAAACGTGAGATCCTATCTTTCAGATGGTATAAATCATTCTAGTTCTACCAGCTGCAAAGCTGACCCAGGGTGTGAATATTTAAATTTTTTGTGTTAGAAATGCTGTCTTGTCAAGCAAATATAAAGCTGTTAGATAAAATTTTTACCGTTATAAATAAAATTGATTATAATATTTGTAAAATATTTTTCTAAAGTTCTTTGGACAACTGGAAGATAATGCATACTTCCAAGCTTTGACTTTCTGGAAATTAGACATTTGTTCTTGATTGTATCATTTCACAAAATTACTATCATTTCGGCACAGATAAGGTGGCCAAAGCCTCACTATATAGAATACAATTTCTGAGCAGCAAGATTTGGAAGAATATTACCCTGGAACAAAACAAGGAGAAAAGATGGTCCTATTATAATGACCCACTCAGAGATATATATATACATACACATATATACACATATATATGTATTTACACATATACGTATATATTTTCCCGTGGAGATAGAGTAAGGAGGCAGATGAGTTTCAAGGAATGAAATTGAGCCTAGGAAAATGAGGAAGGTGCAAGAAAGGAGTTTTTAGTATTGGCTTTGTCTCTCACTATCCAAAAATATTTACATTGGGCAAAAAATTCACTTTCCTTGCTTCAACTATGCTTTGTTCATGGTGAGAGCTAATAAGTGACCTTCCTGTCCTTATCTTGAACTATGAGCTTTTTCATCTTATTTTCTTCTGTTATGTTGAGGAGGGAGAACAAAAGAGTGACTAGGTGGGTATCTGGCAGTCAAACACTATACGACACAAAAAGAAATTGTTATGCACAGTAAACTATAGATATACGGTATTTGAAATTGCATTATATAAGTAGTAAAGTAATTTATGCTCCACTGTGTAAAAAATTATTCACCATAAATATTTCAATTAAAGGAAGATGTTAATTGATCTTCTATGATTAATCATACATATATTTAAACTCGATTGTAATTATCAAACTGAAAATAAGAATATAATGTATTTTACACATGAATTTCTGACTAATAGGAGAAAAAAGAGGTTTTTAGAGATATTAAAATACCTTTTAATAAATTTTAAGTTAAACATTATTTTCTTTTTCCTTTTTCCCTTCTGTTTCCCTGCTCTTCAATACATTATTGATACTTTCATGGCAGTCATTCGAGAGACAGAATTAATGTAATTTTAATGCAATTCTACTTCAGCTCTTCTTTCATTTTAAAAGTAATTTAGATTTAAGTGATTCTTTAAAAAATAAATTAAATCCTTTAAAGATCTATTTCTCTTCAATATACTTGAAGAGTTCTCATTATTGTTGACAGTGGGAGTAACAATGAAATGTGCTAGATTTAAGTATCCAAAAGCTAACATCTTCAAGTTTTTATATATGAAACTGCTGAGTGAGTTGTGCAAGGACCATTCTTGCATGTTTGTTTTGCTTTCTTAGCTATTTTATTTGCTGTAGTTCATCTATATTGTCATTTTTAAACCTACCTTCACCAGAGATCATTACTTTGTATTTTTCTATTTCATATGCACCATGTCTTTTGGGTCAAACTTCACTATGCCTCTATGCAAATTTATAAATTCCTCCAGGACACATAGAAATGGAATTTACCACCGGTGGTGCAATATCCTGTGTAGCAATGCAATTTTCAGATCTCCATGTGCTCCCTTTGTTTCCCTGCTCTGTATGCCATTGGTTCATTTTGAAATATGCTCTGCTGTACCTGAAAACCTATTGGTGTGCACCCTTTTGTCAATCTTCCCTTCCTTCTCCTGGGACTGGCTCTCAGAGAACCAGCCCCCGCCCCCTTCCTTTCCCCTTAAAAGCCAGCGCCTGGGTCTGGGTCTGGGAGGAGCTGGTCTTATCTCCGGGCTGGCAGCCCATATCCTATCTCCCCGTCTTTCCTTCTCCCATTTTCCTCCCCTGCAACCCCTCTCCCCGTTACCCCAAATAAACCTCCCTGCCAGAACAGAGATAAGTCCAGGTTTGTTCCTTTGTACCACTTCATTTCCTGCTAGGATTTCTGTGGCCAGAGACCCATGCCACGCTAAGCGCACCCCGGGGGCCGCCCGGCCCAGACTTGGTGGAGATACGTGCTGGGGAGACTTCGTATTGTGAGGCCGCCGCTTCCTGCAGCCCCCCGAGAGAGAAACGTCAATCCTGCACATGGGTTAGGGCAATCCCCAACATCAGTACAGCCAGGATGTAGCAATGTGGGTTTTTAGGATTCCATGTGCTCCCTTTGTTTCCCTGCTCTGTATGCCATTGGTTCATTTTGAAATATGCACTCTGCTGTACCTGAAAACCTATTAGTGTGTTCCCCCTGTCAATTCCCCCCTCCATCTCCTGGGACTGGCTCCAGGGTAGAAAAGTCCCTCCCCTTTCTTTTCCCCTTATAAGCCCGTGCCTGCGTCAGAGAGAGGTCTGTCCTAGGAAGAAAGGCTGAGAGAGTTGGGACTTTTCAGCCTGGAGAAGGCCCTCGTATGACCTTATTGTGCCTTTTCAATACTCCAACAGGGCTTATAAGAAAGAGGGGACAGGCTTTTTAATAGGATCCGTACTGACAGGACAAGGGGCATTGGTTTTAAAGTAAAAGAGGGTGGATTTTTATCAGATATAAGGAAGAAACTTCTTATGCTCAAGTTGGTGAGACACTGGAGCAGGTTTCTCAGAGATGGATATCTCAGTGTTGTCAGCTTCCAAGATCAGGTTGAATGGTGCTTTGAGCAACCTGATCTAGTGAGATTTGTCCCTGCACATGACAGTTGGACAAATGATCTTCAAAGATCCCTTCCATCCTAAACCATTCTATGACTCTATGGTTGTAATTTCGAGAAAACATCTCAAAACAAGTCTTAATTTGTTATATGTATCAAAATTACTGGTTTCAAAATTTGTTCTTGTTTGGATATAATTATGTACTAATGTGAATGTATATATCTGTTGGTTAGGAAACAGTCTTCCTAAATTGGGGATCTGAACTCCCAATGGCCAACAAAAGGAATAAAAAGATTAGGCGGAAACAGAAGTTCTTGGGGAAACTTTCCCTTGCTAAATCTTTGTGCCTACACTCATCCTTTTCTGTAATCTCTTATTGAACAGTTAAAGTCCCAAGAGAGCCTTAAAGGTCAATATTTGAGGATGATGTAAAAAATTATGTCCTTAATAACATACAACTTGATAATTTAATGAGTTAGGCTAATAAACAAATGAGTAATTATGGCTGTGAACATGGTTGAGTGCAGCAGTGGAGGTGCAGATGAAACAAGAGTTGTAATGTGTGCTGCTGTGGTTGTGTTCAACACGAGTGGAAAGCCCTTAAGATAGCAACATTCTCCTCAAACGTTTTGGAATGTGTAACAGTTGGAGCCCATGATGCCAGTTGGTTCCCCGTGTAACATCCTGAAAAAAGTAATGGTTAATAGCTGGACTAGACTTTTACTTTTAGGAGCCTAGCCTATCTCCACAGTTAGTTAGGCTGCACAAAGGCAAAGTGAAAAACTCCAACTGAATTAGATGTCCATGTATACTGAATTGTGTGCTCACCGATACCATGAGTTCACTAAGCACTTCCAAGCAGGTTTATAGTTCAATGGTGTGTACTTCAGCCAATTCTGAGAGAAGTTAAGATATCTGTGCTCACTGAAGTCTATTAACTTCAACAAATTTTGAATTATGTCCTATTATGTAACCTTATGCTTGCTTTAATATCATATCATAGAAACATAGAATGGCTTGGGTTGGAAGAGACATTAAAGATCATCTACTTGGCTTGGGTTGGAAGAGACATTAAAGATCATCTACTTCCAACCCCCCTGCCATGCGGAGGAATGCCTTCCACAAGACAAAGTTTCCCAAAGCCACATCCAACCTGGCCTCAAACTCTTCCAGGGGTAAGGCATCCATAACTATGGGCAACTAGATCTGATGCCTCACCAACCTCACGGTAAGCAATTTCTTCTTAATATCTGATCTAAACCTACTCTCAATTTGAAGCCATTCTGCCTTGTCCCATCACTACATATCCTTGAAAAAAGGCATCCTCCATCTTTTTTGTGGACTTCCTTCAGGAAGGCTGCACTGAGATCTTCATTGTTCACCCCAAATCACAACTGAAACAATTGCTGTGGGCTTTTGGCATCTGTAGATGGAAAAGCAGTTACAGCCTCTTTAGTGTAACTAATTCATTAAACATACTTTGAGGCAATCATTTTTATGTGAATTATGCTGAATAGTGTCTGATAGTTCACTAAAAGGTCTTTTAATAAAATACCCTCCATGTATAATTTAATTTTCAAAAATGAGCTGAATTTTTTTTCTGGAAAAGAACATGTTAAAAAAAATCCTTCTTATTGTTTTTAATGAACTCTAACTCAGCTACCTATTTTTTTTTTTTTCATTAGGACTGCATAGTAAAATAACAGGTGAAGATGTTTGCCATTTGTTTGTGTCATCAGCCATAAAATTAAACTGTAAGAAAGTAGAGTGCCTGCTGGGAAGGAAGAGCTGTGGACTTTTACAGTGAATAACCAAAACCCTTTCTTTGTCAAGACATCTCCAATGAAGGTATTTCTGTGCCCTCTGGTGAGAGCTGGTAGTATTTATTGTCTTCAGTTATTGCAAAGGCCACATCAGAAAAAAACTAAAACAAGTTTTTACATATTGTGTATAAGAACATTGTAGTTTAACCTTATGTTTTATCATCTTACTGGATTAAGAAAAAGAGGGGAAGTTTAGCTGTTGTGGTAATCAGGAGTGGATGTCTTAGGCTGACACAACAATGAAATGTTTCTGCTTTTCAAGAAAAATTTTCTCTAGTGCAGTTGCTTAAATGGTGGCACAATATTATGCAAGAGCAGCAGGTGCACTGAAGAAATACCATTGTCAAAAGTGGTTTTTTTATTCCTGGAGCAGAGTGCTCTGTTTAGTTGTTCAAGCCATAGCTATGTTTAATCTTTATATATATGCACAAAACCTTAGTAGAATCTAGTCTTTCCCTATAATTTGCTTGTATGCCAAGGAATGTCCCTTCCTCCCCCTCACTCCGTGGCGGAGAAGCCTGGGGGAGAGTTCCAAAACAACCCATGCTGGCAGAGCTTCTCCCACCCGCTGAACACAGTTAAAGCCACAGGACCACATTCCTGGGCATACAAGCAAACCATAGGAAATACAGGATTACCATAACATCACCCCAAGACATCGAGAAATGACAAATTTCTTCTCATCGATTTTATCATGATGTAAAGTATCTCTAAAGACTATTTTAACTTCAAGTTTGAGTTGAATTCTGGAGATACCTACATTCACTTTTAGCAGCATAGTTTATAATGACAAAAAAGAAAATCTCATGTCATTTAACTTTCATAATCTTGGAAAGAATGTTTTTAATCTGGTGTTTAGATTCCCTTAAGAATCAAAAGGAAAAAGAAAAAGACATTATTTTCGATGGAATGATTCCTCTTCAAATGCATTCTGTGATAGGACTGAGTTAGAAGATGATGGTAAGGGAAATTCTGCATATGTGTATGAGTATATACATGATTTGGCAAAGAAAACAGTAATGAAACGAGAAACTTCACTTGAATCCTCTAACCTTAGATTTGTTATTGCAAGACCTTCACTGCAAAGCTGTTTTTCAAAAGAATAACTAATTATTCCACCCCCCCCTTTTTTTTTTTTAATCCATGTTAATAATTTTTAACTATTAGTTAGGAGGAGTGTTACAGAATTCCACTGTACTGGAAAAACGTAAAAACATTATGATGAAAACATGCATTCTACTGTTAGTTGTCATTTGTGTATAGTAGAAAGAAAAGCATGTTCAAAGGACTTTTGGATACTAAATGTCCCATCAGCTAATGTCTAAGGCTATAAATACACACTTCTTGTTGCGGTTCTTTGGGTTGCTTTCTGCAGTGGTATGGCAGCCGCATGCCTCACTGGAGAGCGTCTCTGCCCAGCCTGGGTCAGCGCCTCAGTGGCCCAAACCCTTCCTCTGAAGGCTGGTCACTGCGCTTACACCACCCAAGGAGCCAAAGGCTAGCTCTGGTTTCGTCTGCTCTTCGCAACACAGCAGCAGAAAAGGGGGTGAGAAGTGTCTCTGCATGGTGACCACAGAACACGTTTATTCACATGATCACCAGAGGCCAAAAGACCTCCCACAGGCAAAGACACCTCAGATGCAAAGACACATCATGGCGAAGGGTCTAGGGTTTTCTATGGGGCAGGGCGAGCACATGGTCCAGTGATCTCAGGGCACAGGGGCAGTACATGGGCAGAGTTAGGGCACAGGAACCAAGAGGGAAAACCTGAGGGCATGACCAGGGCCAGGGGCGGGGAAAGCAGGACAATGTGAGAAGGGTAGAATATAAGGAAGAAAAGGGGTGGGAAAACTGCAGCTTGTATCACAACAACCTTGTCCTGCTGTCAAAAGCAATGTCTTGTGTAAAGTACAAAATCTGTTCCATGAGATGGGTTATATGCAATACTTACTTAAGACTGACAGCTTTTACTTGTATAGATAAGATGCTCTGTGCTCAGTCGTATTGTGTAATTATACCATTCAAACATTTATACTCAGCCCAATATAGCTTTGAAATTGTATCACTTCTTGGTACAAAGCTAAACATGACGAAATATATCCACTATAGAAAGAAAGTCTATTATTTGCTGTGGTGTATCACTCTATTATCTGAATGGCAAAAAAGTGTTTGGTTTGTACTGATTGTGCCATCCCAACAATCTACCAAAACATTGGTAACTTCTTTTGAACAAAAATTATGCTTATGAACGAGGATTTTATTAACAGGAACAAAAATAATATAATGACAAGCATAATATTATGCAACTAGAGGATAGCAACAAGAAAATCCTCTATGATCTAGAATCTCACTCATCAGAAGTAACAGAAGAAGACAAAGCTTCATGCATGTCTAATCAGGTACAGGAACGATATAAGTAAAATTTAAAAATAATCCTAGCATGTGTTGCTGAAAGTGCCCATAGTAAAACTGTGAAATTCAGTCTACAAAGCCCTAAGAGAAACTTAGATGTACTTTGGTTTATTTTTCTTTAAAAATTAACATTTTTTAACAAGTATAAGGGGCAGCTGCAGATCTTAATAAAGACAGCTTAATATAAACACAACTACAACAATCCAGAAAGGCAAAATAATTCATTAAGCTCAAGTACAATGCAGAAAACAAAAAATAAACCGGTATAAAACACCTGTAAATAAATATAGGCTTAAAATTTAGAAAGGATTCCCATTAAGGGAATATTGAGAACCCTAGAAAATTTTACTGTTAGAGGAAAAAGTATGAAAACTAAAGACTTGTTTTTAAAAATATGTTTTCTCAATCTCTGAAAGTGAATACTAGGTAATAATCTGCTCTCGATGACCCTGGAAACTCCTTTAAGATATAATTCCTTTTTCTCCAGTAATTCAAATTGTGCTTCCAAACTGTAATTTGATGTACTTCAAGATCAACAAAGCTTTTGTGTCAATGATAAAAACAATTAAAAATGAAAAAATAATTTAATAAAAAGAACAGAAAGTACTATTTTTATTCTGCTAGACACCTTTGATGGACCTTTCTAAAGTTGCTTTTCTGAGTAGTTCCATGAGGATTTAAAAATATACCCCAATTTCTTTTTCCCACTCATATTATTACTTAAAAACAGCTTTTTGCTGATTGCATCGGTTAATTGCTTTTTTTTTTAGATCAGAATATAATAGGACCAATATTTGGATCCCAAATGGAGGTTCAATCATTTATTACAAGTAATGGTAAAACCTATGTTGAACCCTGTATTTAAAAATAGATGAACATAAAGAAAAAAGGGGAGCTCTATAAAAAGGTAGATGAGGATAACGTATGTCAGAAATTTAAATAAAAACACCTTTAGACAATGAAATAAAAAAGTGAGAAATATTTTTATCTCCAAATAAATACTTGCAAATAATTATATTGTAAACAAATTGCACAGTGATTTAATTTATCTAGATCCCTTGATTAGGTCTATTGTCCCTCAAGTGAGTCAATGTCGCTGTTTCGAGACGGCACGCCACATGAAAACATGACTCCAGACCAAGCAGAAGAAAAAGGCAGAAGTCTAGTTTATTACTACGACGTCTCTTTTATACTATTTTCTAACATTCATCCCATAAAGCTATTGCTTCTAACCTGTTATTGTACAGCACCATTGGCCAGCTATTCTCAGCACACATGTTTTGTGAACAACAGACTCCCTTTTGCAGGTTGCATACCAAGTTGTTTTTCTAGCCATTGTTTATCTGTTCTTGCTTCTGTCTCTCACAGGGACAAAGCTGCTTGCAACACGGTTGATGTATGTGAGCAAAGGCAGGCTAGCTGTCAGTTTCCACAAGTAAACATAACCTCCCAGTTTGGTGCTGTCAGAAAACTTTCTAATGGTGTATTCAACCCCTGCATCCACGTAATTGATAAATCTATTGAACAGAAACAGCCATAGGATTGAGCCCTGGGGAAGACTTTTGGTGATTGTTTACTCATTCTCCTTAAGAACCTCAATCTGGAACTTGTCAGTGAGAACCCAAAAGAAACATATCATAAGTATTTGTCCTGGTTTAATGACAAAATTCTCTAGGTGGAGAGCACTCAGAATGAACGCCTCCTCCGAGAGCCAAGGGCGCTGACACCCCCTCCCCCACCCACAACAGAATTTCTTAAGATTGAAGTGAAGAAAAAACTATTTATTTAACAAAACCACGCAGAGTGCCCTGCAAGGCACAGGGGAAGGGGAAAACAGGGGAAAAGGAGTTATTAAACCTGATTAAAAAGCTTGTAAATTTTAGTGTCCTTTTCCTCAGGCGTTTTTTCTCCTCTCCGGGCCCGCCCGGGGTAGGGGGACTGGGTGGAGTTGCTGCAGTAGCTCCCTGGGGCTCTGCTGTTCTCGGGGGTTCCTTGGGTTTTTCCGGGTGACAAAGCAAATCGAAAAAGAAGGGTCCAAATGGAAAAAATTGGTGAAAAAAAACCCCACAGGAACAGAGCTAGCAACTTCGACAGTCATCGCAGCCGCAGTCTCCGGAGAGAGTCTTCCTTCTCCTCCTGTTCGCTCCCCCGCAGCGAGGCTTGGGGAAAAAGTTTTCAAAACAACCCGTGCTTCTCTCCACTGCTGAGTGCAGTTAACGCCACAGGACCACATTTCTGAGCATATAAACTAACGATTGGGAATACAGGATTATCATAACATCACTCCAAGACAGTATTAATATATTAATTATTTTCAAAGTAGAAGTTATATATTTCTTAAGATCCATTAGAAGAGAGCCTTTTCATCCTATGAAACTTTTAATCAAGGGTTTTATTAAGTGATTGTTTATAGATAATGATTTCTTGGTCAATTACATATCCTTTTTTTTCCCCCTCAGAGCTAGTGAGGATTTTGAGTGTATTTTTTGTTTTGTGGGATCTTTTTTTAATGTGGTGGGGGGGGTGTTTGGTTTTCTTGGTTAGTGGGGTTTTTTTGTTTTTTGGGTTTTTTGGATTGTTTTGGGTTTTTTTATTATGTTTTGTTTTAATTTTTGTTTTTTTTCTAACCTGATGTAAAGTACATGAAGGAGCTAACTCCCCTCTATCCAAGTAACACCTTATATATGTCAGTGAGCTCATAGTGCCTCATTCCTGTTCATATTTATAGTATCGCTTACTTTCTGCAGTGAGTCTGCTTTAAGTCAACCTTTCCTTTTATCTTTTCTAAGCTTGAAGTAGTTAATATCTTCAAGGACCTTTATCTTCATTCTCTCTGCTCTTACTGTCTCTGGTTTGATTACTTTTTCTTGGTTTCTTTTTCTTACTCTCTGTATTTTTTTTTTGTGTCCCCTAGAGACTGGGAGAGCTACTCACACTGAATTTTTGAACTTTGCTTCTTCCAGACTGAGTGAATTTTATCTGTAAGCTTCAAGGATTTATTTTTATTTGAAACAGATTGAATAGATATAGGCTCCACCAGAGGTCCATTCCACGCAGCTTGTGTCTGTCTAAGAGGCATGGGGAGATGAAGGCAGCAACAACCACCCTTGTACTCTACCCACCAATCAGCAGATGAGCAGTGTCAGCCAGGAGTATGTAAGCCAGCAATGGTTCTTGCCTGTTTGTCTCACCCAATCCATTAGTGTTCATTTTCTTTTTCCTTAATATTCAGTATGTTATTATCCCTTTCCTACTAGCCAGCCAACGTGTAACATCAGTGTAAGAAGTCTTAATCATCTTTTCTGAACAATCAGAGAATGCATACAGGACCAGGTGTCCCAGCATTAGGACTTCTGCCCAATCATGTTATGTTCTGCCTTGTGGTGTGAAAGTGGAAGCCAGTGACCAGGGCAGGGGAGTACAGAAATGAGGTCAGTCATTACATGTGAGCTCAAATGTATTTATGTGTGAAATTTATTTATGTGTATTTATATAGGCTTTTACTGCACCCTTAGGGGACTCTATGGAAAGACTTTTAGGAATGCATTCTCTACAATTCTTGGGCTAGAAATGTCTAGAGACTAGAAAAGTGTAAGAAAATAACTATCATAATCAAAGTACTGAAATAGCAGGACTGAAGGTGCTGAAAATGAAAATTTTGCATATGGAGTCAAAGTATAACATGGTGCTGTATATTACTGACTAGAGATTGTTACCAGATGCACTGATCCATGGGCCCTTTTCAGGTGTGAGTGAGCATACAGGCTCCTCAGGGTGCAGTGTCTTTGTGCTGCAATCAGTGCTTGAAGGCATGTTTGAATTGCCAGACTTGCTGATGAAGATGTCATAATGCTAATTCTTCAGCAGACAATCTATTGACCTGGAATCTTTATAACTGTAATTAATTTCTCAGTACAGAACTTCTTTTTCCCTATTCCAAGCTCCCTTCCAGGTTCAGGCTGCTTCCTGGGATAGTGCAATATCTCACACCCATTCCATTGTCAGAAATTAGCAAATCTGTGTTTTACCATTCCAGAAATATGTGTTATCAAAGGAGTAAGAAGCAAAGATGTATTCTACTTAGACATTTGATTTGTCATCAGTCAAAAGTAGAGCATAACATTAAATAATACAATCTGTGTATTTCCTTGTTGCACTTTCTTTTAACAGTTTCTGAAGATTCTTTAGAGTTAATATCCTCTGAGATCCATCCAGTGCTTTGCAGGTCTTAGCTAGAGATAGTATGAGTAGATTTGAATGAGCACATAAACAAAATGAAGCACCAAAATAATTGTAATCCAGGGCCAGGGGGTTATATAACTAGGACATAGAACCAAAGAGTCCTATTTCTAAGCAGGAAAAATCAATTCAGGTACAAAAGAGTACTGAGGGTTTGTCTAAATTGGAAGAACTTGTTATATATAGATGCATAACCTGGATAAATGTCTTTTTAAGTCCTCAGTGTAAGAGCCACCTCATACATATATCAAAAATATGTGGGCAAGGGTATGCACTCCAGTGGGTCAGATGAACTGGACCAGAAAGTGCCTGTATCTATTAAATGACAATAGGACCCAGGCTGACTGTCTCAAAGTAGCTACCAAGATATTCAGGATATCAAGCAAGCAAGGTGAATCTCATCTACAGAGTAAAAAAAAAAAAAAAAATTACTTGTAATCTCCATTTTCTATGAATTTTACATATAAACTTAATGACACTATTTTTGAATGTCTGAAATTGTTATTTTCTTGGTGAAAATATTTTGCCACAGTAACAAATTAGAAAACAAATAAATGGTAAACAAATTTGTATGTACATTCATCCTTGTTATGTATGTGTGTATTCCATCCTAGTTTTTAAGTCAATAAAGAGAAATGGGGCAGTTGGTTTTCAGCTCTTGTATTTTGATAATAAAGTTAAATAAAAGCATTGCTTGGGGAAAGCTGTACTTCATTAGGTTAACTGATAATGTAAGATTTTATAAGATGCAGCATAATTTATTTATAGCTTATTACTTTCCAGATTGCAATTAAGAATTACATCTCTGCCCCCAATGACTGATGAGCTCCTAAAGTAATGATCTAAACTATGTCTCCTCTCAAAAACAAGAACCCACTTTGCAGTTGTAATAGTAAATTAAACATGGCTGTGGCACAGCTTTGATAGTAGTTATCAGTTGTTCCCTGATATGATTTAGGTCATCTTTCAACTTGTTTGTTTTGGTTTGGTTTGGTTATTTTTTGTTGTTGTTGTTGTTGTTTTTTTATTTACAGAGTGGGCAGTAGCTCAAAGAGTTAATTAGGAATGTGCAATAAAGGGAATCAAAACCTTGTCCACACAGTCATTCCTATTCTGATAAATCATGCTGGTATATGGTAAGGATTAATCTAACCTTTACAGTAAAATGATCACCATATGTATTAAAACACTCAGCTTGGGTCCAGAATCTGCTTTATATGCTACAGGTTGGTAAACAATTCAGGTTCAGAGAGTTCCTGATCTGTTTGTTAAACTGTGAACACTGAAAGATGTCCATATCAGTCACATGAACACATCTCCTAGAGTGGACTATTTTCACCACAGCATTTTTTCCTGGGTCCCATACTGATCCCTTGACTTTCTGTGTCTTAATTACTACTTTTATGAGTTCTTTTAGGGATATTTAAATAACGTGAAATTGCCACAGCCCAACTGAGTGATGTTTTTATGATATTTAGGGTGTGTCTTGAACATGTTGTGAGGGCAGGAGAGTGCAAATTTTGATGGTATATTGTTGGAGAACTGTGAAGAGAAGATGGAAGCACTGCCTTCTGGGAACTGTTCCTACAACAGAGTATCCCAAGAATCATACAAACTGGGCATTGTCCTGTTCAGAACAAACTAGAATGAGTCAAAACTAGAAGATGGATAAATCTAAAAATTAAGTAGTGTGTATATTCATGGAATTCAATTTTCAAAACTGTCACCTGTCCTACCTTATCAAGCAATGTCTTCAAAGTCTTCAAGTTAGTAGTAACTGATACGTACAGAAAAAAAATCAGTTTTCTCAGAATTCTAAAATTGCTTCTGTGAAATTCTGATTTTTCTAAAAATTAGATTTTTAACTTTCCTATCACTATTACCACTTTTCAAGAGAAAAAAAACAATACGGCAGTGTTTTATTTTATTATTATTTAGAAGGTTGTCTATAAAATCAAAGGCTTGGGGGCTGGAGAAAGGGAGATAAATTCTGCTGAGCAAGCAACATTTGATCAAAGAAGATAAATCAAAAACAGAAGTGTTTTAACCTATTTTTTCTGATACCTAATAAAAAGGCCAGAGAAAATTGTGATTCCTAAGCTCATAAGTATACTCAAAATCAAAGATAAGAGACAAAGAAACTCAGAAATAAACAGAGAAAGAATGTTCTGAATGGATAACTAGGAGTATTCTATATCTGTTCAATTTTTCACCTGAAGACAGGCTCTTTCTGTAAAACTTTGGCTGGTCTTAGCATACTGTGGTTGGCTAGTAGGAAAATTAATATTTTAACTATATACAATGCTTCATAAGGTCATATTGAGTATAGTAAAATAAACTAAGTATGTAGCTTATCAATACAAGGTTAAATATTTGAATAAAGTACCATACACATATTGAGAGATATTGTGGATTATGAATAGTTTGTGGCATTTATTAAAATTTGAATCAAATGTATTATTCAAAATTTTGTTGTTTTCATTTTCTCTAGCCAGTTATCTAGCCAGTTATTACTTTTATAGAGGTTGTTTAAATCAGTGGGAAGAGGCACTGACTGAAGACTTTTTATATGAATGTACATACAAGCCTTACTCAAAAATTTAGAATTGCAATTGTGGCAATTGAAAAATCCCTGTGCCGAGGCCATTGCTCAGACATAAATCTTAAAAAAACTCAATTTGTCAAGACTTTTTCTTACCACCTGACCTCCAGTCTTTGAGCCATAAGTGCATTTCCAGGAAGTATAACAGAACCCACAATTATGGGTCTTTTTACTACACAATGAATCTGTTAAATGGCACCATTCTTTAGATAAATTGCTGCATTCCTAAATTCATGTAAGTCTTGCCAAGTGGGAGTTTGCAGTGTAATTTACATATTACTGGAGATAGTTTTTGATGATAAATATAAAGAGTCACAAGAGCTTTAAATAGACATTTCACTTGTAATTAAGAATTATAATAATGAAATGACACGCTTGACAAGGTTTATTTAAATATTAAAATCTTCAGGGTGAAGTGAGTATTACAAGAAATTGAATTGTTTTTACAAATGTCTGAATTCTGCTCACAGCCATCCCTATCCTTTTGTTGTATTTTGACCACAAGGATCAATGGACAAGCACCTTTGGCTATTTATCAGGCCACATCCAATTAAAAGTCACAATCATAATGATATGACCAATACTGACCCCGTGCCTGAAATTGTTCATGCAATAAAGAGAAGTTAGAAAGGAAACTGGAGTATCTTCAGTTCTCTTTGTCTTGCTAAATCGAACCCTCAGAGCTCAGGCAAGACTATGACCAGATCCAGACTGTTTGGCACAGAGGTTATGGGAGGTTTGGTACAGAAGCTGTGGGAAAATAACTGGATTTTCAAATTTTCAGAGAATATGGGTACCTGCAAGTAGATTAGTTAGTTTACTCCCTTAGCAACTAACTTTCCCAGCAAATTGGATTGCCTCCCCTCCAATACTTTCTAACTTTTATGTTTTTCTAAACTTACCCTAGATTTATAAGGCAAGTCATTAAATATTGATAAAATACAATGACCAGTAACAGCTTCCAGAAAAAGGAAAGCCTTCTATTATATTGCATGGATATTGGATTGTCCTAGGTTGCAATATAGATGTATTCTATTACCACCTCCACCAGCTGTTAAAGCAGGTGGGGCAGTGGTTGTTATCTCTGGCTATGACTCACCCCTGATAGAGTCTAATGGCTGATCAAGAACCAAACCACCACATGACTCATGGAATTATCTCATCCCACTGTGAGATGCTCTGCCCAGGAGGGAGGAGCCAAGCATTCCCACCTGGATATAACCCGGGCTTTTGAACTGCACAAGAGAGACTTTGTCTACTTGATTCCTGTTGCTGTGGCCCTGGCTCAGCTGAGCGTCCCTAGCCCACTGCACAGTGGCAGTGCCCCGCGGGACGAGTCTTGGGAGTAAAGCAGCCCTAACTAAAGGGGGTGCTCCCAGAGAGCCTTGGAGTGAAGCTATTGGCCCTGCTTGTCTTCCCTCCCACATTACATGTAAAGATAAATTCTAGAAAGTTCTCCTTTGTCTGCCAAAGTCTGTCTCTGATTGGAAAATTCAAGGTTCTGTACCCTCCTCCCTTGTTCCCTCATAAGAGTAAGTTATTGTCAATCCAGAATTCTATGTACCCCGTTGGCCCTTTCGGTTTCCCCCTCCCTTTTTCCCCCGCTTTAAAAACCACCCCACAACACAGAACCCCACTTTCGGGTCGCTGATCCAGTCCCGTCCCGTCCCCCCTCCATCTCCCCTTACCCTTTTAATAAACCTCCTGGACCGCCAATCCGACTGCCTGCATCTCTTGTCTCCGCTACTGATCTCTGGCTCGCGCGGTTTCCCCGAGAGTTCCGCCATTCCTGGCCGCCTTGCCCGTCCCCAAGAGCAGGCTGCCCCGGTGGGTCTCTGACTGAGCAGCTAACCCGATCTCGAACTGAGCTTGGGATCTGGGACCCCATCAGATTCCCAGAGGACAAGAGTCACCATTGGACCTTCAGGTGGAAACCAGACCTTCCACAGGATCACTGCTTCAACTGAGCTACTTCAATTGGACTGCCACCACGACCCTGACTAAAAGGGTGTCAGGTTGTTCCGACTCTGTCACTGTTTTTCCTTGTATCATTGCATTATTTTTAATTTTCCTATTAAATTATAATTCTGACTTGCATTCTCCCACTGGTTTGTTTTCAAACAAGTACATGGATATTCAAGGATGTGGGGAGATGAGGGGAAGGATTTAGGTCTCTTTCTCTGTGATGCTGTATAATCAAGGACAGGAAAGAAGAATCATGGAGACCAAAAGAACCAGGTGAAAATAAATACTACTTTAGTTAGTCATTACAAATTTCAGCTAGAGAGGAGAAGAAAGTAAGGTATTGCAGTGTCTCTATGCACTGCATAGTTCTGCTTGAGCAAGTAGTTAGAACTGTTTAAAATGTACCTCTGATTCAACTCAAGAGGTTGAAAGGTCCTCTCAAGCAAGAGAAGAGACTTTCTCTTGCATGTAGCAATTTTCACTCATCTGCTCTACAGGTTTAAGAGGACAGTCTCTGAATAACTGACCTTTTTATTTTTAGAGAGTCCTTGACTAGAGGCCTATTGAAGGTCATTTCTACAACCCTGCTAGGGCTTGAAATCAAAACTTCGTAATAAGTAACAGAATTTAAATTGTTTTTGTGGACAAATCTCACTTGATTGTGTGTGTGTAATAAAAACACATACATATGATACTCACAATAAACTTCTTTTCAGTTTAAAAGAGGATTTAAGTACTTTGGGAGAGGCCAAGCAGTAAATGCCCATTTAAAAAATAAGTGAATCCCACCCCAGAAGAGCATTCAGTTACAATAGATGCTGTTGAGCTTACATAGATGTCTACATTATCTATACACATCTAAAGTTATGAAAAATTGAACTTAGCCACTGCACCTTGACCTTAAATTTATTTACATTTTTTAAGATGGAATAGATTTTATGGATATTTACATGAAGGAAAATTAATTTCTTTGATTTCTATTTCCTTTATAAGAACATAGATCAATCTTTTTAGCCTGATTAATACTGATTTTCTCAAAAGTTAATTTTTTTGTATGCATTGGCACTCATGTATTGTTGCTTTATTCATATCAATTTTATAAAAGAATTTCTTAATCTAGGATAAAAACAAATAAAAAACACCAGGAGGGGTTTTTGACTAAACTGCAAATTACAGCTCAAGGTAAGCAACTTATTTTGGAATGCAAACCACATTAAAATATATAAATGTGTTAAATTTTTTCAGCTCATTTTCTTGCAGTGTATTTCTGATTTTTTTTTTTAATAAACCATCTCATTGTAATAGTTGTGTATGATTTTACACATGTCAAGGCTCAGAAGTATTTCTATGGGTAGTTCGCAACATATAAAGCCAAAAATACAATATAGTTCCAGAAAAAATGTGGAGATGGCATAACTTATCTCAAGCAAAAAATTAGAATAGTCATAGAATTAAAATATTTGCCAAATTATTATGAAATCTTTAGTATTATTTTCTTTATCTACTTTACATGTTGCACCTTCCTTTACCATTGCCTTTAGACAATGAAAATTATGAGAATAAGAGAAAAAAATCTCAGCTGAACAATCAGAAGTGCACATGATTTTGAAATGTAACCCACTATTAAATTATCTCAAAGACTATTTAAATGGTCTTGTTTCTTGAAGAGGTAACAGTACTTTTAAAACTCTCCCCTTTATCATAGAATTTTAAAGTTATATTTAAAGATATTCAGAATACCACTGAACTCTGATTTATGAATTTCTACATAATGCTAACATCTTGAATCATTCAAGTGTTAACAGCCTGTAGGTTGTCACAGTTTTCACAGTGTGGGAAGGCTGTAGAGGTGCCCCTGTTATGTTCTTGACTTTTCCGTGAAGTGTGCCAACATTTAAGAGTATTTGATGATATTTTCTTCTAAAATTTCTAATGATTCCAGATAATGTTATTGAAGATTGGAGTGGAAACAATCTCTCAGACAAACAAGTTATCCTAAACTTTTGAAGCTTTCTTATCTTAAGGCACAATTGCTTTTTTCCTGGATTAATACCTGTCTTTAAAATCAAGAATCACAGAAGAGCTGAAGTTGGAAGTGACATCTGGAGGTCGTCTTGTCCAACCACACTGCAGAAATAAGGCCACTAGGTGCCAGTTGTCAAGCACATGGTTTAGACAGGTATTGAATATCTCTAAGAATGGAGGCTCTGCAGCACCCCTTGGCAACCTATTCCAGGGCTCAGTCCCCTTCAAAGAAAAAAAAAAGGAAATTGTTTCCTGATCTTCAGAGGGAACTTCTTGGATTTCACTGTGTGCCCATTCCTCTGGACCTGTCACTGGGCACTACTGAGAGGGCCTGGCTCCATCCTCTTTGCACCCTCCCTTCAGATATTCATGTACACGAGTAACAAACTCTGCAAACCTTTTCTTCTCTAGGCTACAATCCCAGCGCTCTCAGCCGTCTCACATGTGTGATGTCCTGTAATTAAAAGACCTCACATATGTGAGGGACAAAAACAGGCTCTCTGAAACTCACTCTGTAACCAATCATGGAGCATTGACCCCACATTTTTCTTTTATTGCCTCTGCATTTGTAGATGCCACTTTATTTGATATCCAGGGCCAGATCATACTCCATGTGGGCTTTAGCTTTCATAGCTTTATCCCTGGATGTTTAGACAATGTTTCTGTATTCCTCACAAGTTATCTAACTTTGTTTTCACACACTGTCTGCTCCCTTTTTATGTCTGAGTTTGTCCATGAGGCCTTTGTTCATCCACACAGGCCTCCTAGCATTTTTACCTGACTAATTATTAATTAGGGATTGAGGTCTGCTGAGCTTGTATGAAGTGATACTTGAATGTTAACCAGCTTTCTTGGGCCTCTCCCCTCTAGGAGCTTATCTCATGGGACTCTGCTGAACAGGTCTTTGAAGAGTCCAAAATCTGTTCTCCCATTGTCCAGGTTTTTGGGATTTAATTTTCACTCTCCTCCCTGACTTAAGGATCCTGAGCTCCTTCATGTTATGAGCCCTACAGACAAGGCTGCATTTGATCTCCACATTTCCATAGCTCCCCTCAATCCCCTCCATCTCCTCATTGGTGATTATGAGATCCAGAAATGCACTTGTCCTCGTTTGCTCCTCTGTCACTTGTAGGAGGAATTTATCACCAACATTTCTTCTAGATTGTTTCTGCCTTGCTGTGTACCCTCCACAGATATCAGGGTGATTGAAGCCCCCAGAGAAGATTAAGGCTTTCAAATGTGAGACTGCTCCTGTCTGTCTTATCCACTTCTTCCACCTGGTTGGGTGGTCTATAGCAGACACCCACTATAACATCACCTTTGCCTTTCCTTTCCTTAATTCTAAACCAGAAACTCCCTCCATCAGCTCCAACTCTGCCATCAGGAAAAATCTACAGCCAAAACTCTGGAAAATAAATGAAAGAATTATGTTCCCCCTCTTTGTATTTTTTTTGCCTCATTTTACAAGGAAAATGACTTCCAATTCCCTCTAGATAACTCTTGAACCCATTCTCTTATTTCAGTTATGCTGAAGAAAGAAGAGATTTCAAAGAGAGGAATTCCCAACAAGTTTGCTAAAGATTAGCATCTAGATAGAGAGAAAAAAAAATGAATGCAAAAAGCTTCTCTGATAAGTGCTGTGGTTAATCATGCCATGAGTATTTAATCAGACCACACATATCTGTATATCAGCCTAGGACATGCTGCTTTTCTGTCTGACTAGTGCTCAGGGATTTCGAAGTGAAGTATTATGCTGAGGGAAAATCTGCAAGGAAAGTGAAAAAGGAGGAATAATCACAGAGATTTGGAAGAATATTGAGACTGTTGCAAAACTACAATATTGTGAACTACAGGAATTATGACAGAAAATAATGGAAAAGTCTCCCTGCTTTCATTTATTTCTCTGATTATTAAATAGAATGTTTATTTTAATTTCTAGTTTTCTCAGTGGCACAATTTTATCTGATGGAAAGAGCTGACTGACAATCTTGATAATCATATTCATCAACAAAGGTTATACAAAGCAGAGACTGTTCTAGTTTCAGCCTTTCTTACTTCCAACATGTTTAAAATATGATCTGAGGAAACACTGCAGGAGGCGAGAAGTCAATTTGTGCTTTCATCCTGTGGAAAGTTGTTTTTGTGCTGTAACTACACATTACTCTTGATGGTACTTTTTTATCAAACACACTTCTCCATCATAAAGTGGGATGCTTGTTTTGCATAAGCCATCTAACAATCTGGACAATTTCCTAACCAAGGATGCATCTGAACAAATGACCTATAACTTCAAAGAAGTGGTACTCATTTGTCATTTAAGCCTGCATTATTCCTGCTGAAGGTCCCTTTTATTATTACCACTATTCTATTTACAGTGATTTAGGTAGGTAGTGAATAAATGAATTAAGTACCTGAGTGTACTGATGTATTAAGAAAATAGGAAAAATCATATCTCTGGTGAGACATATTTTTTTTTTCCGATTTTCACATAAGCAGAAAGACAGACATTTGGTATGTTTTAAAAGGGAATCTTGAAATTCAAAAGTGAAATTCTATTAAAAATTATAACTAAATATTCTTATACTCACCAAATAGAAAGATAAAAGTTGTGATAAGATAAACCCTCAGGAATCTCTGACCCAGGCTGCCAGTGTAAAGCAATGTTGGAAGAAAGACTTTCCCTTGATCAAGGATGTTGGGGTTAGAGAACACATTGTCAAATGATATTAACAAGTCCATGGGCCCTCATGGGATGCATCCAAGTGTACTGAGAAACCTGGTGGACACTATAGCAAGGCCTCTCTTGCTCATCCTTGAAAGGTCATGGTGATCAGGAGAGGTGCCTGAGGACTGAACCCAGGGAACTCCTGGCCAGGCAGCCTCACCTCAATCCCCGGAAAGGTCAGGGGCACCTCATTCTGGAGGCCAACTCTATACACAAGACCCTAACACAAATCACCCCTGGCCCTCACAAATACACCTCTGTGAATTCCTGGAATTTGGACTGTAAGTTAAGCTACCTGAAGGGAATTTGAGACAAGGTAAAGATACTACTATTGTTCAATTATCTCAGGCCTAGAGGGCAGGTAAACAAGGCTGGGAGAGAAGTACGTATCACTGCAAAGAGTCCACAGGGAGGGCCAGCTCAGCAACTGTGCTGAAGGTCAGCTCCAGCTGGGTTTGGCAAGGGAGGTCATAGCCCACTGACTCAAGAGAAGGACCGGGCATAGGACTGATTAGCATGAGAAGTGAGGGAATCATTTAACCAATGGAATAAAAGAACTGTGTAGCCAATAAAAATTGATTCCTTTGATGAAATGTATAAATAGTGAAAAGTTTGGAATGACCTCAGGACCCCAACCACCAGAAAACCCAGGGTGAAGAAAGAGCCAACAGGACATGGTTGGATCCACAGGAGGTGGTATTTTTCTACTTAGTCTGACTCTCTCTCACTCTTCCCCTTCCCCCTCCTCTGCCCTTTCCCTATTTCTTACTATCTCTCTCAACCGCACATTTACTCTTAAATAAAATCTATATTATTGACTCTGGCACATGGTCTCATTTGCACCTTAATTTCAGTAGAGACATTTCTCAATAATTGGATCTTAACAGTATCCTGGGGAGCATTAGGAAAAGTGTTGCCAGCAGGTCAGGGGAGGTCCTGCTCCTCTGCTCAGCCCTGGTGGCCCAGATGACTCGCTATGGTCCCTTCCAACTTCACTCATTTTGTGATTCTGAATATGTAAGGATAGTATCTGCATGCTTTTGACACCTTTGCTGTTAGGCTTTTTTTCCACTTTATGGATCATGACATCTTCCCACAGCCTCAAAAATAGACTGACTATAATAGGGACTACATAGTAATCCTGTTGTATTATCTGTGCCATAAGCAGATGTTCAAAGGAAAGAACAGGCCCTCGAGTACAAAAAACTGATCAGCTTTCACACCAAGTAACTTCCTAAATTCTTTGGAGGATATCTCCGGGAACCTAGTCTTCAAAGAGAATTCCACACTGTATCCTAAACACTAGGAAACAGCTGTCTTTGAGTCAGTATCTTCATGAAATGAAAAGTGAAAAAAACCCCAACCAACCAACCAACCAAAAAAAATCCCAGGATTTCAACATTATTGGTCCTTACCTTCTGGTTCCTTCCTACTGTGCATGGGTTTCTTGTGAATACATTGCTGATGGATCTAATTTCACTTAAAAGTTGTATAATAATTTTAAAATATATTTTTCTAGAGTGTAAAACCAGAAATTTTCAAAGCTGAACTGGTAGGCATTTAGGTATGTTTTTGAATCAAACTCTATGCCTTCCTGTACATCATCTTTATAAAATAATTACCAATATAAAAATTGCCTGAGAATAAGAAAAAAAACCCCAACCAAAATAGCCATACTACTTTAAAATAGCCAGAACCTGGATAATTTTTGGCCTTTTGCTAATAGGAGAATTTAGTGGTGGGTTTATATACTTAATTTACCACAGTCATTTTAATTCACTAAAAATAAATAACATGCTGTTTCTCTGAGAAAAGAAACTATTGGAAACTAGTTCCTTTCTCACATCCTCAAGGCATTCCCAAGAAGAAGCTGACCTAAAATTTCCTCTCTGGGTTTCTTTCAGCACAGTGTGTGTTGTCCTTTCCCCAGCTGTGTTCAGACTGTCTTATTCTATTTCTCAGCACCACTTTCAGTCACAAAACATACAAATACACTCATGCATTTTTATTCAACACTGTTCAAGAGGAGAGAAATTAATAATCTACACATCTTTAATTAGTTCATTGATTTACCTATTTGGTTTTAGAAGTTGTATTTTTTCCTTTTGGTTTGAGGGCCATCTATTGTTTCTTTCAATTAATCTGAACAAAAGGCAACTACTAGCCTTAAGAGCTTCATGAGTTTTGATTCTGAAGTACATATTAGTGCACTCATAAATGGAGTTTAGAGGCTAAATAAAAAGCAATCTTGTTTCCTACTTGCTTCCTTTCTGACTATCATGCTTCTAACAGTGAAGATGTGATATTTTTAGACTTGTAAACAGTCATCTGTACATTAGCTTTCAGATTCTTGATCGCCTGCTGCCAGCTTTTGTTCTGCCTTATGATTACATTTTATTTACATTCAAAAAGAAAAAACTAGAAAAGAAGAAAAGTTACAATACTAAATGAGTCAAAACAGGATTTTTTAAGTTTACTTACAATTAATAATATTTTTAACATGGTTGGCACGTAATGCAATCTAAAATCGAGAGTCAACACTGAACTATACATTACCAAAGTTTCAGCACAGAGTTTTCTATTAGTTCATGATCCCATTAGAGGATGCACAAATGGGACATCCAATTTAGTAATGGCTTATTAACTATTTTTGGTGTTAATAATATTAGGTAAAAAGGGGCTTTAAATGCAAAATATTTTGATCATATTGGACAGCTACAAAAGGAAAAAAATCCTTCATCCTGACATTCATATTTTTTAGTAGGGATGTGGCTATTCTACAAGCAGTGATCTGTGCCAGGCCTGTGACAGTATCAGTAATTACCTCCATCCAGTTGTGATGGGAATGAAGCTGTCATTTGTCTCCATTATGGCCGAACATTGAAGCTGCCTTACATTTTATTCAGCAAAGGAAATTCTTTAACTCTGACTGTGAAAGGCTACCAAAAATCCCCAAAAACATAAAGAAAAGGAAGTTATCAAAAGACAAAAATAAAACTTTTGCCTACTCTTCATAAAAAAATCAGTCATGATTAATTCCCTCTTTGTTAGAAAAAGCAGAGATACACACAATAGACAGATACTGGTACACGTATATTCTCTACTACTGTTTTGGTTGATTATTTTTTACAAACTGTGTTCGACATGAAGATCTTTATGAATATAATCTATTTTGCATTATATTATATTTTTTTTTCATTCTTATTAGTGATGGCAAAGCTATTGACACAAGTTCTTGCTGGATACAGAACACTTATAATTTTACTTTCTATTATTTAGAACAATTTTCTTCCCATACTAGCATGAAGTAAGGATGAGGCCACACAACTGATTTTTTCACTTCTAGTCACAAGATTAGACGACCTTCCCTGAAAATAAAAAGCTTCTAAGAAATATCAAGTTTTGTCAATCGTTACTATTAAAGAGACATTATAGTACCATCTTTGTGTATATGTGTGCCACATTAAGTACAGATTGTCAAAAGGTGGTTATACTTTTACAGATTCATACTGAGAGCAGAGCTACAGGCCTTCTCTATCCTTGTAAAATGTACAAGTTAATATTGGCCTTACCTGGATCAAGAAAAAGATATGAAAAATGACAAAAAAATTCCTATCATTAAGAAAAAAAAATCAAATTATTTTAAGAGCTCGGAAGGGATTTGTCTCTCCACTACTATTTTATTTTAGAACAATTGTGCAAGACCACGACGAAGCAACTTGTCTGAGCTTGCTTCATAAGGTCTCCTTTACAGCCAACCAAGTTGCTCCTTCTGCGGATCTACTCCAGAACCAGAGCAGGGGCAAAGGAATCACTCCCCCAGCAGCCATGTTTCTGTTCATTTGTACTAAATAGTAACAAGTAACTCGAATGTAGATGTCCAGCTTGTTAATGCTCCCATCTAGTAGAGAGGAATTCCTGCTGTAAGGATCCAGTTTTCAAAGATAAATAGGAACTGTTTTGAACGGACATGTGTGCACATGAATGCATCTTTATTTTATACAGTCAGTTCTGTTGTTTTAAATAATTAGCATATATATAAATATCTCATAAGAGATCATACGTGAGAGCCTGGAAGATGCAAAAGCAACTTCTATGAAATTTTCCTTGAGAAAAATTCCTGCTAATTTTTATATACTTCGTTATTTAAAAGTATCTCAAACTTCTTAAGTATGAAAAATAACTTTCACCACTATTGTCTCATCTATAAAACCAAACTATGTATTTGCAGATGAAGCTGTGACATCTTATGTTATGCATCTAAAGCACAGAGATATCAGAGCACTTTTTTCACTCTGTGACTTTATATGCTTAACGCATCATCAGTGGAAGTAAAAAGTAGGTTGTTTTTTTTCTGGATGATATAATCACATTCTAAATGTGGGGCAATACATTCTAATGAGAGCTCAACTTACAATGAATTCTGTCTTCATGTCCATTTCCTCTGTGCTGATCTGACCTGACTACTTCTGCCCTTTCTGAGATAGAATATAAAGCTGAGATCCGGTTCAACTAAATTTAGGCACATAGAAAAATATGATAGATAAGAGGTGATGACCTCCCTCTGACAACTTTATTTGTCTTGACAAAAAACCTGACCCTTAAATAGGAGAAAGTTAGGTGCTGAAGTCAAGTCCTCAATTTCAATTGGGTTAAATTGGGTTTTTTGCATGTATAGGCATATGTGATTTGCATATCTAAGGCCCCACAGTTAGAATAAGTCACATAGCTTTTCCCTGTTTGGTTTGGTTTGGTTTCGCTTTGTTGTCCTGTTTTGTTTGTCTTTCAACTATAAAAAAAAAATGGTTGTGTGTATTGTTTTTAAATATAAACTAACAGGGGGACAGGGGTTTTCTGGTACTCTGCCTTTGAGAACTGACTACTAAAGTAAGAAGGAACATGACCTACTGATTCATATTCAATTAAACTATGCATATGCCATTTTAGCTAGATTTTGTCCGTGGATTTTTTTTTTAAAGTCCACTCCCTAAATAAAGCATATATAAAAATATTTCCTCAGTGTTAAAAAGTGTGTATGCCTTTCTTTTGCTTAATTTTTTTTATCGGAGATGTATGTTAAATGATCATTTAAATTCATTCAAGCACAGGCAGGTATCTTGTTAATTTTTTTGGTTTTACACAATGTGGTTCGGAAAACTGGAATTTTGAAACAATCTTCATATCCAAAGGGAAATAACCAACCAAGTAAGGTTCATAGGTCATCAGCATCAGCACACAGCATTCACATCAGGTCATTCCTTAAGGGGAAAAATTGCAGTCAAACATTGCTGTGTTGAATGTATGTTGAAAATATTTTCCTTTATTAGATCTGTAAAAATTATAACAGAATTTTAGAATCATGGAATGGGGAGGGACCACTGGTGGGGTCATCTAGTCTAACCTCCAACACTGAATTAGGGATTTTCTGCATCCTCCTACTCATTCCTCTTTTATCTTTGTGCCCTCTAGTATGTATTCCTGTCACAGAGTCTCATTATGGAACCAGATAGGGATATGTTAAATCAATAAATTCATACTGATTTACACTTGCTGTGGATCTGGCCCAAAACATTTTGAAAAGGCTATTTTTTTAGCAGCTTTATGACGTGAAAGTTCAGAAAAGAATGTCACATTACTTACACCATGACAGGAACACTTATGTTTCTGGATACTTGTTTTTAGTTGGAGTTAACAAAAGTCTCACTTTTATTCAGCTTACTACATAGCCAAAGAAGCTTAAGAGGTGAAGTTGCTATAGCAAGTTGGAATTACACTGCATAAATTTTATCCACTTTTTGATGTAATGCCATAGAGAAAATTTCTTCCAGATGTTCACTTTTGGTGGTGGTTAAATGCATTTTTGATACTACCAAACATAAAAAATAGTATCTTGTAGATGAAGCTCCCCATAGTAATAATAGTAATAATAATAATATTAATAATAGTAATAATAATAATGATGTCTAATATTTTTTATCTAGGACTTTTAACAGATCTTTAAGGAATAAATTATTTCATATAATGTCATGTTGCACACAAAGATTTCTGGGATAATAAGAGATGTATTTGCAAGATTTAAAGCAGCTGTGTTTCAGTTTAGAATATATAAAGCACACTGAAAAAACATATAAATGTGTTGAAAATAATAGCTAATAATTTTGTGAGGGCAAAAATGCATCTGCTATTCTGGAAGCACATGTTGTTTGCAGTGGGGCTGTTGATTCCTTATAGATAGAATCTGATTATGAGCAATACATAGAATATTTTACTTTGTTCAAGGTAAAAGCGTTCAGAAGTATATGAGAAAATATTTACATGGTAATTAAAGAAGAGACTTACAGATGAATGGTTGCATAGAACTCTGAAATCCTTGTAATTCGGGAATATAACCCTGAATTATTTTCAAGTTTTTGAAGCTGCAAATCTGGGTTTCTATTCCCACAGTATATATGAAGACCATACTAGGTTCATTGTCTCTAAAGAGTAGAACAGCAGAGGCTGAATAAGTACAGACTATGAGATTCTCATGTCCAGAATTTTCTTACTGCTAATAGGTATGTGCCTTTGCCCAGTCAGCTGAATATCGTCAGTATGGTGCTTGTATGTCCAAACGTATGTGTAAATTCAAGCTTTCTGCAACTGGTCTGGCTGAAAAATAACTGCAGAAGAATGGCTGGGGAAAAAAAAAGTGCATTTAAATTTTCAAGTCCAAGCACAAGTACAAAAGACTGAATTTAACTACTGGGGGACTCAGCTTTCACATATGCATTCTTACAGAACTGTGCTTTAATATTAATATGCTTTTACATAGGGCTATAAGATAGATTTATAGAGATGAAAAATGTAAGTAGTTAGTACTTAAGAAGTAAATCATGAGAGATTTCTCTTTCATCTCATTATGTCTTCATGAATTACTTCACTCTTCACTGTTGCTAAGCAGGGTGATTGTATGATTTGTTTTGTGGTTTGCTTTTGTTGGTATATACAAGAATAAAAATAAATGGTGCTTCAGATTTTTTTTAAAAAATAAAGATTTATATTTAGGGATTTTTATGCTTTTTCAAGCCTTTGGTCTTCTTAGAATATCTGCCACTCTTTTTATTACTAATTTTCTCTAAGCAAAGGCATACTTTGTCAGAAACAAATGGAGATGACACAAATAAAAAAGAAAGATCACTTTTTTTTTCCTCAGGATCCCTTATGTTAAACAGAAACAATACTAACAATTGAAGAACACAGGATCTTTAGCTATATTTCTAATATGAAAGACTACAGACAGTAATTATCACTAACAATCTCTGCAAAGCAATGCTAACAGTGCAAATATATGAGTATAGAGGCATGCTGCACTAAGGTCATCTCAGCACACAGAGGAAAAGGGAAAGTTGGTTGTCAGTTTTAATCACATTTATAGTTCAGAGCTCATACAGCCTTCAGAAATGGTAGCATTCTCAGTTTGCCTAGGCCTTGCATTACAATGACCTATTGGGTGTTTTTTTTAATTGAAAAGTAGATTTATTTATACCTTTGGGCCAAAACTCTGGGTGTGGTAACTTGCCTTGGTGACACACCTGCTCATTAATTCTGCTTCATCTCTGCTCACTAGCTGATAGTTTGTTCTGGTATATCCTAGTTATGTTATAAGAACCACCAAATAAAGTACTGGATATAGTAAGTACTGAATTTTTCGTCTATCAATAGGGTTCTTTTGCGTACAAATACCTACAAGAATGTTTTCTAGTAATCTCAAAAAATGCTTTGAGACAGATTGTCAACAGACAAAACATGGCATAGTTTTGATAAAATTAAGAGTTTTTGCAGTTAATTTTGACTCACATTCAACTTCTGAACTTTCTGCCTGCACTATTCTACCTTCTTTAATTTTTGATAGTCTGGGTTTATGCTTTTTTTTTTTTTTAGATTATTGAAACATATTAGGACATCTTTTTTTTTCTTCTTTTCTTTTTTTTTTTTTTTATTTTCAATGTTCATATTTTCTTGAGAAAAAGAGACTTGAGTAATATATCTTGACAAGGAAACAATTGTTATTTTTGTGGGTATTATAAAATAACCACAAAATCAAAATTCTCAGTAATATGATACATTCCTACATTCTTTAAATGCTTTTGGAAACAACCATAACAAAGGTAATAAATGGCAATCTTCAACTATAAATCTCATTAGGTTTTAATAAGAAACATTTAGAAAATAAAAATGAGGAACGCATACTTTTAAAATATTCACCCCAGATTTTTTCAATGTAGTATTTCAACAGCCTTCAGAGAAAGATCATGTCCCACTAAGATATGTCTAAGAATTTTCTGCATCCCCATCTTTATACCCCTTTATGTCTAAATTTAGTTATTATGTTTAAAGTCCCTTGTTAAAAGCAAATTTCTCACAATAATTTCAACAAATGTTTCAAGATGATTTCTGGTTTGGCTTGGTTTCATTCATTTTTTTGATACAATTTTTTTTTCTCACCAATATGTAAAAATGTAGTTACCTTTTGCTCTGTGAAGCTACATATATACTTGTTCTTTTGATGGTCACAAACTAAAGTAAAATGCTTATAGATTGTTCCTAACCTTGACTTGACAGTGTTACAAGCTATTTATGTATTGTAATTTTACAGTGTTGTTAACACTATCATAATATACTTCTATTTGGGTTCAGGGCAAGACAGAATTATGTTCTGATTAGTGCATTGCTACTCTGGGGCTGTAACAGGACTCTGCTTTCACTAAAATATGTTCCTGAAAAAATAGAAGCGGTGCTTAAAAAAAGACACTTGATCTATATAGTAGTAACCAAATTTAACCTTGGTCTTGCAATTTTGAAATACACATTCTAAGGTCTAATTGTTTTTTTAAGGACTGTCAAAGAGCATGAGTGTCACGAAATCATTTTCCAATTACAACAATTGAATTCATCTTTCCTCTCTACATTCCTTCTCTAAATGTGCAGCTGAAAGACACTGTATGACATTCAAAGATTTTGTCAGTGGGTAAATGCAAGGAAACCAGGGGAGATGTAGGACTTACTATGGGATGAAGGGAAAAACTATTTTGGAATAAAGAAGAGATTCTGGAGATTGTAGTGCAAATTTTATGGAATCATAAGGATCAACACAAATCCAGAAAGAACAAGTTTGGAAAAAGGGGGATAAAAGGGACAGATTGCATATTAGCAGAAGGTGGTCATTATACTTGTCACACTGAGTGCTACCGTGACTGTCCTATATCCTCTTACTAAATCCTATTTCTTACTGTCTTCTATAGGAATGTCCTTCCTATTTTGAGCCTCTGTGTGTGTGAACATCACATTGGACTATCCAGCAAGTAGGACAAGGGGCCAGCTACTGGGGAATGTGATGTTCTGTATGTGCATTTGTGTGAAACTACTAGTAAACTTTAGCTAGTGATTTTCATAAATTTGAAATAAAGATCACACGAGGTAATGGGGTTAAAAAAAAATAGGTAGTGAAGAAAAACTCAAGTACAGTTCAGTAGAAAACAAATCTTTTCCTTTGACTTCCTATGGTTTTATACTGGAAAAATTCCTCTCTGAGTCTAAATTTCGAATGTTTTCCAAATCTACTAAAAAAAAATTTCTTTCAAGGACTGAAATGGCTTTCCACGGCTAAATGCCTTTTATTGAATAAGAAAAACGCATTTTGATCTAATCATATCTGTACTCTGTACTCTTTAGATAAAAAATAGACTCAGTTGTGTACTGAATATGCTGAAATTAATTCCTATTGACTTCAACGGTTAGAATTTCCCTTCAGGTATGCACAGTTCAGAAAGTAATTGTTCTAATATTCCCATTGAAGATGGGTCAAAAGTTTATACATAAATCTGCTTAAAGAAATAAGCATTTATATAGGAAAATTATCTGTTTTTTCTGGGTCAACTATTTGTGTTGAGTCTTTGTATTTATACCATGGACTACAGAATTGCGGAAGGGTTGAGGCTGGAAGGGATGTCTGAATGTCATCTGGTCAAAGCCTCCACTGCTTGAGCAGTGTCACTTACAGCCAGTTGCCCAGGACTATGTCCAGATGGCTTTTGAATATTTCCAGGGTTGGAGACTCCACAAAGTCTCTGGGCAACCTGTGCTACAGCACAACCCATACAGTAAAACAATGCTTCCTGGAGTTTCCTACTGTGAGGATGACGCCTGATGGTTTTTTGTCCTTTCTCTTTATACTTTTTCTATACCCTTTTATACATTTTATACCCTTTCCCATTCCCTGTACCTTAGCCCTACATGCTTATAATTCTTGTACTCTGATACTAGCATACTTTGGGGTTCTCTGGGGAAGAAGAAACATCCCTACTATCTCAGAGCTAGAGGCTCCAACCTTGAACAGAGCCTCCTCTCTGGACCATGTTTTTGTAAACTAAGTTGTAGCCTGATTTGGGGGGTGATAATTAGAATAGGGGGACAATTACTTCATTTGTTAAGTTTCTTATTGGGGAATTTTAGATATATATGCTAATTTGGGAGGTCCATAAAATTGTACACTCATTGTACTCAGGGGCTTTGTTATGGTTCCACCTTTGACGATGGTGCAACTGGGATCCTATTAAACCAAGGTAATACCCTTTTCCCTATACTGCAGTGTCTTATTTTTACCAGCATTTTAGGCATCAAGGATGACTGAGCACTGGAAGAGGCTGAACTTAGGTGTTATTATGTATAATTATTATAGATGTAGTTATTACATGGATATATTATAGAGGTAGAAGTAATCTATATATAGATGTATACAGTACAGTGTCATCTATACATAGATGTACACATAAAAGTGCACAATTAAAAAATACTTATTTTTTTATTTGCAACTAGTTGTAGTATGTTAAAAAAAATTGTTTGCAATAATCACATGGATATTAAGATTTTCTGAACGGAAAAACCCAAACATTTTCACACGCTTTCTTTTTACTAATCTCTAAGTGAAAGTAAATTTTAATGTTTGTGATATAACAAAGCATACAGGGGTTTTTTTAAGAGTAAAAAGAATGTCAAAATGTTGACAGCTACAAGTATGAAACTTCTATATTCTACATATAAACAAAAGAAGAGCCAAGTGACTATAAATTCTACACCCCACTTAGTTACTAATGTTTTGGAAAGAACTAGTTTTAGACAGTCCATCAGATATAACTATGCAGGGTTTTTTCCATTAGGCAGACTGAAAGATTGTTATTCAGTATTAAAATTCTATAAATTGAACACCTTTAGAGTTTCAAATGACTTTATTTCTACTATAAACTTATATGGTCGCAAAATTCTTTCAAATATTTAGCCAAATAAAAATTTTAAATCTCTTTCTAAAATGAAAAATATCTTGACCTTTATATAAACTGTATACTCTCATCTCTAATTTTTAAACTGGAAGTTATGTTTTTAATGATCAGTATGACTAGAAAGTGTTCCTTCTGATTTCTTTGACTACTAATGATGTTATTTCCAAAAGAGACTTTTAAATTTCTTATTTGTTTTGTGGTTGGTTTTGTAGGGGTTTTTCTATGTTCTCTTTAGTCTTAAATATAAGGGAAGTTGAAATTTGCTTCTCTGAGAGTAAAATCCATTTGAATATTTAGAGAAATGATTGCTAATATATTGCTTTCCCAAAATGTAACATATATACAGTTATATGTCATTTAAAACCTGTGCAAGGGTCTGAGTAAGTGTGTCTGTGCTTCAGTAAAATTTCCTACAGAATACAATTTCATCTCTGGCTAATGAAATATGTATTGTAAAACAAAAAGACTTTAAGCAATATGTGAAGAAAAAATAGCCAATTTTCTGTAATCTATCTCTCTCTGAAGACATTAAATATGATTTTTCAATTACTTATAGTGCTGATAAAGGATATGTATATGATTTGTGTGTGTGTGTGTCCATATATGTGCATTTATATATTCATGTGCTTTTGAATAGGTGTCATAGAAGATTCATGACTACTGAAAGGTGAAAGAAGAATCTGATACAATGTACCTACAAATTTAGAAGAAAAAAGTTAGAAAAAGCCCCAATAAACAAACAAAAAACATGTGAATGACCAGTTTAGACATGGCATTAAAAAATTACTAGCAAACTGTGCCTGAGGGTTTGAAGTTTTCATGTTAATTTATAAATTCAGTTGTTCATGATATGTCATGGTTTAGAAATGGCACTCTCCAGTTTAGTGCCCCATCCACCCTGAGACTCTTCCACACCAGGTGCTCTTGCCCTTGCCCCCTCTTTCTCCTCCCCTTCCTGTTCCAGGGATGGAGTTGAGAATTGGAGGCACAAAATGGTGAAAATGTTGAGATGAGAACAATTCACTGGAACCAGCAATGAGATAAGAAAACAAACAGTAGCAATAACAAAATTAATACCAAAAGTGTTAAAAAAAAGGGTGTTTTACATGCAAAAATTCTCACCGAGCAACCAGTAGAAAATGATCAATGGCTTATAACAGCAATTCATAATTTCATTTGAAGTTATTTGTTAAGTAACTAGACTAAATCAGAATCAGTTTTTTAAGAATATGAAAATCTTTTCTAGAAAGAAAGGGATTTTGGCACTTGCAGAAACCTGCAAGATGTTTTTTCCACTTCATGTAACCAAGGTTAAGTTGCTCATCAGATCTGGTATGAAGGGGTCAGTAGGTTAGCAGGGACTAAATATTTTCTGTGTATTCCCTTTAAGATTGTAGATTATTAGCTTTTCTTTCACTTAGTAAATTCTCCATTATTGATGACAAGTGTTTCTCCTGTTTTATTTGGCTTGTATTCTGAGTTTTAAGTATTTGTCCATCTTCTACTAAAGCTTTGAAATTTGCTAAAAAGTGGATGTGCTTACATTTCATGAATAGGCAATATGAATCTGTTGCCAAAATTGGGGAAGAAATAGATACGATTTGTGAAAATTTGTGAAGGTTTTTGAGAAATAAGGTTTAGTGCACACTCAGTTTTCCTGCTGGTTCAAGCCTGTGTTTTTGAGAGCTTATGGTATGTTCTAATATATTATATACATGCTCAGTCCCCAGCATTTCCATGCTGTAATTCACAATTGCCATGGCTTTTAAAATAAGATTTAAGTTGTGAAATACTTGAAAACAACAAAGTATTTTGGTTGAAACACTGCAAACTTAAATAACTAAAGATTTTTCAATGAACTGATGCATTATAATGATATACCTTTCAAAATTATTCCTAAGCAAGCTCTAAGCTTGATCTCCCTAAAGGTCTAAAAACTTGGTCAGCGAATACTTACCATAAGTTATTAGAGAATTAAAAGTTTGCTTTGGTTATATAAAGTGACTTTACCTAACAAAGTTTTAACTCCACACAGGGAAACTTTATAGGCTCACTCAAAATGCAAGGTTTTGGAGACTACAACACATACCATCAGACAAAGTTTCAAATTTATTTCTAAAGGATTACATCTAAGAGATATTTCAGTTATGAACAACCCTTACAATTCTTCTCCTCTATTCATAGCTCTCAACCTTTCCTGTCTCTGTCTTCCCACTCACTGCTCTAAAGAACTCACAAGAGGTCTTATAACTTCTGTCAACAAGAAGAGGTCTGTTTTATCCTTCAGCCTGTTTTCAGAGGAGTAAATTGTGCTAAGGGAGACAGTTGGTCCGGCTGCACCTGACTGAAACCTTAAACACAAACAGGAAATTATATATAAAAGTAGTGTTGGCCTCCTTTTTAAAAGACCTGTTATCTTTAGGGATTTGCCACATCTGTTGGACCTAGGGCACTGAAGACAGATTGCAAAAGCTTGTCCAGGACTGCAGCTACCACTCTTTTCAACAAGTATAATGCCAAGGAAAATCTTGAATAGATCAAATGTAATCAGAGGTCTCAGTGGGATGGGATGAAGTTGAACCCTGATGGGATTTTTTTTTTTAACAGACAGAAGAAATCTCTTAATCTCAGAAAGTGACTCTTACACGAAACTGACAGCTACCGATTTCACAAAGAGAAGAGCGTGGTGAGCACAAACAAGGCTGGTCCATTCCAGTGCCTGGGAGACAAAGATGTGATGCAGAAACTGGATGGACTAAAAAGAGGAGGTGCATCAGTTGATGGGATAATCACAAAAAAAAACCCTAAACAAACAAAACAAAACAAAACAAAACAAACAAAAAAAAAAACCCAAACAAACAAAAACCTACCAAAACCATTTTAGTCAATTGGCTGCTGTAACCATAACACAGTAGAGTTTAACATCCTCAGGACAGCAAAAATCAGATCAAAGACCCTGGGCTTCAAGAGGATGGGTACTGGTTTCACCAGGACCTGAAAATCTTCCTTTCTAGGAAGGTTGCCCTGAAGGGCAAAGAAGCCCATGAGACCTCAAAGAATCATAGAACTGTAAAGGTTGGAATAAACCTCTAAAATGATCAAGTCCAGCTGTTAACCCTGCAGCACTAAATCATTTCCCCATGGGCCACATCCACATGACTTTTGATTACTTCCAGGGGTGGTGATTCCACCACTTCTCTGAGCAGCCTATTCCTTCAAGGAGGCTTCAAGGACAATGCCCTTAATTCACCAGAGCAGCCCATCCTCAGCCTCAAAAAAACAAGCAGTAATAGGAAAGTTCAGCTTGGCCCAGCCCAGAACATCAGACTCAGCCTAAAGGCAAAAAGGAAATGGATTGGAGGTGGAAAAGGGACAGATTAGTGAGGAGTTAAAATGCAATATTTAAGCATTCAAAGAGGGGATTGGGAAGACCAAAGTTCAGCTGGACTTGAAAATGGTGAAGTGTGCAAAATGAAATGGGAAGGACATGGGCAGGCCCAGAATCATTGAAAATACCAAACCTCCAAGAAATAGGAAAGGAAAGCTAGCGTCAAGTAAAAATTTAAGGAAATGAGACCCCTTTGCTTTCTGGGTTATCAGCAGATGTAGTGGACCTGGGGGTAGTTAGGCTTTTCCTTTGTCAGTAAATATAATTTTTGTTTGATTGAGTCCCCAGGAGACCTTCAGAAATAATATTTTAGAGTAAATAATTTGGCACTATAATTCTGATAAGGTGCCAGATGCGAAAAGTGTGGTTACACTGTAAATCTGATCACAATCCCAGTCTCAGTTACAGAAATCGTGTGGGCCACACATAAAGTCTGGACACATTCAATAAGATTCCAGACTCACAAGTAGTGTAATTATTGTGACAGAATAAGATCCAGAAATTTCTGTTGATAAATACACTGATATCAGAAAGCAAAACCAACAGTATTACTGTGTAACAAAGCTTACCTTATGGTAAGGTGTCACTCTGAGAGAGGAGATGGATACAGCTCATCAACCATCCCAGGACGCAAAGGTGGAGTCTTCTCCCTTCTTCACATCCCTCCCCTAGGTTATGTTTATATTGTTTTCTTTGAGGGTTGGGAAAAGATAAAGTTTCATTTGATGTTATTTCATGATTAGGTGGAGTTTGAGATGCTTTTGTTATAAATGTAAATCATGCACAGATTTTATTTCATTAGCGTATGTGGTGGCATGAAAAGTAATATATATTTTCAAGGCAATTAAAGCAAAGTTCAGCTTTTGGGCACCATTTGGATCATTCCTTTGGCTTAGTTCCCGTTAGCTGTAATGTTATAAACAGAGCATGACTGCAAGACCTCTGTGCCGCCCTGTCATGGTTTAACACTGGCCAAATGCCAGGCACCCACGACAGCCACTCACTCACTCTCCCCTGCCACAGCTGGGCAGAGGAGAGAAAAAATTGACCAAAGGGTCATGAGTTGAGATAAGAACCAGGAGGAAACACTCCAAGAGCAAAACAGACTCAGCTTAGAGGTACAAAGAGAATTTATTACTAACAATGTCAGAGGAGGATAATAAGAAGTAAAATAAGCCCTTAAAAATACCTTTTTCCCCCCCAACCCTTCCCTCCTTCCCACGGAGAATGCAGGGAACAGGGCTTGGGGGGGTTGGTCAGTTCATCACCGAGATCTTCTGCCACTGTTCAGGGAGAGAAGTCCTTCCCCTGCTGCATTGTGGGGTCTCTCCCGAGAAAGACAGCTCTCTGCGAATTTCTCCAGTGTGGTTCCAATCTCATGAGCAGCAGTTCTCCCAAAACCTCCACATCATGAGTTCCTCCCACAGCCAGACAGTCCTTCCAAAATTGTTGTGGCATGACTCACTCGTTTATGGGGTGCAGTCCTCCAGGGACAGGCTGCTTGAGTCTGGAAGCAGGGCCCTCTCTCTCTGCTGGGTCTCCCACTGAAACACAGACTCCTCCAGGCAGCCACTGCTCTGGCGTGGGCACCTCCCCACGGGCTGTGGGTGGATCTCTTCATCCCCCATGACCCCATGGGCTGCAGGATGATAATGTGCTTCACCATGCTTCTCACCACAGCCTGCACAGGAATCCCAGCTCCAGCTCCAGGAGCACCTCCTCCTCCTTCTCCACTGACCTTGGTGTCTCCATGTTGTTTCCCTCACATGTTCTCCCCTTCTCCTCTTTTCTGGCTAGAAAAGACTCTGCCCCACTTTGTTTTGATTTTCTTCTTAAATATGTCATCACAGAGGTGTAACCAGCATCTCCAATCGGCTCAGCCTCACCAGCAGCATCATGTCCATCTTCAGGGCCATCAGGCATTGGCTCTGCTGGACATGGCGGAAGCTTCTAGCAGCTTCTCACAGAAGGCACGTCTGTGGCCCCCCTGCTACCAAAAACCAGGCCATGCAAAACCAACACATTCCCTCAGTGTTCCTGGTCTTAAAAATGAACAAAATCAGTTTTGCTGTATAATACAACTTCACATAATTTTTCCTGTTCCTTGCAAGTAATTTTCCTCTTGATACTTGCTGTTTGATGTCATTGATTGTGATTAGCTATCTGATAGTTGGTAACAATGGGGAAGGTGGTGTGAAAACTAGAGAGCACAAAGAAGTGAATTTTCGGCCAGAACATGTTTTGAGTGTGTTGTGTTTGCAATACATTTGCAATGTCCCACAGGGACAATATGGAATTACTATGAAGTAGTCAAGCAAAACACACCAGAACATATATTGGCTACAATAATGGAGTGAAAATAAATAAATAAAACCACATAAACTTAAATACAATAGAATTTATCAGAATATCTTCTTCATTCTTTTTCAGTCATGAATTATTTAGGAACGTAATGACTGCATTAAACATGAAACATATCTATATGTCCATTGGAGGGACGCTGAATGGAAAAAAATACAGAATTAAGAAGCAATGGCAAGTACATAATCCTGAGCTTCTTATAAATAAACAAGATTCACTTTAATGCTTCAGAGGTTCTTCTGGATTGAAAATTGCTATCATACATGAGAAGGAAATATGGGCAGAATAACATAGAAGCACATCAACATTTACTTGAAGACATATGGCAACATAGATTACTGCTAAACAGATTTTTCTTTTCAATGAATTTTGCTCCTTCTTTTCAATATTAGAATATTAGACATCTATCCCCTAATGAGAAGTTTAAATGATATCTACATCTGTTTTCCTTCCTTGGCTTGACAAGTTTCTATATGAATAAGATGGGAGTAAAGAATATGCAATAAAGCCTTGTAATTATTTTCTTTTCATACAAGCATCCTATACAAGAAAAAGAGTCCTTAACAAACTCCTTGCATCCTCTTCCCCTTTTTTCCTTTTCTTTCTTTAAACTTGTTGAACAAGTTTATCATGGTTTCACTTTCTTCTTTTTTTTTAAGTGCAGTTCTGCTGTTTCTCTTTAGAATTTTGGAATCCAAATTTTATGCTTGGTTATTCAAATTATATTTCCATCTGCTTCCCAGATATATGTATAAAGAGAGAAATTCTTTTTTTGTCAAAGGTATTAAAGTGTTGGGAATGTTCTAATTAGAATAAAAAAAAATTTAATGTCTGACTACCTAAAGTGATGTCCTTATGAAAGGCAAGAAATAAAAATGGAAAAATACAGTGAATAAACAACTTCATAGCTCAGAATCAGGGAAAAAAACGATAAATACACTGATGTTTTTAAGCGAAAGGCTACATGGGAATAATATATTCCTATAGTAATGGCTGATGTGAAAAATTAAATCTCAAAAACCTTAATATTTTTGAGGTGTTTTAAAATTTACTTGAAATTTTAAAATATAAATGTAAACACCTACATATTTGTTTATATAGTTAAATGTTAACCTAGTCATAATGAAATTACGCTTTAGAGAATCAAGACCAAAAAAAAAGAATGGTTTGAAGGTAATATATGAAACAAACTACAGAATTTTGTTAATAGGAAATGAGGTATGAGTGGGGTTTTGTTTGAATTAAAAGAAAAAAACAACACAAAGAAACCCCATAAAAAAACCCCCTCAAACTCCTCTCATTACAACCCTAAATGAAAACAAAGCAAAAAAAACTAAAGTAAAATAAAAAAACCCAAACCAAACAAACAAATGAAAACAGAAAAAAGCAAAAAACAACTAAAAGACCCCCAAAACCATAAACCAACCAAACCCCACCCTAGCCTTTTGCTTATACACCTTTGCTTTCCATTTCCTCTTCACTAAACATGATTGCTACACATTGCCAGAAAAACAGTGTTGTTCCAGTTAATATCTATCTCAAATTTTTTTTGTAAAATATCTTTGTTTCAGAATTCAACAAAATATTTTTCTGAAATATGATAGTTCTTGGAATGTCTTTGGAAACATAAAAGTTATTTATCTCTCAGAGGTATATGCTCAGTTTTCAGAAGTCATATAGGACAAAATAATTAAAAGGTTTATGAGATCTATTTGAAAACCTGTGGACTAAGTATTACTTTATAACATGAGTATTTTAAGTAGTATTATATAACATGAATTGAGTGTTATTTCATTTAATTAAAGAGTATTTGTGGCAGGGGGTTTTCTTAGATTTATATTACTTTCTTTTAAATTTATTATTATATCACAAAAAACAATTAATATTCAAATCTTTATTATTTCTTCCTTAATTTTTTTATACCTATATATTCATTTTTCATACTACTATAGCAAATTCTCATTCTTCTTCCTGTTTTAAATTGTTTTCTCTTTTCTCTGATTTTTACATTATTTTTAATCCATTTTACTTACTAAATTTATTTAAATTAATGTAAAATCAGCAATTTCCAGATCCTTTTAAATTCCAGGACAGTGTTCTCATATGGATGGCCCATATCACCTCTGTAGGAATATACTTTATCTATACCCGTTAGACTATGCAGGCTATTTCCTTGCCCTCTTGATTTCTCACAGCTCTATTGCAATGTGAACACGAGAACAAGTGATACAGTAAAATCTAGATACCACTAGGTGATATATGGTGTAGTCAGACTTATTGCATTTGAAAGATAGCATGTGTACACAGACTTCTGAAAAGAAAGATGGTCTTACTCCTTCTTTCTTGCTAAAAAAATGGTGGAAAGTGTGGAGAAAAATATCTGAACATCAGCAACTGAATGATGGTTGTAGTGTTTTTTGTGACCTTTTGAATAGGCACTTTTTTAAAAGAAAAGAAAAAATTCAGTCTTACTCAGGGGATTTGCTAAATATAAAACAATAATAAGAAAGCTCAAAATATTTAAGACTAATATAAATGAAAATTAGTTTTCTACCTGCAATTAATAAACCCAGCAATTTTATGTGATGTTTTTCACAAGACCTTAGTCTTTTAGCTTTTCCACTCACAAACAGATCTCAATAACCCTGGCTTTACCAAATGCCACTACATGCTCTATTCCAATTCCTGCCTGTCTCTCAAGAACACATTTATATCCGCGTATGTGCCAATTGGTATTGTCACTGCTAAGCATCACATCAGGGAATGTGCTGGCAGCAGCAAAACCATGACTGGAATAGAAAGTGAAAAGAGAGTTTAATAAATTCATTTTAGCAGCTGCAGATCATTCTGTTCCTTGTATTCAGACTTGTACCACAGCTAGTAACAGTACAATCAGGGATAAAATTGTTTTCTGGATACATATTTAATAGAAGACAGATTAGTTTTTTTTTTGTTTGTTTGTTTTGGTTTTTAATGGAAAGAATTATATTGGAGTCTAAAGTTAGTGCTTTCTGTTTTGTTCAGAAAAAATATAAGATAAATCTATATTTCATCTTTCCATTATCTGTTAGTTGACTGTATAGCTGCAATTGGCACATCTGGCTTACTGGATTTTTTAAAGGAAGTTTGACATGCAATCATGAGTAAAATGTATCTTTGTAGTCACATTAACTTTGGGGATTTTTTTGTGTAAAATATTGCCTTTCTGCAATTAATTGATCGCCAAATGTGCCTAATAGCTGGCCTTACCTGAAATATCCAGAAATATGCCTTGTGAATGGAATATTTTCTTTGACAGTACATTGTTTATTATTTGTTAGTAATCTGTAATGCAAAAAATAGAGCGATTCACGTACGATATTCTTATGTATCCAGAAAGTGAACTAGTCGATGAGTTCTATCTTGTAATGTAACATGATTAAAACCACAGATAAAACTTTATTCAGTGCTATGGGATTTATAGAATCATAGATTCCTGGAATATGCTGTGTTGGAAGGGACTCATCAGGATCATTAAGCCCATCTCCTGGCCCCAAGAATCAGACCATGTGCCTGAGAGCATTGTCCAAATGCTTCTTGAACTGGCATTTGGATTACTGAAAGAAATACAGAAGAAGCAAAGAGTAATAATTTGATGTCTCTTTAACTTCTCACCCTCTCTTTAGCCTCTTTTACTTTCACAGGAACTTCTGGCAGCTGAAGAAATACGTTGATTTTTAGCCTTTGTCCTCTTGCATAGAAATTGATTTGATTTGTCATTTGATAATGAAATTCACAAAGACAGCTTTCTGCTAATCAGTAGGTATTTGTAATTAGTGATAAAATAATGAAGGATGATTAGTTTAATGCAAGCATATCTACGTACATTAAAGAATATTATTTACTTGCAGGAGTATGAAGAACCTACTGCAATGGTTCGTTCCTTTTTACTTCAATGATTTTTGAACTAATGGATGGAAAGTTCTACCTAGTTTGTCATATAATACTGTTCCATGCTATCAGTAGCCTTTACTTATCTAGGGCATAATTTGTTCCAAATGAATTCAGTAAGAAAGCTATGGGGAACATTTCAGAGCCAAAAGAATGGTGAGTTTAATTAGTTGAACAGAATACTCCATTCGTCTTTACTGCTTCTCTCTGATTATATATCCATCCTGAATTTCTGCACACTATTAGTGTTTTAATTTGAAAAGTAGCAGCATAAATAAAAGACAGCCTTTGTGATAAGAGTCGTATGAGTGTTACAGTATCCATACACTGCCCTCTCCAGTGGCTGCAGGAAAATCCATACTCCGAGGTCATGGAGTACCTCATACTGGGAAGCACAGTGTGTTCAGAAAAAGCTCACAAAAGCCATCACACGAAGAAAACAGCAGAAAAGACACTATGCAACAAATATAAGTCATTAATTAATTTCTTATGGAGACTCAAGCTCTCTGAAAACTCTTAGTGTGAAGGTAGGCATATTTCATCCAAATTCTGATGTCAAAGCTTAAAAATTCAGATGCATGAAAGTCTTGTTTTTCAAAAATTATGAAGGACATAACAGTAATGCAGTCTTGCATTTAAATGACCTAGGAAAATTAAATTTGAAGTCAATTTTCTGTGTAGCAATAGCTTCATGTAAATAGAATTAAAAAATAGAATCTTATTCAGTTGCTGTCACATTAATAGTGTGACAACAACAGCCAAGATAACCTACAGAAGATCATTCCTTGGCCTTCAAGAAAATTTCTGTGGCCTGGGAAATAGAAAAAGAGCAATTGGCCATGAAATTCAGGGACTGCAACTTCTGTGTATAATAAAGAGGTAGTTAGAGAAGTGAAGTTTTTTAATCATGCTTTGTCTCTTACAGAAGCTATACTATGAAGGACTGGGTTTGCAGAAGTGTCTATACCCACACAGAACCTGGAATCTTTCTCTCTCCTCTGGTGAGACCCCACCTGCAGAACTTTATCCAGCTCTGGAGTCCCCAGCACAAGAAAGACAGAGAGGAGGTAACCTAGGGGAGGAGACCTAGGGGAGGGCACAGAGGGCTAGACCATCTCTCCTGTGAAGAAAGGCGGAGAGAGATGGGGTTGCTCAGCTGGGAGACGAAATATTCTGGGGAGATCTTGGTTCACGCTTTCACTTCTTACAGGGGCTTATAAGACAGAGACTTTTACTTGGGCCTACAGTAACAGAACAAAAGGTAATGGTTTTACACTGAAAGAAGAGAGATTTAGATTAACTATAAGGAAGAATTTTTTTATAGAGAGGGTGGTGAGGCACCAGAACGGGTTGCCAAGAGAAGGTGTGGATGCCCCATCCCTGGAAATGTTGAAGGTCAGGTTACGTGGAGCTTTAAAAATCTGATCTTGTGGAAGATGTTCCTGCCCATCCCAGATGTTGTAATTAGATTTTTAAGGTCCCTTCCAACCCAAACCATTCCACAACTCTAAGATTTCCCCTTTAGATGTTTCAATTAAGTGTCCAAATTTATAGGAAGGGCAAACTTATATTAAAAGATATTGCCACAGATTTCAGTGTGACCACACAAAAGTTTGCAGCTCAAAATTTGTAGCTAGTGAAACATAAGGGCTTGGTTTTGGTTTATATTTTCCAATAGATACATTTATTTGTTGCAACAATTTCATGATTGACCTTTTTCTTTCCTTTTGTTTTTTTGTGCTCCTAATCAGATTGCACTACAAAAGAAACCTGACACCCAATTCTTTTATTGCTGCTAATTTCATTGAAATTAGAAGATAGCAGCAGTAAAGTGCTTAAATACCTTCAAGAATCTCTGTTTATATAATTACAGTGTATCACAATTACTTCCCTCAAGTGTGCCTTGGGTAACATCGAGCTAATGGTTCACAGAATAAATTCAGTCCATAAATACCCGGACTACTATTTAATAGTCAAAAAACATAGGGAACATCTGTTACATGGGCTTGTTAGATGATAACACCATCAGTAACTGCAGACAACCATGTAACATCCATAGCGGGATTAAGTAGGAGATGAGCTGAAGTAATTCTGTCTGTTGTGCTGAGACCAATGAAAACTGTAGATGTTTCTGTAAAAAATAATCCCACAACCTTGAATGCAGTAATATAACATTTTTCTGAATATTTCATCTTAAAACCAGTTGGATTAATAGGACATGGAAGACTGACTGAGTTTTGTTTAGGTGCAGTGTCATTGTTTTCCAACAGAGAAAGCTGAACAGACACAATTCAATAATATAGTTCAATTTCCATATAAACAAAAAATGAATTTATATACACATGGCAATCTGGGGTGGGGGAAGAAATAGAGGGAGATACTTGCATCATTTAGGGTCTAGTTTACTTTGTTCTGTGCAGTCAATTACAATGAAATCCTACTTAGCTTGTGACATTTTCCAATGTAAGAAAAAATATCAACACTTTTCAGCTGTTCATGTGCAAAAAAGAAAAAAAAAGATCAAAGCCCTCTATTAAGTATCTTAAATAACAAATTCTAGTCATGGACAACATTAAAATTCAGAGAGGAGAAATTAAATTGGTCATGCAATAAACTTGTTTGCAGCTGGTAAAATGTGCTGAAAATTCTAGAACTGACACCTATCCAAGGATATTTTTTCAAATATTATTTGTAACTATTCAATAAAACATTTGTTTTCTTTCTATTGGAATGAATATCTTAAGTTTTCATCTTCTGCTCTAAACATTGATATTTTCCACCTTTCTCCAATTAATTTTGATTTCATTTAAATACTTATTTATGCTCCAGTTTTATAAGAATCTACCCAGTCCTTCCCATTTTGTATACATTCATTTAATTAAGCTAACCAACCAATTCTCTAAAGAAGGAAAATTATTATTATTATTATTTGCATTTGCATTGATTTGAACACTTTACTACAATATCTTGGGATTTTTTTTATATTGTTTAATCTTTCCCTTTCATCTTCCTTTTATGTTTAGATTATGCTGTGCTTTGATACAGTTCTTTTTAATCCTGGCAAAACAATTCATAGCACTTATGCATTATCAAAATAAAAATCCCTGGAGATATAGATATTTAAGATATTAAATTTTTCAATTACTGATTTAAGTGTTTAGTGACATACTTTATTGTTCCGTATATACGTGCTATTACTGTGCCTCAGTTAAATGTGGTAAGAATCAATGCTAAGATTAAATAAAACTTCTATTGAAACTTCTATTCTATTTTTCTCCAGATGAATAGTATGCATGAGTACGGAGGATACCTTGATTCATGTCAGTGGTAGGCTGAACTTGGCCAGCTGCCAGACATCAACAGATGCCCTCTACACTCCCTCATTCTACTCCTCAAAAGGACAGGAAAATAAGATGAAAAATATCATGTGAGATCACTTGACAGTTATCATCACAGGCAAAATAGACTCAACTTGGGTTTTTTTTTTCCCCCCTTTACCAATTAAAGTAGATTTAGGAATTGAGAAACAAATTAAAACACTTCCCTTCACATCACCGTTCTTTCTAGACTCAACTCCTCTCCTTCATTCCTGATTCCTCTACCTCCTTCCCACCCTGCTGAGTGGCAAAATACAAATTCTCTGTATTTCTCTGAACCTCTAACTCTCTTCTTTTGAAATTAATTTTATAAAATGAAATGTTATACATTATGAAACAGGAAAAATACAGAAAACTAATAAAGCTAATGGCACTATTTTTAAACTATTAGGTTTGTAGCTTTTCTAAAGTATATTTGGAAAGTTAACTAGGAAGGTTTTGGGTGGTTTTTTTTTTTTATTTCTCAACTTTTCAAGGTTAATCAAGCTGTCAGGAAGAAATTGCAAATGCATGTTCCTGCACTCAAGAGCACAAATGTGCAATCACAGCAGGAAAAGGAATATGTTTTCCACTCGGTTGCAATACATTTATCACAAGAGTTCTCAAGGAAAATGGTCTGTAACTTATATGTAGTGTTAAGTCATTTTAAAAAATATCTTCTCACACTATGTTGTTAATGCCATTTCAAAATACTGCTTTGTAAGGGCATAAACTAGGAATGAACTTGTAAATAAAAGAAATATATAGCTAAATCATATTCCTTTTTTTCTGTTTTATCTCTGTCTTATATTGATTCTTAGTACTACCTTTTCAAAAAGATGAAATTGTTACAGTAGCCACTGACAATTGCTTTTCTCTTTGGGCATGCAATTAAATTGCATGCAATTTAACTTTTCAACAGGTAACAAGATGAGACATGGACTTGGCCTACTGAACATGGTTAGTGAGTTAAAAGAGAAAGGCATTTGTTTTGAATTTGTTCCCCCTTCTTGAAAGAAAGTTAAGATCAGCATCATTCGAAGAACCATTTCTGCTTTTGCACAGATTGCTATTCAAGCTGGTATCTTTAAAAATTAAATCTTCTCTTTCTTTACTGCTTTCAACATCAGTGTCCTAAAATTATTTTTTTTTTCTGGATTGATCAAATGAATTGTCAATAAATAGGAAAAGAATGCAGCTGTGTTGTTGTAGGAGTCACTATTAAAATGAGAAACTACTTGCTTTAAAACAGTACAAATTTTACTGAGGCAGCCATGAATTAAGAGTCTCTTGGCATAGGAACAGATATACAAGTCAAATCAGAGACAAACCTAGTCGGGTAACTGGTGTTGCCAGTGACCTGCAGTGAACAGTTAATGAAAAAAACAGATATTACTCAACCTTCCACCCTTCCAAACATCATTTATGGCTAGCAACTAAGACTGCAAGCAATATATAGCTAATATATGTCTTTTCCTGGCGCTCTTTACCACCTGTATATTAAAGTGACTATTTGAATACAGCACCAAAATTCAAGCACTTGTGTCTGTAGACTACAGATTTGATGTCCTAGAGAAAAAAAAAAAAAAAAAAAAAAAAGAAGCAAAAAAAAAAGCTATTTTGAGAAAAAAAC
>VZRM01006295.1:0-79664 GCA_013397955.1 Grantiella picta | reverse complement strand
AAAAAGAAACAGTAGCAAGAAAAAAAGCTATTTTGAGTGACATACAAATAAAGTTTCTTATTTATGTGTTTTTTCTTTTTTCTCAGAGGGCTGACAATAACCTTTTTTAAGAAGAGTAATATGATAAAGGTGCTATTAGTTGCTCTCTAAGTCAACCAGCATTTCAGTGGTTTCCTGCAGGCTGTTTTAGGCTTTCTGTCTGTCATCTCTAAGTCCTGACTTTGTTAGCCCCCTGCTTTTTCTCAGCATTCTCTCAGTTTTGCTCATGTTTGCTCTGTCTTGTGCCATTTTCCTTTTCCACTGTCTCCCTACCTGACCTCTGTTTGGTGCTTACTGAGGAGATATATCTCTTCTGCAAGGCTCTAATTTCCTCATCACAGACCCCACAGACCATCAAGGCAAACAGACTTCTTTCTTCCCTGATGTTCAGAAATATACATCTTTCTACCACAAGTGTTTTTTTCTTTTGCAGGTACTTTGGGATTCAGGTGAGGTCAATCTTCTTCCTAAACTGCCCATTACTGGCTTCTGATGGACTTCACACTTATTTACACTGAATTTGACTGAGTACATGAATAAGAAGCAGCCAAATGTGAGGTGACAGATCCTCCTTAACCTGTGCTGACAGTATCACTAGCTACAGGCAGACCCACCTGCCCCAGCTGTCAGTACTTCTGTCCACTAGTCAGACAGGACCAGTATCTAGATGGTATGAGCTGTCAGGTGCTGCTATATGTGAATGCCAAACTGATTGATAACTGTGGAAGCAAAAAAAAAGAGGGATTCTGTAACTTTTCTTTACCTGAATTTGGTCCTGATATTAAAAGATAAGACGGAATTTTTTTTTTTTCCGCTTACTTGACTGAAATCAGCTGAATCAGTAAGGGTTAAAAATCACAAAGGAATGTTCCAAAGAATTTGGCATCAGGGTCACACGGTTAAGAAAATAAGAGGATACTTTCATAAAACATCCCTGAGCTTTCACAATAAAGTTTTGTTCATTTATGTTGAACACATTTTTCTTCACTTCCCCAAATAAAAACTACAGAATGAACTGTGTCATGTTTTTTAAATCCTCGTGTTCTGTTTTTAGTGACCATCAAAATTTTCCTCTCCGTTTCATATTCTTACACTACTTTTCAAAGTCTGCATCTTTCTCCTGTAGCCCCGTAAGACAATTTTTGTCTTCCCCCACATGAAAGATAGCATATCCACAGACACAGCATTCTTCTCCTCTAATATCTATGATAACGCCCTTTCTCTCCAAATCCTTGCCCTGAGTATTTTTCACTGTCACTTCTCTTCTTAATTCTGCCTTCAGTTTTCTCAGTGGAATGAGTAATTCCTAATTCCTTCCTGGTATCTGATTTTTTACCACGGTTCTCTTTCTGTCTTGAATACTCTGCACATCCTTTTAGTCTATTTGTCTTCTGCTGCTGCTGCTACTGTCAAGCTCTATGTGTTTTGTCCTTTCTCTCCTTCACATGGAATTATTTGCTTGCACTGTAGTGTCCTTCTTCAAAACTAGTTTTTCTGTTATTGCTTCCTCATTTTCTGACACATCATTCCCCAAAGAAGAGCATTAGTACATTCTTCTGATGAACTAGCATAACATTTCATCAACTTTATTTCTCTCGGCCTCCATCTGTTTCCCTTTTCTCCTTGTCTGTGTCATTCCAATGGACACAGCAAGCTCTCTGAGGCATGGGTGTGAAAAATTCCTATGAAACACTGTATGACACAAGTGTAAATCTGTAGAATTTTCAAAACAGAAACGATTTTAAATTAGAAAAGCTTCCTTTAGATTGAGTTTCTCTTTCAGTTTTATGATGAAAATGACATGGGTAATAAATCAAGTCTACTATTATCAAGAAAAGAATAAAATGAAAGATACATAATGCATAAATCATCTGCTTACAACTTTCTTCATTTCAGTTTCCCATAATCCTTCTTATCCTACAAATTTTTTTTATTTTTTAGGTAACATAAGAATGATCTTAAACACTAGCCATTTTCTTTGAAAAGGACTGAATATGTTGTCTTGCACATCAATGCAATTTTTCAAAATAGTTCTCAGTATTGTGGATGGATCCCAGGCTAAAATGAACCTGTCATCCCCCAGAGCACACAATGTGTAGATAAGGTCGATATTTACAAATTGCAACTTCCAAGTATAATATGAGGTGCAATTTCTTTGAAAAAGAAAATATTATTAGAATCTGATACTTCTAATGATTAAGATGCGGCAAGGACAGACCTTTCCCGTGAAAAATTTCTCTCTTCTTCTTCCTGTGTTTTATAAACAAAGATAAAGTTTGGATGTTGTTGAAACGGTCTCTCGAGATATGGACGGTTCAAGCCTGGCCAATCGGCCTGGGAGGGGGTTTTGAACTGACCAATCCTGGTGATCTCTGAAAGTCTATATAAGTTGGAATTAATTAATAAAATCAGACATTTTGCCACACTGAAGACCTAGATTTCTTCTCTCTGTTAGCGGTTCAACAGCGACATTAAGATATGGAAAGAAAAAGCCAAGTCTGTTACTGAAGTACCACAGCAGAAGCTTAACTGCTTAAAATTGTCATGCATAACTATTTTCACTGTCCAGATGAGTCAGAAATTTTTCAAGAAAATTTTACAAATACCTTAACTAAGCACTGAAGTTCTTATTGATAGGCAATTTTCATTCACTAAACAAGTCTCACTGATACACATGCCCACAACAGGCACAGGTTGCCACTAAGGTCTCAGGGGGCAGTTTATTTTTCCCTTACATGGAGGCTGCCAGGCATTTCTTCAGGTCTTGTATCTGAACAATTTGAATACTAGTTATTGAATTCCAAATAATGGTACTACATCCATGCAAGGAAGGCTACGTATACTGCTACATTTTAGTTCCTAATATGAATTTGCCACAATTTTAGGGACCAAATCAGCTTCACCTCAGTATTTTCACTTGTAAAATATGAATGAACCCTGATATATATGAAGGATTTTTACACATTCAAAGTATCACCATGCTCAAGATAAAACGTACGTCTAATAACCATAATGCACATTACTATATTTGTGTTTAGAGCAGAAAGGATACTTAAATCAGGACTATATAAAACTTTTGTCAAAATTATGATGAGGATTAATGCTCTGAAAACACAAGAAAGAAAATATTCGTACTTTCAAGCTGTTCATCTCATTAAAATGTTGTTCCCTTTCCCACAGCTAATTTCTCTACAGGCTCATGAGTCATAATACCCCAATAGTCAATTTACCTCTCCCTTCAGGGCTCAAGCAGATGGGAGGTTGGTAGGGGCTTAGAGAGTTGTACTGTCCTCTTTAATCTTTCTATCAAAAATCAATTGAAGATTAATAAAAGAATAAATGTTGTCATATGAATAAATGAGGGCTAGGTGAATTTTTTTTTTTTTTTGCATAACATAAACCTTCTTCTACTGAACTCCAGTAATTTATTTAACTCCAATAAGTATGTATTTCTTGTACTACCTGCTAAAAATAGTCAAGTTCCAATGTTTTACACCTAGTGGAATTTTATAGATTCTGTTGAGCATTATTAACAACGTTGAGCAAAATGGAGGACAAAGATTACATACCCTCTCAAAATGAGGGCTATTTTTAAGGGGAAACAATGGACATTGTTTCCTCTGACATTGAATGAAACCTGTTTCCAAACAACTTGACCAAACTGCATGAAAACTTCCTACAAGTAGGTGGAGATTTAGAAAGTTTTAAAGTCTACTTTTTTGTTTCCTGAACTTTGCATAGTTTTTCTAAACAATGAAGTGTCGACTGTTGGTGAAGATAAAAAAGGTGGTAGCAAAAGCCCATGGTTTAGACTGAAAGGTCACCTGAAAACAGAGAGTTAAGCTTCAAATCTATTCTTCCATATATCCAAGGATGTCTTGAGACAGGCAATGAAAAGGCTCATAAAAATTGTTTTATCTTTTTCATACACTTCTCAACTTGGTATTTAAAAAAATCCTTTAGCAAATACGTGTTTAAGTCTCCTGGGGTGTCTTCATAAATTGATTCAGGTTTTTTTTAAATTGTGTATAAATGCTCTAAGCATTAGACTCTACATTAAATCTGTGATCTTAGCAGTCACATGTCATTTTTTCAAACAATACCTTTTGGCCTGTTCAGCCTAAGTCCTGAAATACTTGCAAAATTACTTTTTTTCTTTCTTGAGCTATGTTTTCATAAGAGGTTACCAGGTTTTGCAGTACACATGCCATATATATTTTTGCACAAATAATTAATAAGGACCAGTTGGAAACCAAAGAAATCTATCAACTCCTAACCAAAGTTGTTTGTTTCAGCAATAAATTAAGTGTATTCATATCAGGATCCTATGAAATCTCTTCCAATCAAACTCTTCATTTTTTAAACTACATTTTGTGCTATAGTTGCCTTCTCTTGGGCAGAAAATGAAACATAATTACACTTATTCAAAAAAAGTGAATTTAGTTACAACTATTTTTAATAAAAATAACCTCTTAGAGGAACAAAAGTTTTAAAATTTACATGCTTGTTTTGAAACCAACGGTACACTAAAATATTCAATTTATCACTTACAGTGAAATTAGTTTTTAGGATTTGATAGCATAGGTGGAAACACATATGATTAAGTTTTTAAATTATTACTTTTACTCTGAATATTTTGCAGTTGGTCTGAGCCAAAGCCCCCAAATCCTCAAAAAACTTTAAATTTTAAGAGTGTTAAAGGCGAGCTCCATGCCTCCAAGCATTTTCACACATGTTAAAAACTACTTATCATTTAGTAAACCTGCATTCCCTTTTAATATCCAAATTTTTGAAAAATACAGGGTGGAGCTGAGTTACCTAAATTCAGTGTTTCTTTCCTTGACACTCCAGGATATCTCTTGTAGCTCCCAGCTCCTATATCTGAAATGCATCAATTTCTTTTAGGTCTTCCCATCTGTGAATATCAGGCAGAGCTGGAGTACAACTCCCTGTGGAAAAGGGCTATGTTCTCTAGTTCCTACAAAAGCAGGGAATATTTCTAAGGTTGCATCTAGTGTGATGGTTACCGTATCCAACAGGGACTGTGTAAACCGCCAGTAATGAATTTTCCCAAGGTGAAAATTGTGCTTGGAAACCTTGCCACCCTTTAATTCAAAGCAAATATTACTTAATCTGGCTTCATTGGAAACTAGTTGACACAATCTCCATTAATATCCTTTTTCTGTGAGTCCCAAAAGGGGCCCTAGTATTACAGGGCACACAGATAGAAATATTTGTTTGGCCTCATTCTGATGAAGAAAGATGATTCCAGCTCCTGCTTTGTAACACCTTGACACTGGTGTTTTTGCCATATTTTATTTCTCCACTAGCTGTTGTGCAATGGAGATTGTAGTGGTCATTGTGACCTGTGGTAGCAGGGAAGAACCTTTGTTTCTGGCAGGAGCCAGGACCTGTGTTGTAGAAGATTGAAAAACAAAGAAAAAACAGAAAGTGTTCAAAGACACTGTTCTATCTGTATTATATTCACGTAAAGAAGCAGGGATAGGAAGCCTGTTGCCAGCACCAGATTCATGAGGCACAGAAAAAAGGCCCAACATCAGCCCCCTTGCTATCAGTTCCATCAGTTTTCAGTACATGTATCTTCTCAATGGTCTCACTCTCTGAGACTGAGTGTGTGCGTTCTTGTTCTGGCTGTGTTAAAGCCAGAGGTCTGAGACTAGTTTCTAAATCCTGAAACATCCTTTTATCAGGACTATCACTTTCAAGAGACTATCAGTTTCAAGCTCTAATTGCTCTAAGCCACGGCAAAACATCTTGAGCTTCTTGCTTAATAGCTCTCAGCAAAGTGCTTGCAGTTGCGTATTTCTCTCAGAAGCCAGGTAGTTTTCTGTCACTACTGAAATTGTGCTTGAAGGGCTTTTTGCACTTTTTTGTTCTTCTACCTTTCTGTTTTTCCCTCCTACCTTCTCCCAAGTGTCTGCATCCTTGCATGACCAGTGTATTTTACAGAAGCTCACCAATTTTATTTTACCACGCTCCCTCTCCTTTACAAGATCATAAGTTGACATGGCAGTTTCTTTGCTTTTGCACTTATGGAAGGGTACCGCAAGATTTCTAGGTACCCAGCTGTACTTCAAAGATGCCAGCAAAGATTTTCAAAGATGTTTCTGGTTCCCAATCCCAGTTCCTTGGCCTAAAGATCCCAGGTTGGCAGACAATTCACGTCAGTACCTTTCAGCAGATATTTTATTCTGTTCAGTAAATTTCCTCTTCTAATCAGGCCATCTTCATGGCAGTTCACATCAGTAATAAAGTCCACCAACTCCCCAGAAAATTACTGGGACTGCGACAACTACACCAAGAGCATTAAATGTAGATGTTTGTGGACCTGGACCAGGATCTATTTGAAAGTAAAATAACTATTGCTATGCAGCAAAAGTATTTGAAATCATTGTCATTCAAATATGAAAATAAAACCCTAAACATCAAAAAAAACCCCAAAGGTATATGCCAGTAATTTTCTTTTTCATCTGGCTTGTGGGGAGTGTTACCTCTCTTGTTATGCTCTATTATGTTTCAAGTGCTTGTTCTGTCAGGGAGCATTATCCTATCACCTCAGAATACTTTTGAAAGTCAGTTCTCAGAGCTTCAAGTACATTATATAATGTCAAGAAATAAAATCACAAATTTATAGAATATCTTAGGTTGGACAGGACCTCTAAGGATCACTGAGGCCAGCTCCCTGTACCTCACAGGGCTACCTGAAACTAAAGCATATGACTAAGTGCATCATTCAGATGCTCTTTGAATAGCAAAGGGGAAGCTTATTTTATTCTTTTTTCCATTTAAATTCTAATATTTGTGTCTCTTCAGAAGTTGTAAGCTTAAATGAAATTCTTATGAAACTGACTATATGTTTTGCTCATATATTCAAGATTTGATATTAAGATGGAAGTTTTATTTTAAGTCTGTCAGTGCCTTAGTATCATCCTTGTTTTGTTTCTGCAGTAGTGCCTGTACAACATGCAATGTGATTGACTACATAAAGCCTGATTGGAATTGTAAGTTGCATCTTAACCTGAGGCAGGTACAGCCATTATGCCCTGGCAGTCCAGTTCTTCGATTGTTTTCTGAGATTTCTTCAAATACATCACAATTCCCTCATTGACTATACACTAATCTGTTCTTACAGAAGAAACAAGGAATGGATATTTCAGTCTCTGAGATTTCATCCTGATAGTCAGTCAGGATGCAGCCTTGAGGCAGAATGGAAATTTGACGCTGACCAGATACGTGCTAAGTGATCTTCACCATTCCCTGACCCTTCTCTGTGGCTAAATAAAAAAAGGCTAGGCAACAATCTCTGGCCTGCGCAAGAGGTATCATGCATAGCTTCTTGTAAGAAGTTACTAGACCTAATCCACTTTATATCAAATGCATATTAGAATGAGATTGTGAGAGCAGCTAGTGAATCCACTGAAGAATATTTTCAAAACTTGTAATTTTTATGCAGATTATATATGCAGGTAAAAATATTTATGTATATTTACTAGCATCTTTAGTGTATTTTTAATGGAAATGGAAAAAAAGTAATTTATAAAGGCACAAAGAGAAGCCATACTTTAGCATTTGTTTAGAAACACTAAAATCATTCTATATAGAAAATTCATTTTCAAAATAAAGTGTTCATAAACAAAAGGTTAAATTCTTAGATGCTACCAGATAGTAATACATAAGCTAATAGTAGATCAAAACTTGAACAGTCAATCTATTATGTTGAAATTTTACAAACCTGCTTTATGACACTTGAGGGAATATTTAGTTGTATATGAAATAGATACACATTCTTTTCATTGACAGATTTTTGGAAGTAATTTGTCTTGTTTGTTCTTTCATGTAAAATTATCCAGGTGTGTTTTAAAGGTGTAGTCTTTATTTTATTTAAACATATAATCATGTCTTTTATGATTGAAGCAATTAATTACAGTTATTACTATTATGGTTGTTTACAAGTGTAATTTATATGTAAATTTAATACTGAATTATTCATCTCACTAAATTTGATATTCCTGATAAGCCATGAGACATTGTCTTATATGATTACCTTGTTTTCCTGATTTACACTCAAGACATGATAATATTTTATTGATTTTCCTTAATTATATGAATAAATACACCTAATGAGAATAGGAGTAATGACTGAAACAGGTCTAAAATACCTGGCAATAAACATTAATTTTAATTTTATATATATATATATATATATATANCTGCATGTTTATGACCCTTGTACCTTTGCCTCACTCATAATTCTTTGGGGAAGACGAAACAATCCCCACAATCTCAAGAGCATGAGGCACCAACCTTGAAAGAGCCCCATCACTGCGACATGTTTTCGTAAACTGAGTTGTAACCGTTTTGGGGGGAGGTAATTTTAACAAGGGGGCAATTACTTCATTTGTTAGACTGCTCATTGGAGAATTTTAGATAGGTATGCTAATCTAGAGAGTCCATAAAATTGTATACGGGGAGACCGCTCTCTCTTGGTCGTTGGTGTGCATCTGGGATCCTATTTCTATTAAAAAGGTAATACCCTTTTCCTATACTGTGTGTCTGCGGCTCAATTTTTCGTACGAGCATTTTTAGGCATCACTGTCAGGCCACAAAGATAGATTTTCTCTCATCTGGCATTTTTCCTGCAGGAGTGGCTTCTGTGAGAAGACACCAGAAGCTGTTCTCATGTAGGACAGAGCCAGTTTCAACCACCTCCAAGTTGAACTTGTGGCTGAAGAAAGCCAAGACTGTCAGTGATCCTGGTGGCACCTCTTAAATAACGTATTTAAGAAAAGGCAAAAAAAGTCAGCGCAGTAGCTGGGAGAGACAGTAGAAAGAAAATGTGAGACACAATTCTGAAGACACCAGAGTCAGCAAAGAAGAAGGAAGAGGAGGTGCTCCAGATCCTAGAACAGATTCCTTTCTAGCCCATGGAGAAGACCATGCTGATGCAGGTTGTTTCTCTATAGTCCATGGAGAGGCAAAGTGGTGCAAAAATCTACCTGCAGCCCGTGGAGGACCCCATGGCTTTCTGGCAGCACATGTGACCCAATGGGGAACCCAAGCTGGAGCAGTCAATTAGGAAAGGATCTTTGCAACCTCCCAGACTGTGACTGGCACTGTGTTTGGGATTTGTTTCCCCCAGAAAATACATGAACCACGTGTAGCATGGGTTCCAATTTTCGCACAGGCAGCTAGCTGTGACCATAAGAGATGTGCCTGAATCCAAGAGTGATACACTTGTAGAAATATTTCCTTCCAGCATTTCCCATTGGCTTACAAATCTTATTTTTACCCTATTCTGTGTCATTTAACTGCCACAGGTAATCTATGCAAAAATTTTAAAAGCTAAATTCAGCACTGTGAACTCAATTCTTGTAATGAATTTTCTAACTTCTAGTCAATTAATACATCACCAAGTATCACAATGCCTTGAATAATTTTAGGTTTAGATTTAAATTTTATTTGTGGCTATATCTCTGTGTCCAAAATTCTAATTGAGTAAGTCAGATAAAAATTTGTCTATAAACCATCAGTCTTCATTCTGCATCAATAGTAGATCACCAGAGGAAGTTCGCAGGTGATAGATTTTTGAGGGATTTAGGTAGCTTGATTGCCATATGTATCTCTGGAAATATACTTGTTTAAAACAATGAGTCACTGAAAATTAATCAGAATTAATCTGGAATTTAGTGTTAGGAAATTACCTTGTCTAATGTCGATGCCAAAATTCAGTGGATCTTGACTATGTTGACTAGTTTTACCAGGTTATTATAGATATATATATATAGATATAGATATAGATATATATATATAGAATATTCTCTTTTTCTTTGACTACCTTTGGAAATTCTATCACTAGCATTAAGTAATCGAATTACTTTTAAATTGATAAAGTATACATTTACAATGTTTTACAAACAGCAACAGCAAGCTATTTTCCTAAACATATACATAAGTCTTAAATAAATCCATCCATTCCAATGTTGCCTATTTTTAGGGCATATTTTCATACTCATTGTTTCCGATAAAGTATCCTTTTCTGGCAGGCTTATGCACAGATGAAATCACTGCAACCTATGAAACTTTCAACTGTTAGGTGAGAACAGTCATTCCCCATGACTATGCTCTTTCCCCCTATGGATATTGAAATAAATTAAAGTTTGTAGAGACTGTGACTACAATGGAATTCTTCTTGGAACAACAAAAGACATTGCATATTTTAGAAGTTCATTGTTACCTTGGGACTGTTGTATGAAGTAAAATGCTAATTAAAAACATTGGAAGTACATTACTGTAATCTTTGTCCTTTTTGTTAAACATCGAAAAACCCCAAATGTTTTTTATGACTATAAAGATCAATATAAAAAACTTAGGACTGATTCAGTTCTCAGCACATAGACATCTATTGCAGTATGGATTTCTTGGTTCAGAAGAGCACAGGTTGCCTGCAGGTCTTTTGTAATATAGACGAGTTTTTTATGGATGCCTTGGATACCCTAGGGACTCTCACAGGCATTAGGTAACTGAACTAAGCCCTTCCTAGTTGTGATGACTACCGCTGAAAAGAAGGCCAAAACTGGAGATGAAACATTGTCTCTTGTAAAAGAAGGGAAAATGAGAGTTAGTATATCTTCACACATGACAGATTTTATGTATGTTGCACACACATATTTTTATGAATCTGTCCATCATACATACCTTCAATACTCCATACCTTCAATACTCCATATACCTTCTGTTTTTAAGCAAACAATACTGTAGGAAATTATGCTTCACTCTTCCTCGGAGCATATGCATTTCCATGTGAAATGCATTCATGATGGAATTAACCTTATTTATTTCAAACACTTAACAAACTTCTTTGGGTGAATTGAATCATTCTCTACTGGTACTCAATCTGTTACAGGTGCCTCCTGAGGAAAAAGGACAAAACTGAGCTTCCTAAAACATCGGTGTGCAACATCATCAAAAACACCCGAGAGTATTTCACTTGGTCTTCACATGCTATTCCAGACAGGTCTGGGACCACACAGAACTATTTTATTATGAGCCAGTCCCATCCTGGATACCTTAGGACATTTCAAACGACAGCAGAAGACTCTGTCTAAGCAACTGAATTGTGTTAGAATGAATGATTGAAGACCATCTGAAAAGTCGGTTTGGTAAGGAAGTTCATTTATGGTTCCAAACACTTCTTTGGGATCTTGTCTAGGATATTTTAACAGCTTGCTGAACAGGAGTAATTTTTAATTAAATAACAAGGACAAAATGAACCAACATTTTTATTGATTGTTTTTAATTCATAAAATGTGGACTGAAATCCGTTTTCTCTACAGAGGTGTCTAATGCCATTTGTAGCTCTGTCTCACATGTAGTCAGTGCTCTGTTTTTGGTTATGTGTCACAAACCTTTTGAGAGCCTTACCACATAGCACACAGTATTAGACACTGACGTGTGAATCTGGAACTTCATGTTTTCTGCTTTTTTGTTTGTGTATTTATCAAGGTTGATTGCTATCAAATCTATTTTCACACAAAATTGCATACTGTGTTACAATGCTGATGGGTTTCAGAGATGAGTGTGTGTCTGTAAACGCAGGCATCTGCACTAGTACTTAGATAAAAACTCTCTAAACCGTAAATTTTTAACAAGCCTGCAACTGAAGGAAAAATCTGTTCCACAATATAACAGTTACTCAAGGGTATGAATGAGAAATTTCTGTATCAGAACTTCCTCAGATTCACAACACATGAAACAAAGAAGGATAATGACTTCAAATAGTAGGTTTGCATGAAAAAAGAATATAAACACTGTCCAAAATAAACCAAAATCCTTATCTGTAGGGCAATGAAGGAAATAAAGTACAAGCAACATTACAATCTTTCTAAATTTAATTTTCTAAAGTAAAAAACACAAAGTCACCACCTCTGGGTTTTATTTTAGAGAATGAGTTGAAGAAAAGTGGAAAAAAAACGTTCAAACCAACCAGTGATTCCTGAAAAAAGACGTGTGGCTATTGTTAAAAAGTTTCATGAGGTAGTCTTAATATAAAAATATATAAAGTTACATGTGACATTTTCATAGTAGTCAATATGAATACAGAGGTGATACTTTTCATTGTGTAAGACTAGAGACAGAAATCTGTGAAAACTTTAGACTGATCTTGTAGTGAAAAAAAACCAACAAACCACCCCCCCAAAAAAAACCCACAATGCTCATGCAAAGCAGTACACAGGAAACAAACACACACATATCTGATATGTCCTAGGGACATAGACAGGACACCTACATTTACAGAATCCCAGCGTGACTGAATGTCTGAGGTTAGAAGTGATCTTCTAGTCCAAATCCTCTGCTTAGGCAGGACTACATAGAGTTATATCCAGATGAATTTTGAATATGTCCAAAGATGGAGACTGCACAGTCTTTCAAGAAAATCTGTTCCGGTGTTTGACCACCCTCACAGAGAGAAAAAATAAGTGTTTTCTTGCATGTGCAGCTACAAACAGGCCCTGTGGGAAATGCTGGGAATGCACTTATTTGTGTGTGTTCTCTGAGGAATGAAAGCTACACTAACTGTGGCTTCAACAGAAAAAAGAGTAACTGCATAATATTTGTTTATTGTGGTACTTCAAACATTAGAGGGCATATGAATCACTAAAAGAGAACATGAGGAAGGAAAAATACTGACTAAAAATGCCTCTATTTCATGTAGTAGATATTTGGGGGCTAAAATTAGACCACATTTTATCCTATATAGGCAGTTAAAACCACAGAAAGCTTGACTGGATTAAAATGGCCCCAGTTTTTCACAGAGATGTAAGTCAGTATGAAAAGAACTTGCTGATTGATATGTCCAATACTACAAAGGTTTGATATTAAATATTTACATATCCTCCCCCGCGGCCCCATTTCCTTAGTGTAAATCAGCTGAAGTTTGTTTTCCTGCCTATGTAGTCCTGAGAACCTGTGCTTCATATAACTCTCTACATAACCTCTTTAACTGTATATATCACCTCTTTAAGAAGGACATTCAGAGTTGACGAATTTTGTCTTCCCAAGTCACTGTTAATATGTGAAGGAGCCTGGCTCTCCTGGGGAGGGCTGAACATCTGCTTGATGATTGGCAGTAGTGAATGGATTCCTTTTTCAGTTTTGCTCACATGCATGGCTTTGCTTTACCTATTGAACTGTCTTTATCTCAACGCTTGAATTTTCTCACTTTTTCCCTTCAGATTCTCTCCCGCATCCCAATGGGAAGGAGTGAGCTAGTGGCAGAGCAAGGCTTAGTTGCCAGCTGGGGTTATACCATGACATGGTGTCATTTGCTTTCAAGGTCAGGGAGTTGTTTATGTGCCACACATTACAGACTGTGCTACAATTAAAACCCCTGGTGCTACCCATTAAATGTCTTCTTTTTAGTTGAGTTTTCCGCAGACATGGTTTTCTTCTTTTTTAAATTATTCTTACTGAAAAGGTTTCCTGTCAAAATCTGTCATCTACTGAAAGTGAAAAATTTCAATGTGATGCCCATATAACAAGAAAAATATGCACTATGGAACATAATTTGCTTTAAATGTGCACAAAGAGCAGCAGACTACATTTCAAATGAAACCATCTTAATATTTTACTGAAATTGTCAGTTTTCCAAATGTCGTATTTTTCTTTCCATATTGTGTTCACATTGCAAGAAACCTGTGTGAGCTTTTGAGGCTAGCAGGAGTATTACAGCCTCTATTTATTTATAACACTCAACACAGTTTGTCCCATGTTATCAAAAGAATAGGGAAAATAAAAGAAAATGGATTTTAACCACAGGCAACAGAGAACATAGATGAAATTTGTATAGAAGATTAAATTGTCAGCAACTATAATTGTGGTAAGCCTCAAAGAGGGGTTTTTTTTGGGTTTTTTTTTTTTTTAAGCCTGAAAATTAGAAGGATAAAAAAATTTTCTGTTATAACAATTATCCTGCTGTATTCAGCATTGGTGCAGCCCTGCAATTTAAGAAGAATGTTATGATCCTTGAAGGAATCCAGAGGAGGGCAACAAAGCTGGTGAAAGGGCTAGACGTACTGTTCCATGAGGAGCAGCTGGATACTCTGGGTTTGTCTAGTTTGGAGAAAAGAGGCTGAAGGATCTCATTGCTCTACAGTTTCCAGAGGAAGGGATGTGGAGAGGGATGTACTGATCTCTTCTCCCTGGTATCTAGTGAAAAGACACATGGGAGCAGTTTACAGATGCACCAGGGGAGATTCAGTGTTGACTGAACAGGCTTCCTAGAGAGATGGTTGATGTCCTAAGCTTGTCAGTGCTTAAGAGGCTTTTGGACAATGCCTTTAACAATGTACTTTAACTTTTCTTCAGCCCTGATGTGTCAGAGAATTGGCCTATTTTAGGTCCCTTCCAACTGAAATACTCCTATTCTATTCTATTCTATTCTATTCTATTCTATCCTATTCTATTCTATTCTATTCTATTCTATTCCATTCTGTAAGAATATCAGCATTCTTGGATGTCTTAAGGGAAGGCCATAAAATTCATGAACTGCATCACAATATTGCATAATAATTATTTGAAAGCAGATATTTTCTCGAGGTTGTCAGACTCATGCCAGTGCACTGGAACACAGAAGAAATGTCACATCTTAGAACACGTGTTTTCAAAAAAGCATTTTAAAAATCACATAGCAAAGTTGTTTGCAATTATTCATCCATCATGCACTGACATCACTGAGTCCTGATAGAATTTTGCAAAAAAAAATTAATATATAAAGGCATAATTTAATTTCAGTTAAAAGTATTCAGAAGTCAGTGCACAAGATCTTAAAAAGAGTAACTTCCCTATCTACATTGTTCTTTGAAAATAACACAATCAAGAAGTGCTATGCCACATTTTTCAGAAAGTAGAAAATAATTTAGATGTTGCTGTTTAATCAATACCTTTGTGCTTCTTTGTATTTATATTAAAGTGAAAAGATGAATTTTATTCTGTTTTTCACATAAGTGGATTTCCTGATGTAGCAATTTAGTTTGACTGGTCTAGAGCTATTTAGAATATATAATATCTGTATTTTTCTACTTTGTTCATAAAGTCCAACAGATAAAAAAAAAACAGTTTTCATTTTCATTCTACTTTTTGAACAAAGCTAAAAACAAAACTCTGTTAGACATAAGCTTTTACATTGCTACCAAGCTGAGAGAATTACAGAGAATTTTACGTTTCAGAATATATGTATAAAAAATCACAAAATCTCAGTTTTAAACTACAAAAAGAGAGATTAAGATAAGATGTTTGGAAGAAATTCCTTGCTCAGAGGGTAGGGAGGTACTGGAACAGGTTGCTTAGAGAAGTTGTTGGTGCTCCCTTGACATTCTATGATTCCATGAAATGTTGACTAATTCGTATTTACTCTGATGAAATATTTTTAAGCCCAGTTAGTGATGTAAAATCATAGCTCCAGACATTGCATATTATCATACATGTATTTTGGCCCCAAGAATATTCCTCTTGAATAAAATAATGCCATTTTGAAAGGCATACTAAGTGGAATCCCACTGAGATCAACCCGTGCCAACCGTGTTGTAATAACCACTGGTGTGACAGTGTACTTGAACAGAAATTGAGTTTACCCATCTTGCAAAATATGCAAAACTCAGTTGATTAGTGTCAAAATAATCTTTTCAAAATACACTAAGATCCAAAATCAACATAACAACTTTCTGTCAAATCAATTTCAGTGTTTTACTTAGCAGGAAGCTCACAGATGCAAAATATTGAATTACTGAACCAGTAGCTTCAGTCCCATTTTTAAAACTTTCCTTTTTGCTAAATTGGGTATTTTTTCAAGCCTGGGAAAAAATACAGAAAATACTAATAGAACAAACATTTTCATAATGCTTAGAATGCCATTTGCAGCTTTATCATTTAACTTAATCCACTTGGCTATCAATTAAATTAAACTGAAAGAGGTTTAAAATTCAAGCCTGGAAAAATTCACACAGGGAAAAAAGTTTGACAGATGAGCTCCAAGGGTATTGCCCATGTTGTTTCTTGCTGTGATTGGTTGTGGTTCTTTTGTAAATTTTTGTTAGTTTCCGTTGACTGTTGCATTTCACTAGACTAAGGATGAAATAGGGATGGCGCCTACAAGGCAGAAAAAGTTATTTTGTGATAAATGATAGATCTGTATCTATTAGAATTGGTTGTTTAAAAACCACAAACAAGCCTACAGGGATTTTTTTGACATGTACATAGCTCAAGATTGTAGTAGAGCCCCTGTCTTACATCCTAAGCAGACCACATCTGTAAAACTGAAGAGATACCTCATTTGGAATTTGCTTTATTTCACTGGAATTTGCTTACTTGATCAAAAAAAGAAAAGAAAAAAAAGAAAAAGAAAAAATACAGTCTTGTTGTTTTTATTTGCTACAAAACAGCTTATGTAGCTTCCACCTCCTAAGTAGACATCCTAACAAGTAATAATCAGAATTTGAATTCCTACTGGCAACAGAAAGACCAGTATTTTTCTGTGGATATTCAGAAAGCTAAGAAAAAAAAAAATCAAACAAAATCTTCTATGGAAGTTCATTCACAATCTAGACAGATACTTTTGAAAATTGTTTATAATCAAAATACTATTACAAAATAATAGATCTAACAGAAGGATTAGAAAATCTAACAAGTATCAACATATTTTGCTTGTGAACACTTTAGAGTAAGCAGAATACAATCATATTTGTACTATAAAATATAAAACTCCTTAAATAAAGTGTATATATTTAAAAATTACATGGATATATACATGTGCAATATTATTTCATGTTCACAAAGTATAATTAATAATGCCGATCACATTGGGGGCAGCATAGCTCACGAAATAATTTACAAAAACAACACAATATTGTTCTCATTTTTAACATGGATTGTCTGTCAATACTTCCTATTCCTTTTTAAGAACTCTAAAAAACCTACCCTAAAAAAGTTTTCTTTAATAAAGTTATCACAGGCAACAGTAATGTCTCAGAATTCTTGCTTGCTTAGTAAGAAAAAGTTGTAGAATTTATCATGCCTTCATTTTGGCATATTAAAACTGATCACAGATATTGACTACCATATTTTTAAAGGAAAAACAGCCATGAAGTCCAGGGTCTCCTTTCAACAGCACAAGTCCCTCCAGGCTCCTTGAACTTGGAGACACATTTACTGGGAAAGGGAAAGAATTAGCTTTCTGCACTACTGAGTTATGATTTAATTTGCCTTCTTTTGTTTTAGGCACGGAGGACGCACATGCCTCTGAAATATTTTTCCATTTACTCTACTGTCTCCATGTCACTGTAACTCACACTTTATTTAAGGATATGGTAATTTGGTATTCACAGCCTGCTACATCTCTGAGAAAATTTTGTCTTCTGTGTCAGAGGATGGGGTGGTATCTTTTCTTGCTGCCTCAGAAATTAAGGTCACTTTCCTGATATCCTACTTAACAGCAGCAGTTTAAACAGCCAATTACAGCTGAAAGGTGGTTTGGGAAGATGTCATCTCTAATGCTAGACCTTTGCTACTAATTACCAGCAAAGGCTAGATGGCAAGAAAGTGATTGCATATCCTCCCTTTCTGGTTAAAGTCAAAGTGAGCTTAAAACATCGCCTTCATAACCACCTCCATAAATGTACTGAAGAACATACATCACTCATAGTCCATGGTCCAGAAAACTACCACATTTCAAATTCACCAGTATCAAGTCTTTTTGTTCAGTCTTCAAACATATCAAATATGAACAAAATTTGGCTTATTATTTAGTATACAACCTTGGGAAACATTCAGTATGGATTCAATTAAATTTGAGCTGTTAAATGAAAGCAATTTGGCTGAAATTCATTTATCTTTATGAGTAGATTCCAGTTGCCAAAAAACAGCCAAGTTGTGCAATTTGAGCATAATCTCCTGTGTTCTGCATGGTTTCCAACTCTGCTCAAGAAGCATGTCAGTGTCCCTTTGGTTCAGTATTGCAACCATAAAGTGCCTTAGAGCACATGAAGTGAGAATAGATGACCATATTCAAGCACCTGTAGCCTGTCCTAAAAGCTTGCAATAATAATTTCTAGACTAAAAGTCTCTTGACTCAATTAAGATATGTGCCTTCAGATTCAATTAAATAGCTTTAAAACACCAATATCTCATCACAAAGGAAAATCAGATGATTATTACAAATATATCTACAGGGCAATTAATAGAGTCAAGAGACCTTTTTAAGCTGACCAGATGTAGTGCCTGTTCTAGGATGTGACAATTGAAGACTCAGTTCAGTAGCCTTTATGTATACTTCTAGTCCTCTCTAAGATGCCATAGAAAATCTGAAATAAACCCACACTTTCCTGGAGTGCCAGATTGACAGGTTAGATGGACACCCCCCGAGTAAATTGTTAGAATATGCCATGTATCTTTCCTCAGTTTCTCTTAATTATGAAGAAGACATGAGCAAGATTATTGTCTTGCAATTTCTTAACTATCTTCAGAAATATAGAGAATGCCAAAAGAATGATGAACTGTAATGCTAATCAATGTAAAGCAAACAGTAGAATAAAAAATATACTGTGTAAATTCCTTTTACTTTTTTTTTTTACTGTGCTAGGGTAGTGAGAGGGGACACAAAATAGAGCAGTTTGTAAATAGCTTTGCTTTGTAAAAGTAGTAGGAAGAGGGGCTTCTTGAAGAAGTGATAAATGTTTGACTTGAGTGATCACGTTTGGTAGCAACTGTGAACTTTGGTGAGTATCCTTGAAAATTTGTAGAGTTGTTACCTGTCAAACATTTCTGAAGAGAGAGACTAGATAAGGCTCTTTTCATCCAGTGGTTGGCACAGAGAGAGACTAGATAAGGCTCTTTTCATCCAGTGGTTGGCACAGAACCTGTCCTTCTTTAAATCTTGTATACACCCCTGACCAATCTTCTTTTTTTGTTCCAAATCATTTTCCAAAAATCAAATGGACTTTAAAAATGTATAGTTTTGGCTAGTTATACTTGACATACATCATGATCTTCTTGTTTTCATATACTACTACTGGCTGTCAGGTTCTTAGGAGGGGGCTTATTTGGTTTTTATGGGTTTTTTGCTCTAATTTTGTGTGTTCCTTTTACTTCTTTTTTTTTTTTCTTTTTTTTTTTTAAGGGGGAAGCAGTCTTTAACATTTTAATAATGGAATTAACACATACTTCACATTCAAAACCTACCAAACAATTAGACTAGTTCAATCTTCTAAACATGTGAAGTGGATGCCACATTTCCTTTAACGGGAGATTTTTTGACTGATGGTTTTGCTTAAAACAGATTACAGTTGTGCAAGACCAAAAGACTGATGCTGTGAACTAAGTCTACTAAACTGATAGTAAAGGAAGAATATGTCAAGACATCTTAGCAATGATAGCTTAACTATAGGTCTTGATACACTAACTGAATAGGTGCTATTCATTTAATGCAAAGATAGCAATCTAGATATGATACTGAAATCATCACGGCAACAACAAAAGCCTCCAAGTATGTAATTTGCAATTTTCTCTTAATCTAGGTATCCTACCACAGAAATAAATGACATTTACTTAAGAGAGCTCTTTTTGGACTGTACTATATTGGTCATTTCAAACCCCTAATTCTTCTCAAAAAAAAGACTCTAACCTTAATGTTTTTCATTCATTTGTTCTTCCTTTTTCTTTGATAAGCACTAAAGATTCAGGGACTGCTTCAGTTAATTCCTTAAATACTCTAGAGCAAATAGAGCCAGGCTCCCTCAACTTTTGTGTAGTGTTCTTCCACCTAATTCCCATAACTAATCTGCAATCCTAATCTATGGATCATGTCATGGGGATAGATCACACATGTGCTGTCGGAATGCTGTCCTGAAAGTCTCAAAGTGCTTCTGAGTCCTTTTTGTGCTTGAAGAAAAGCTCGTTTTGGACCATTCCTAATGGTTCCCTGAATAACCTGAAGCTGAAATCCGCTCTTCTGAAGCCAGTGATCTTTATTACTTTGCTTGTCTTTCTCATGCCCCTTAAGATCTTAACCTCTAAAAATGTAAGGTTACTGCAGCCAAAGCTTCTGTTTCCAGCCATACCTCAAAAGACTTCTTGGTTGTCTGCAAGCAGTGACTCCAAAAGGGCACCAATCCTTATTGCCATACTTGACAACTGTCAAGAATTCGTCTTTCACACATCCAGGAATCTCCCAGATAACCCCCATTTGCTCAAACTGCTCTCTTACACAGTACACAATGTGTCCTTTTCTTCCATCCTTCCTTTCTTTCTACAAATTGAAATGTTCTTTTCAGTGTCTTCTGTTTATTCTGCAAAACCCTTATAAAATTTTTTTTTTTTAATGTCTCTGTGTAGCTGGAACTGATTTCATGGTTATGTCTTTCTGATACAATCCTTAAATGCTTGGCCTATTCCTTTATAGTAATATTCAGGCATGTCTTTATTTTCAGTGTAGTATAATTCCTTTTTTAAACATTTTAAAATCATTACAGAGCTCATTATAGAGCCATTATGCTATTTCAGTATGCCTCATAGCTTTCCTCAGCAATAGGGTATTTTCCTAGTAATTAATTTTTCTTATTTTGCTGCTCACCTTTGCTTTCCTGCATAGTAATACTTTTAAATATTTTTTGTTATTAGTCTTAGCCATATTAACTTCCAGCTTGAGATACTCAATAATTTGTCTCTGAAAACAAAAAAAAAAAGCTTCTCCCATATTTTTTTTTCCATTTTATAAATCCAGGCATTTTTCAAGGACCATTTAGACTGTGTGTTCAGATTAGATTTATTTTCTAGCAGATAACCAGATATTTCAATCCCTTATTACCATTATGTCATATATTGTAAATACATGTATTCTAAAGAAAAATCCTAGCATGGAAATAAAAAATCATATCAGTATGACTCAGGGTTTAATGCATCTAAAAAAAATTAGATGAAAGTTTATATTTTGTATTTTAAAAGACAAAAGTATAACATAATAGGGGATATACCTGTACTGTGCCAAATAAAGACTGATCTAGACATGTTATAGTTCTTTTCATCATCAAAGGGATTGATTAATTTCAAGAGAGATATCCAATATAAGTCAAAGAAGTAATTATATACACCTTAGTTTTCTGTGACTATCTTAAATAACTAAACATTATATCTTTGTTTCCTAATATATGTCAAACAGAGACCAAATTTACATCTCAAAACCTGAAAATAGATTAGCTGATTTTTTTCTTCTTTTGGACAGCAAAATATTTTTGTAAGTTCCAAAGACATGGGAAACACTCAAATTGCAAGGAAAAAAGAGTACATTTTCCTTATAATTTGAATTAGTTACCAGCTTTTCTAGTAGTTTTACCCTGTTTGTCTGAAAATTACATGTTCAGAAGTAACTCTATATAAATTGAAGGAAAATTACTTACATTTCCAAAAATAGAACAAGTAAGTTAAAAACATTACAAAAGTTCACCCTTGGGCAGTTCCACCTTTGATTTATTTTTTTGTGGGGTACAGTGAATCCTATGTAGAAGTGCTCCCAGTGGAATTAGGGAAGATGATATGTCAAGTTGCCTCATTCTGTCACAGTTAGCTGTCTTAGGTTTTAAGGGCTTGGTTCAAACAGTCAAGTTCAACAGTATTTATAAGTGATCCAGGTGCTGGAGCTCCCATAAGAGTCACAATGTACGCACCTACAGTCCACACGTGCACCTGTATCAAAACTGAGGAGCTGTTCACCCCACTGTAAGGCAAATTATGTTCCTGTTCTATCACTTGAATACTACTACTCTTTGCAATCCTCTATCTGTCTAAGGCTTTGTGAGGAAGGTTGCAGATATAAGGGACCTGAAGTACTCTGGAAAGGCACCTAGATTCCTGGCAGAATAGTACAGAGCATTTGGACTATCTCTAGATATTGATGTGTAATTGAATGAACTAACTCTGTGCCTTAGATCTAGTAAAGTTACCCAGGAAAAACCCAAAACCCCACAGCAAAATCCCCCACTTAACTATTTCCAAGAAAGCAAACTGTTGCTACTTTTTAAGCTCTATATTTTTTCATGCCTGAAGGCAGAAAACACAAAAGCTTTTTTTCCATAGAAATTTATTTAAATAAGAGAGATGACTGCATTCTCATTGTTGTTCGCATATATCTGTCCACCTACATAGATTCACTTTATTACTTCTATCTAACAAGAGAGCTCTTGCATTTCACCATCTTGTATACAATGAATAAGCTACTGAAAATATGGTTATTTTTCCTACCTTGTGGGAGAGATTTGTATCCTGACATTTTAATTGAAAACCAGACATGTAAACAGGAGATTGCTTTTATGTGCATTGTTCCCTGTATAGTTTCCAAAGTAGAAGACATTACAGTATATTTCAGTCTATTATTTTTTCCTCTAACTCAAAATTATTTTAGAAGACAAGTGCAGTTCATTGTTAATCCTTTAATCCAGCAATTTTAAAAAATGTTCTTGAGTACAGCTCTTAAGAAAAGTGGGTTATGAGCCTCACTAATATCTACATATATATTAATACACATAGTGTCTTCAATTAAATATATACCTTGTGCTATCCTAGTGTTTATAAGTTAATTCACTTTCCAAGGCACAGGATGATGATCACTCTATAAAACTCTGGAAAAATCATTAAAATAGGGTAAAAAAAGTCTTCCTATTTTTGCATTACATCTGAACAAAAATTTTATTTTTATATTCACAAATTATTTCAAAACATATTTTTAATCACTACATGTAGTTTATCACACCTTGCGGATTTGTGGATCTAGATACTCACATATATAGTATTTTTGGATAAATTAATTATCCATATTCCCAGAACAGTGAATGATACATACTTGAAATAAATGTATTCTTAATTCTAAGACAGTTCAACCAACTAGATCTTCCTAAGACAGCTCAACAAACAACCAGATGTAAGATTCCTTTTCCTTTGAGAAAATGACGTAAACTCTTTAGTGATAAAAACTACACACAATTATACAGCAGTTAAAACCAATTATGGATACTGCAATTTGTTAATAAGTAAAAAGAATCAGAAATAAAATAATAACTAACGCATCATTATGTTGCTTTTGTTGTTGATGTCATTGACATTTGGGCTTCATTGCATTGGTTAAGATTGGAAGATCTTGAGGTTACCTATACAGAAATATATAAAGATTTAACTATGAGAACTTTCTTCCATTTTAGTACATGCAAATAGGAGTTCTGGCAGAATCTCTGTCCTCATATCAGATGAAGCAGAAACAGCAGTCCAGCAGCACCCAGTTGTGGAAAGCTGTAATTAATGAATCCTTTTCAAGGTAGTCTGAAAGTTTCCTTGTCATACAAACTTTGATGTTCAGTCTAAATTGCCAAGTTCAAGTGTTTAGGAATAAAGCTACAACAAAATGTCAATTGATGTGGCAGGCTCTGGGGGGACTGCAGGACCCGGCTCCCCCCCAGAACGGGGTCCCTGGTCTACGTAATTCCACCAGATTCAGGGCGCGTGGCCCCCGGGGTCCGCTCAGAGTGGTGTGAGTCTCGTAGCCACAGAGATTCAGCATGAAATGAAGTAAGACGAAGAAACAAACTGGAATCCATCTCTGTTCTGCCAGGGAGGTTTATTTGAGGTAGGGGGAGAGGGTTACAAGGAAAGGAGGGGGGAAGGAAGGCAGGGGAGGAAAAGGGGCTGCCAGCGCAGAGATGAAAGACCTTTCTCTGATGCAGACACTGGCTTATAAGGGGAAGGAAGGAGGTGGGGCTGGCTCTCTCTGAGCCAGTCCCAGGAGGAGGAAGGGAAAATTGGCAGGGGGAACACACCAATAGGTTTTCAGGTACAGCAGGATGCATATTTCAAAATGAGCCAATAGCATACAGAGCAGGGGGACAAAGGAAGCCACATGGAGATCTGGAAATTGCATTATTACAGTCAATGATAACTGGAGTTCAAGAAGAAAATACCAAACTCACAGAAAGATGTCTTTCAATAAGCAAGGTGCTAGCAGGCTTAACACTACCCTGAATATACAAATAAATATACATATAATATAAATATACAAATATATATTTTCTAGAAGTCGCAGGCTGATCACAACTGCAACATATACCTATATTGACAAATTACAGTAATGGGTTTTCTACCAATCTCTTTGAACAGTAGGTTTAAAGCACACAGAGTAGGAGACAGCGTGTGCCATCCGCTTGTAAGTGAAAGGAATACAAGCTGTAGTTCCTGTTTGCCAGGTGAGTGCACGAGTCACTAACCTAACAGTAGGAATGACTAGAAGGAGAAACACTCAGCCCCTGGTTCCCTGGCTGAAGTGTGTCCCTTATGAAAAGAGAAGAAAAAAGGTGCTGGATGCTGCAAGCCTAATGGCCAGACTTTTTCTTAACCAATCCAAACACCACCCACTCTGTTCATCTGATGAGCAGACAAGGGTGGCAAAACCAAAAAATGAAAAAAAAAAAAAGTAGTTTACTGGACCCTACACATTGCATCAAAATGAGAACATAGGAAACATGGGATTACAGTCACATATTTGAATAAACTTTCAGAATTACAGTCAGTAGAAGGAAAGAAATATTCTAATGCAGTTTATTTGCAGTCGAAAGGTTGCTAAACATCTGGCAGGATAAACAGGTATTAAATTTGTTCATACTCAGTTTTTTTGTTTATTTTGCTTTATTTGAGTATGATAATTCTTTAAGAGGCACATGATATTTTTAATACTTTAATTTAAATGCATTTGAAAACTAGCTTTAAACCCCAAAATTATAAACTGTGAGTCACAATCTCAATTGATAAGTGACATATTTCATTCTCATGATTCTGTTTGATGCTTCAAAAATCTAGTATTTTTCCAGAGTGACATTTTGAGCATTTTTTAAAGCTGTCTGACTTTTTCAAACACTTTTTATGAATGAGAGTAATTTAAACTTGTAGGAGCCTTCCTTCTAGTAATTTAAAATCATTAACTAAAACAACTTCTAGATTAGCAAGAACAGATATAGATAAACATTTAACAAAACACATTCATTACCAATTCCAGCCCATTCTACTGCCTGAAACACATGGCCTTCCAAAATTAATGTATTCAATTGTTATGCTAATTTTTTGGGGAAAAAATGCTGACACTTGAGCAATACAAGGTAGTTTTGTATTATGTCAGTCAGGCCCTATTCTATTATTCTAAATATAACCTTCCACATGTATTTGTCAAGTTGCCTCCTTAGGCACGTTGGTTTTTATTTATTAGTAACTGGCAACTATACTTACATTCATTTCCCATAATGTAGAGTAAAAACTCTTATTTCTGATCTGAACTAATTTATAGCAATTTCCAAACTATATTTTTCTGCACAGTTACTACAGAGATAACATAAAATTTAAAACTATCTCCACTGCAAACAAAGTTGGCAAATGATGTTGAAAGAGACTAGGGAGCTCGGACATTTCTTTAAAGAAAAAGCAAATGGGTAATTGAGATTACGGGCTTTTATAAAAAACCCACAGGTTTTCCTTTTTTTCAGATGCTCCCAAATAACTCTCCTGAAATTCTTTCACTCTAAGGACAGTACCAGTCTCCAGTGACATGTTCTATGGTAAGAACAGATGTTAATAATAAGTGGACTCTGTAGGCAAGTTTGGATCTCATCACATTTTATTTTGTCCTCACAGCTTAACAAAGAATCTCTGTGGAACACTAGTCAGAGCTGCAAAGAATGGAAGGCAGGTTGTTTTAAGATAGAATCCCTTTAGGCTTCAAGCAAACTTCAGGAGAACATTTATTTTCTGCTTTTTGCTTACTCTGAAAAGACTGTCAATTTTATTGCTTACAGAGAAGACAAACACGGAGTCACAGTGTTCTGCATTCCCAGAACCAGACAAAGCTTTCTGTATATGAACTATTTCTTAACTACATAACTATTGTGAAGTCTGTGCTTTTCATAGGCATATATTTTTCATTGAACTTGTTTCTATCCTTTGTGAAGATTCATCTAGGTTTTTATTAGATAATTTTCTTTTTACACTTACTGAACTATCACAGAAAGAAAATGAGTCATGTTCATGTATGACAAAACTGTCTTAATTCTGACCTCTTTGGCTATTCAACCCATTTCAGTAGAAAGCACCACTTTTCTGTTTAGGAGATTTATGCACCTAACTCCTTCTCTGATGCTCAGGATAAAGCACTTGTTGCTGGCCAGCCTTGACAGGATGATACTGATGTCACTTTGTCTTGGATAATGAAATGCTACAATAAGGTTGTGGACTGAATATGTCAACTTTTGTCCTGGTAAAACTTCACCTGCAATTGTGAAAATCGTAAGTAGAAAACGACCGCCGGTGGAGCAGTTTGAAATATATTTATTTTCAAAAACGGTTTTATTGATGACCACAATTGTTGCAATGTTTCAACTGATAAGACTGTTAAACCAAGTTTATCCAAGGTTGGTAGGAGTTTAGGATTGATAGAGTTGTACAACCCCCGGAGGAGAAATGCAGAGGAAGGGGAAACAGGAAGGAACAAAGAGAGTAGGCAAACAGACAGAAAAAGGTATAAAGGGACTGGCTGCATGTAAACAAATCAATACACTTCTCTGGCAGAGCACTGTTCCTCATCACTGCAGCCTGTCCTGTCTTCTTATATCTTCTTATTGATACTTTTAACTCTGTGTAATCTCACTGTCTAAACCTGCGTACATGTGCTGCAAGGACTGCCTGCCAGGCGCTGGTGTCACCTGTGTGTGTGAGAGTTTGTGCCTGTGGTGTCAGACACCAGAGCAGTTTGGACAATCCATACCTCTCTGAATCTGGAGAGGGTCCTACTGAATTTGTGCCCAGGGAGACAGCTACGGGGCAATGGGTGTGAATGGAAATGATGGCAGCTGCTGGAGTCAGATCAGCACGGTAAGTGTCCCTGAAATGTGGTATCAGCTACTGGAGCAAATGTGTGTCCCTGTTCATTGCTCACTCATGTGAAGCCTCTAGATGCCCCACCCCTATTGTATCTGTGACTCAGGCTCTCACCTTTGCAGAGTCACTGTGGATACCCTGGATCCCCTGTTTATCCTCCCAATATTACATAGAACACTTATTTTATCCAGCACCTGATGACACAATGTTGTGCAACTAATAGAGAAAAAAAAAAAAGAGAAAAAGAAAAGGAAGTGGAAGGACAATAAAGATATATGTGGCTAAATGTTAGTGTGTGTGCATGTGTGTTTGTTACTAGTGACAGTCATGGTTAATAAAAGCAACTAGAAAAATAAATCTCTCAATTGTGCCAAAAAGATAAAATATTGCTTATAATTTGTGAACAGACCTAAACTTCTCTCAATTAAAATACTTAAGCAGGGGAGGGGGTGTAAGGAGCAGAGAGGAAGAAGGAGTCAGATCTTTTTCAGTTGTGTGCAGTGGCAGGACTAGAAGCACTGTGCAAAAACTGTAGTACAGGAGGTTCTCTCTGACCCTCAGGAAACACTTTATTTTTTTACTGTGAGGGTGACTGAACACCAGAACAATTAGCCCAGGGGTGTTGTGAAGTCTCGGTTCTGGGAAATTCCTTCCAACCTCAGCCATTTGATGATGCTGTGATTAAATTCTGTGTTACTTCTGGCAGAGATGAATAGCTTTCATTAAAGTCTTTTCAGCTTGAGTCTTCAAAATCCCATAATGTCTATTTATAAACTACCAACTACCATAGTAATTAAACATAATATTTCTTCAGGACTTTTTAAAAATTTATATGAACCTTAGAACAAAGATACAGAGACAGTATTTTCGCTTAGTAGTAAAACGATGCTCTGAGCTTAAGAGAGAAAAAAGGTGTTTTCTAAAAACCTGTTCTGTAAGAACTGTCTTCTAACATAAACGCTGAAAGACATTTTCATGTATTTCAAGATACAAATCTGAAAGGCTTTTTCTGCATGCTTAGAAAAGACCCTAATTAGATTGAATGAATGAGTTTGCTAATCACTGATCATATCCATTTGAAAATAAGGAAGCTTTGTCCAAGTTTAAGACTAAAATTTCTTAAACAGCAGCATGGTTGCCCTTTAACTTCTTATGCATGTTCATAAGGACTCCAGTGGCATGGTTTAGAAAGGGTTTAGAAAGATTTTACAAGAATAAATACATAGAAAGTGTATTGGCACTCCTAGGCATCCAAATTACATAATTACTGAAAGCACTTCCAGGACAAGCAAATTCATCTTTGGATGAATGTGATGTTTGGTCTTTGTGATTCCCCAAGGTCTTTTACCTCAATAGTGAGACCACTAATTCATCTTGTAAGACTGAAGAGAATAAAGTCTTCACTTCTTTCACTAAAAAATTGCTTCAAGAAGTCAGAAAACCTACAGAGAGTATGAATTTCAGAGGCAGAAGATTTTTTAAATGTTTTGTGTTTTAATTTTAAAACCCCCTAATACATTTGAAGTCCTAGAGCTGTTTTATCTAGAGCTATTTAGTATATCAAAATTTAGTCCAAATGCACTGCTTTTGGTGTTTTTTTTTTAAGATAATTGTATTGGGAAATAGTTTTCATCAATTTTTTAAAAATTATTTTTGAAGGTGAAGTACCTAGCAAAAGTATTAGGATCTCCAGACAACAGGAAATGGAGGTTTAAGAAAATGTCAGATGACAAAGGATAACCAACAGAATTTAAAATATACTGCTTTTGGAAAATTCTAAAAAGAACCACATATCCCCATCCACTCCAGGATGGGACAGGGCAGGCTCTCCTTTGAGAGGGCAGGCAGGGAAGCCTTGACTGGTTAGGGTTGGTTGGAGCAGATTTGCTCCCCATCCCTGCTGTCTGACAGGACTGACATGATGGTGACATCTGGACAGACTGTGGTCAGAGGCTGGAGAGACACAACAGCCCATTGTGTCACGTTTTTGTTTCTTTTTGTTTTTTTTAAGGGGGAGCAACTACCACCATCCCCTGCTGGAATCACAGAAAGTAGCTGATGTGGACTACGGGAGAAGGAACACACTCCATGATATTTCCACTCATGCTCATTTTATGTCCTTCAATGGTATCTGCTCGGCTGCTTTGATCTTTTCTGGAGGGGTTATTTTCCAATTGTTGTTTCACCAGAATTGTTTTACTTTTGGTATATAAAGGTACGATTCACAAGAAAATGACATTTTCTGATGTAAATCTTTTTGGTTAAAAATATCCTTGTCTGTTCTGCCAAACATTTGTACACTAGCACTGTGCAACTTAGAAAAATACATGAGCATGTAATTAAGTACACTTTTGTTGGGTAGGGACTGCTTAATTAAAGTCAAGCCTTAATTAGGTTTCTTCCAGATGACTCAAAAGGCCCTCATCATGCCTACTCTTATTGATCCCAGCTTAAACAAGTTGTATGATGCTTCAAGTCTGTTACTCTTCTTCCTCTGCTCCTTGTTTGGCATGCTTTAAATTCTGTATTTGCTGTTAATATAGAAGAAGAAAACAGATTCATACTTTACATTTTTTGCATATTTAGGCTTATATTGAAGCTGATCAGAGGATTTTTCTAGAAGCATATAAGGGCAGATGGAGAAGACATACTGTGATATCTTGTCATGACAGAAATCACAGTGGGTAAAAAACAGGCTTTTTCTAGATGACAGTGTTTAAGAGAGCGGAATTTTAATAATGCACACCAGGACTGGAGAACCCTGCAGAGGCATCATGAATTGCAAGTATGGACATGCCTATGAACATGATGAAGGAGTAAGAGGAATAGTGAAGTGTAGATTAGAAAATCTCATCAGATTCTATGATTCAACCCTGTGACAGAAGACAGAGAAAAGAAAATCTGCATGTTAGGATCATAGAATCATAAAATCATAGAATGTTATACTTGGTCTTCCTGCCAGAAATGAACAAGGATGACTAGGGAGGTACTGTTGCATTGCAAGCTTTGAGAACTGCAAATCTGTCTGCTATGAGATCTGCAACCTTGATAAACCTGTATTTCATATACATGCACTCTGTTAGGAGACACAAAGACACAAAGGATAGGAAAAGGTCTGACAAGTTGCAGTGACCTGTAATGTCACCATTGAATATGTCAAGTTTTAATTAACAGTATAAGGATGATATTTCAGTTTATTCCATATCATAGAAATATATACACATGTATGACTGGTCAACAATGGCTTGTAAAACTACTGAATTGCAGAAATATTAGGAAAGAACTAGGAAATTCTATGGAAGAAGTACATGCTTATAAGACTATAACTCATTAAGACAGCTTAGTTTTAATGAGATGAAAATCGGAAGCATTCAGTATGTAGATGAAATCAAGGCCTTATAAATTAAATGTCTATTAATCAGCATATAATTGAAATTAGTTTACTTTGAAATCAAATGCAAGCTTGCTAAAATGCTGTTGAGAAAAAAAGTATTTAAATATTTTGTAATAATGTGATGGTATAGCCAGACACAATGCAGAAGCATTTTACATAAATATGTGAGCAATGTTACTAACAAAAGGCAAATAAAAACATGTAGTTTCACTTATGAAGCATGATAATACATACAAAGAAGACAGAAGAAGGAAAAATTGCAAGAAGAGCAAAATACAAGAAAAGCACAAGGGCTTGCTTTGGGATTAGGATTTGGAATATGTAGAAATCCTGCTGGGCACAGAAGAAGCACGTCTAGAAAACTAAAACCAAGGCAAGCATCATTGGGAGCAAATGACATATCCTCTCTGGGAAATAATCTAGAGACAAATCCAAGAATGGCTGAGCAAAGGTGGAGAAGATGCAAGATAAATTCACTTTTGTGCGGACTTGTCTTAACAAAGGGGTCTCAGACCTGATCATCGCGAACTCTGCAGTGGGGGACTGTCACAGGGAGAAGCCCTCAGTGTTGACCTTAAAGCATGGTTCTATATATGCACTGCTAATTTATGCTATTACAGCTAGAGTTGGTCAGTTTTGTACATGTAACATTGATGAACAATAATTGGTTAAGAGGTTACCACTTGCATTGTGCCGTATGTAGATTAATTGAACAATTGCTCGTTTTTTTAAATTTTGGACAGTCCTGATTGTCAGTCTTCTAAACACTCCCTTCACAGTAATCTGTAAGTCTCTAATCCTGTGTACACACATATACATAGTTGCTTATTTACAGAATCACAGAATCACAAAATATGCTGATTTGGAAGGGACAAGGATCACCAAGTCTAACTCCTTGTCCTGCATAGGACCACCCCCAAGAGTCACACCCTGTGCCCTAAAGTATTGTCCAAATGCTTCTTGAACTCTGTCAGCTTGGTGCTGTGACCACGTCCCTGGAGAGCCTGTTCCAGTGCCCAAATACCCTATGACTAAATAATCTTTTTCCAATATCCACTCTAAATCGTCCTCGACACAGCTCCAGGCCATTCCCTCGGGTCCTGTCACTCGTCACCCCAGAGAAAAAATCAGAGTCTGCTCCTACTCTTCTCTTCATGAGGAATTTTTCAGACTTTATGGAGGTCCCCCCTCAATCTCCTCAAGGCTGAACAGACCAAGTGATCTCAGCTGCTCATCATACAGCTTCCCCTCAAGGCCCTTCACTAACTTCATTGCCCTCCTTTGGATACTAATAATTTAACATCTTTCTTATGTTGCGGCACCCAAAGCTGCCCCCAGCACTGGAGGTGAGGTTGCCCCAGTGCAGAGCAGAGCAGGACAATCCCCTCCCTTGCCTGGCTGGCAATGTTGTGCCTGATGCACCCCAGGACAGGGTTGGATATCCTGGCTGCCAGAGCACTGCTGGCTCATATCCAACTTTCCATCAACCAGAACACCCAGGTCCCTTTCCACAGCACTGCTTTCCAGCTTCTCACTCCCCAGTCAGTACGCCCAGGGTTGCCCTATCCCAGGTGCAGGATTCAGCATTTTCCCTTGTTGAGCTTCACATTGGTGACTGTCCAGTCCATTAGTCGATCAAGGACCCTATACATATCCTCCCTGCCTTCCAGGGACTCAACAGCTCCTCCCAGTTTTATATCACCTGTGACCCTGCTTAGTATCCCTTTGAGTCCTTCATCCACATCAGGTATGAAGCTGCTTAAGTGTAGCAATGAAGTCAACTCATGTGAGCTTAGAGTCTGAAATAACCAGCAAACCCCCCGGGTTTGAAGAAACCTTTGGTTAGGGTGACAGAAAATTGTCCCCCCCAATAAGCTTTGAGGCTAGCGCCATGAATATGGGTCAGGAATCAGAGGTATTGGTTCCTGGAGTTCTCCTCCTCTTTATCCATACATAGTTAATAGCTAGAAAGTTCTTTACCCACAGTGTTACTATTGGTTTTTAAAGCTCTGTACCTGCCCCCTTTGCACCCCTATTCCCCAGTTTATCTGCCAGTTCTGTATCCCTCTTGCTCCTATTGGACCTCCTGTGTAAACCCCGCCCATCTTTCCACCCCTTTTAACCCCATGTTCACTTCCGNGCTCTGTACCTGCCCCCTTTGCACCCCTATTCCCCAGTTTATCTGCCAGTTCTGTATCCCTCTTGCTCCTATTGGACCTCCTGTGTAAACCCCGCCCATCTTTCCACCCCTTTTAACCCCATGTTCACTTCCGTTCGGGGCTTTCAGCGCCTGGGAACCCGCCGCCTCCTCCTCGTCATTCCGTCCCGGTCCCATCTGCCTTCTCCAACCCGCCGTTCCCACCAATAAACCCTGGATTCTGAGAACTGAGAGACTGCGTCTCCTTTAATTGCCAAGGCTCCTGCTAATCCTTCCTTCGGGGAGACAGCCCGAGCTCGGGTTCCGTGCGTCCCGGATCCGCTCCGCCACCTGCAGCATAAAAGCACCCGGCGGGAACCTCACCAACAGAGGTTCAGGGGTCCTCCTGCCTTCCCAGAGTGAGAAAACCTCATTGAAGAGCACAGGGCTGAGGATGGAGTCCTGAGGAACACTACCAGTGACAGATCACCAGTCTGATGTCACCTCATTCACTGTAACCCTTTAAGCCTGACCCATGAGCTAGTTGCTCGCCCACTGCACAATGTGTTTCTCAGACCTGACTGATTAGTGTGGTGTTTTACTCTGTCATGAAATTATCAGATAATGTAGGAACTCAATAATAGCTGGGAGAGCTATTAATTCTTTATCTTATTTTCCCTTGAAGTAGCAGTCATGTAACTACTTCTGCCCTTTCTGGCTATCTCTGTGTACTGAATGTAAGAGGAAACTAAAGTTACTTCTCCTTAGACCTTTGATAGATAATTAAATTAAATAAAATGAAATTTAGGCAGAACACTTGCTTTTTACTTTAAGAAGATAGTGTTTCAATTGTTGCAATTCTTAGGTTCATTTATAATGCAGAGAGTATTAAATATCCTGAAAATAAAACAGTGACAATTTTTATATTATTTGAAATATGTCCCTTTTCAAAAATAGGATATCTGTAGAATTAGGCTTGCTGACTTAAGTCAGACTGCTGATGTTTTCAGCTAAGTAGATGCTGAGGTTCTTCAATGAACTAGGGCCTAAGAAATTTGTAATAGTACTTGAAATATACTCTCCTCCTCATTCACTTTCTCATGCAATTATTCAAGAATAGTTGTAATGTCCTTAAGTGTTTTAAAAATAAAGAATCGTATGAAACCAAAGTACAGAAAAACAAGGTTTTGGAATATTTTCCCTTTATTTTGGAGGTTGAAGGGTGTGCTATATTTCAATGATATTACAAAGCAAATTTCCAGGTTTTGACCTATGTGCAAAACAGTACAAAAAACTAATCTTCTGTACCATTGATGGTAGTGAAAAGCATCTCTGGCATGCTGAATAAGGTTGTGAGAACATGACCTTGGATTTTTTCATGAATGCATCTGATTGAATATAATCTGTTGCTAGGAAATCTTCCATAGTTCAACACTAATTTATGATGCCTATTTAAACTTTTTTTGTTCTTTTACAATCCTGTATGCATTTGAATATCCTCTACAAATTACTTTAAACATAAAAAATTCTAGCAATTTCTATACTGTTAGCACAGCCCCAAAAGAAGACTTGCAGCGGCCTGGTACAGAAGCAAAAATCAGTAAAACACATTACTGTTTATTTAAGCAGGAATGTATTTTTAATTTGAATATAGCACTTTTTAGATTGTATCTGCTACACACGCCTGCATAATCTTTTTGTTTTTACATAATTTCTAACAGTTCCAATTTGTACATTGTACTTTGATTTTTACTAAGTCCATTGTGCTGAAATCCATCAACGAATTTTCTCAAAATTACTCTCTAAGATGGCATTTTTTTCACTCTTTGTCAAAATTGTATCCAGTTGTTTTCCTGTCTTCATGATAATCACTGGTGTTTTTCTTCTTCTAAAGACATTTGGATAAGTATATTACTGTGTTTTCCATTACAGAATTCAGTATAGTTTCTGTTAACCCTGTTTGTTCACTGCCTGGATGAATGTTTCTCTGTAATGTGGGTCATAATCCTCACCAGCCTATTTCTGCAGTCTGGATTATCTCAGAAAATCACACTCTTTTTCTTCTGGCTGCACACTGTCTAGAATCAATGTGAAAGCATCTCAGAAGGGAACAAGGTAGTACCACATTTTCTGTTTTCATTTTCTCCTCAAGGCCATTCCACTCCATTTTAGTTATAATTTTTGTTGTTATTGGACCTCAATTTGTGTTCTGTACAAAGCAGCTGTTCATGCTTAACAAAGATTGGTTACTCATCTTTGTTAATTTAAAGCATTGTTATTAACCACTCTACTATTACCTATTGTGTTTAATGAGGCTTGAGACAAAGCTTAGTGAAGTCAATAGCAAATTTTCTATTAAGTACAATGATGTAGAGTATAAACTTGAAGTGAATCTTTATTTTCATTTTAAATAAACATTTATTATTTAACTAACTTCTAATAACAGCAATAAGTCATGCAATTATTAACATCACTACTTGGGAAAATGGAATATTTTTATGAAAACTATGTGATTAATGGTTTTGAGCTGCATTCTTTCCAGAATAGGAACATTAAATATTACTTTGACAAAAAAGCATATTTTTTAAGACAGCCTATAAATACTAATGCTATTAAAAGACAAACAAAAATTCCTCTGCAAATGCCAGGCTGCTTGAATTGATTTCTATCTAAGCATCTTGGTGAAAACTGGGGAAAGACGGAACAAGATTAATATGAGTAAGAAGGGTAAGAAGAGAAAAGAGCAAGATAGAGCTTTACTCCTGAAATAATTGGCTGTAATTCTACCATAGATGAAAGAAATGTGCAGGCTTTGGTCCAAGACCCTAATGGAGCTTTTTGTTTTATTTTGTTTCTTTTGTTGTTTGTTTATTTTACTTGTTTGGGGTCTTTTTCTGCAGTATAACTATACTGGAAAATTAAAACTCACAAACCTGATCACCTTGACCTCTATGCCTAAGAAACACCAAAACCCATAATCATCAGTGCTAACTATACGGTATCAACTACCTGAAAGATCTTCAAGGTCCTCTTTCTAACAAACAATCCTGTGTGATATAGCAAAGGAGAAAAACCTAATTTGTACACAAAAAGATCTCTGCTGTCCTTGTACTTTATGGGTTCCTTGTTACAAAATACAGTATCCTGTACAATTTTATTTTTTAAGTTTGGTATGACTTTTTAAATGAATCATTTGTCATTTGGATTTCTCATTCAGATAGCTTTAGGCAGTTGAAATTCCTGGTCTATCTGGAAAACTCAGTTGTTATAATTTAATACCAGTTAAAACTAAATATTGGCTGGACATTTGCTCTCAAAGACTTTTAGAGACCTGCTGTAGATTCCTAATTTTCATTTCTATTGTTAATGGTGAGAAAATCAGGTGCAGTGCTTCAAGTGAATATGGAGCAAAAAAAGGAAAAGGTTGGGGGGAAAGAAAAGGAAAGAGACAGAAGAGGACACAGCAATGACTGAGGTGCTTCAGGTTTTCTTTTCTTCTATTTTTACTGATAGTATTTGTTCTCATGTCTCCCAAGTCCCAGTATCTAGTGACAGAATACAAGAAAATGAAACACTAATAAGTTAGCATGAAAATACCAAGTTAGCATAAGAGTTGGTACGTGTGAGGGTGGGGCTGACATGGAAAATCTGGAGAAATGGCCTGGCAGAAACCTCACGATGTATAATAAAAGCAAATGGAAAATTCTGTACCAGGGACAGAGTACACTCATACACATTACAGGGTAGATGGCAACTGTATGGAAAGCAGCTTTGCAGATAATGGTCTGAAAGTCCTGGCAGACAACAAGCTGAGGATGAGTCAGCAGTGTGCTTGTGAGATGATAAAGGCTAAATGCATGTGATTGTTGTGGTTTTAGCTGTATCAGAAAGAATTATCCCACAAGAAGAGGAAAGGGGTTCTTTTGCCCCTGCAAACAGCACTTCTAAGATTGTCTGAAGTATTGAGTGCTGTTTGGTGCTTTTTAGTGCAATAAAAACATTGACAAACTTGAATAAATTCAGTGGAAGGCGACTGTCACCCTTTGAAGGCTGGAGCACTTGATATTCAAAGAGTGGTTCAGATAAATGGGTTTACTCAGCCTTAAGGAAATACTAAGGGGGCCATAATCATAGTCTTCAGCTAAATGATGGATATCTATATAAAATATGGAGCTAAAATCCTGTCTGAGATGCACTTGAAAAGATGAGAGACACCAGGTAAAAGGTAAAAGGTGCTGAGAGAAGTTTTGAACAGTTGCAAGTGAAAAACTATTGAAAACTATTGAAAGCTAAGGTGAACAAAAGCTGGAACTGGTAGCCTGGAGAAGCTGTGGAATGTGTAGCCTTGAACACACTCTGAACTCCAGTGGAAAAAGTGCTGAGCAACTTGCTTTAACTTTTATGTTTGCCCTGGTTTGTGTGAATCTCTCAACTAGATGATCTCCAGCTATAATTCTAAATGAAAAAATAAAATAAATCTAAATTAACATATCTTTATTTTTGTGAAGAATTATAAATCACTATGTTTTGGATAAACTGCTATACTGAGTTTTAATTGGCACAATATTTCCTTCCTGTTACACTGAGTGGCTCACAGAGTGCTTTTGGGTTATATTAGCTGAATCATTATTGTACTCCTTAGTACAACAGAAAAAGATCTTTTTCTAATTTTAAAACAAAATTTAAAAAACCAAAACATTCAGAGCAGTGTTTAATGATGGACAGTCGTTTGGTCTTTCTCTTCAGTATTTTGAAGCAATGCCTTAAAAGACCTAACTCATCAGCAAAAATATATAATACATTGTTTATTGAAATTAATGCCATACATGACAGTCTGAGAAGTTTTTCCTAGCAAAACCCTCCCCTCCCCTCCTCCCCTACATGCCATTGGGATGGAGTAAGCCCTCATAAAGCCTATAAATATAATGTCTGCAGTACCAGTCAATCCTATCAAAATATAATTCACCACCTAATTACAAATATTATAGTTGAGATTACTTTCTTTCTATGGGTGTATGGTTGGAAGAACATCCAGTGTGAAGATATGTGCATATGTGAAGTTGGATATCTGATTTACCAACCACATTAAAAGGACAAGAAAATGTCTTCAGAATAGTACAATTAAAAAGAACCCAACATGATCTAAGCAAGAGGAAAAAACAACACTGAATATTTTTCTTTTTTATGCATGTGAAAGCAGCATGGACTTTGTTTTGCACAGAATAATTTTGGATATATTTCCATAAACCAATACATTTGTCATTTTCTACTCACTATATTGTACTGTGTAATATTTTGATTATACTTTATAAGTGTGAAAGCTTGTAATAAACCTGGCAATAAAACACTGAGAGTGTCTAGAGATTATTTTGATATAGGCTTATGTCAAACAATGTTTAGTGATGACAACTTGTGATCATAAATATTAACATGTGTTTTAAAATGATAATTTAATAAATATTCTCTATCTGAAAATTGTTTAGTAACACTGTTTAAATTGAGACATATGTGCAGGAAGAGTGCTGATCTCCATTTGGGTTTTTTCTTGCAGTGTTTTGTGTTTACTTCACTATGCCTTTTCAATTTCTCAGATTGTCTTGGGAGATATCACAAATGAGAAACATAGGAGAACTCCACACTAACACCCTCTCTGAAATACTCCACTGGACCAGATTCTTCAAACATTAATAGTATTTCATAAAATAAATTGTACTTTCTATTATTTAATTGTTTGAATTCTATTAATAAATAATGCATTTCATTATAGATTAGGAAAGAAATACCTGAAAATTCTGTTGCCAGAGTTCCTGATTACCTCTTTCTTGATACTTTAACATCTATAAGCATTTGATTGCTATATCCTCATTGACATGCCTGCTGCCTTCATTACAGGAGTTTGTGGTATGTATAAAACTGCTTTCTCACTGGGGTTTCATTACCCCATGAGTGACACCAGCCTGATGTTACCTGTGAGCCAGTTGCTCACCTATCATGTAACACAATTATTCAGCAGTGCTATCCAGAAGGATTCTGTGGGAGTCAAAAGTATTGAAAGTTTTGCTGAAATCCAAAAAGATCATATCTACCAGGTTTCCTAGATCAGCTTGGTGGGTTACCCTGCCATAGAAGGAAATCATGTTTGATTTCATGATTTTGGACTTTGCCCTCATGAAACTATGTTGGCTGTGACTTATGACTGCATTGTCCTCCAGGTGTTTTTCAACACCTCCCTGAATAATCTTTTCCACGATGTGGGCATTTTAGACGATGATTCAAAATAGCTGTCTTAGACATTCACCTTCATACAGAATCAATTGATTGGCTGAAGCACACATATCTTTCCAGTTACTGTAGAGGTAATTCAGAAATTTGTTCATTGGACTTTCAGCTGGGGTCTGCCAAAAGTCCTGTATTCCATCTGCCAAAACTATGCAGGTGAAGTAACTGGGCGGCACAAAATTGAGATCTTTGGACATCTTTAGTGACGCTAAATTACTACAATTAGGCAAATGTATCCTGTCCTGTCTGCTTTATGTGTCTTTAGTGTGAGCTGAATAGCTGCCTTAATTCTGCTATACTGACTAGATCTGTTTGCTCTGTAATGAGACCATACCAACTCACATGGTGGTACTTAACACTTGGTCACCTGTTTGCAGACTTGAATTTAAATGTGTGGAGTCTCAAGCTGACTTTTAGAGATTAAATTAATTACAACTAGCTTTTGAAGGGGTGAATGCCAAGTTAATAATGTGATTGTGCAGAATACCGAAGCAACCCAAAATTAAACAAGTACATTAATGTGAAGAACAAAAACCAACAAAACACCAAAATTTATTCTTTGTCTGTTGAAATAGGGGGTTGGGAGAAGGAAAGATATGCAGTTTAAACCATGATTTCCTTTCCCCCTTTTGTGTTTGAGATTTTTTTTAAACTACTCTCTGCTTGCATAGAGTTGATCTGAAAACTATCCTCAAATCCATATTTATCCCACCCTTTATAACTCCTTTTCATGCACTAGAAATACTACACAGGAAAAGTCCACTTGCTTGCAGTCCCATACTCTCCCCATTTCAAACTTTTTGCACTGTACCTAAGTTCCTTATTTTTCTTAAGCAGAGATAGATGCCAGTAGTTTGCTTCTTAGTGGACTAAAAGTTCATAAATAAAAACCACCATATTATAAAGCATGACATAGAAAAAGAGGGAGCTCATTTTTCTTTACTTTTGTCTTAATCCTTCTCTCCTCTGAAGAGGACAAACTGAAGTTTAAATGGGAGATATTGTGGGTTTTTTGTTTCTTTGTTTTTTAAAATTGAAACATTGTCTTAAAATATATTAACCAAAATTGTAAATGGCTTGTAAATCTTCTACATTTGTTTTCCTTTTAGATATAAGCTTTTTATGTCATAAATAAGATTAGTAAAAGGCAGAATTTTACATTAGGCATTGGCTTTAAATTTTAAATATTAAATTGATGAATCTTTTTTTTAACCAAAATTTGAGGAAGGTAAAAAAGATCAGCTATATAATGTAGTATAAATTAAATGTATATTATTGGGGAATAATTGAAAAAGTTTTTGGGGGAAGGAGGGGCAAAGGGAATGGTACAGAGAAGGTTAACAACATTTCTGATGCCATTTTCACTATGAGAGTACTGCAGCTACAAATGACCCAAGCTGTACCCAGTGTACAGAGTCCCTGACAGATGAAAATCCATTTTTTGCCTGTTGTTCAACCACTTTCAGAATCACTGTATTAGGTAGATATTGAAGTAGAAAAAATAATGCAGAAAAATCCATCTGTTCATCTCAGCTTCCCTAACTTCTGGAAACAGGAAACATCTCTTTCTTGTGCTTCCCCCCACCTCCCCCTCAGTCGCAGTCATTATGCACAGGAGAGCTGAGATTGCACTGTAAATTGAAAAACTGGAGTGAATACTCTATAAATGAACCCTAGTTCTTTAACTGTCAAACACTCTAGATCTCCACCCTTTGCATTCAGAAGTTGTTTTAGAAGATGTAAGTTTGGGGCCTCTTTGCAGCTAAGACAGTATCAGACTGTTTGCTTGCCCTTTTCTTTCTTTCAGTGATCTATTTTCTTTTAGATAGCTCTCTTGTAGTTGTTTTACGTGGCTTTATTTCCAGCTGATGAAACACATACATTCAGGGAAGTAGACAGCTGTGCTTTGCATGTAGATGGATTACCTGGGGATCAGAGCTGGTAAAGGAACATTGTAATGCCAGTTATTAATAGAGTGGCATGTTCTGTCAGAGCTTTACTTAAACCCAGGGCTTAAATATGTCCAAATTCTAAGTACTACTATATTACTCCTAGGAATAGGCGTAGCCCCTAGAATAGGATTTTCCTTATTTATTAGGGACGATAAATATTTTTTTTGCTGCTCTCAACATGCTGCAGAGGAAAGGAGAAATGATTTTTTTTTTTTTAACTTAGCTCCTGAGTAGTGCTATGTTGTTCTAAATTGTGATTTTTCCTGTCTATGGGTTTTACATCTAACACTTTTTATTGTCAGTACTTCAGTGTTTTTTTCACTTGTTTTTACTTTCATTTGCATGTGGGAGAACATTCAGAGGGTATGCTTATTTTATCCACCAAATGCATTTATAAGATCTAAAAAGGACCCCTTTTACCTTGGTGAGGCAAATTAATTATTGATTTATATGAAAATTTGTCTTACTTTCATGACATTTGGGTTTTTTTCTCTTCACTATTTTACAAAAAACTTAGTCTCTATACAGACTTTCATGCTGGCATTAGGGTCTGGAAAGCAAATTTTGCCTCTGTTCTTCCATACGGATTCTCATAAGAATTCTGCAGGTTCTCCAGTGTAACTTCCAGGGTAATTTCTTAACTGCTTCTTTTTGAAACACTGATTTTTCATAGTTATGTTTTCTGAACACTAAGAACTCATCATGTTGAAATATCTTTTTGAAGCATATGGATATTTAGCCCTCAGGATTAAGGTAAATATTCCCTTTTCTGAAAATGCAATTCCAAAGGGAAATTAAACCAAACAAAACATATTTGACTTGTGAAACAAAACAGACTCTGTGGCATAAGGATTCTTTGCTTCACTTAATATTTTCATTTCAAATTAAATACTGCTGCATTTTATGGTCACAAGAATACCATCCAACATCAGCATTAGAAAAGCAAGGCTGAATAATAATAATTTTATTTTTATTATATAATCAGAAAAAAAATCCCCAAAGGCCCAAACCATAACAAACATCAAGAAACCCAGTTTGTATTAGGATTCATTCTTAGGGCTCCGCTGCTTTAGCTTAACCTCTTACATCAGCTGGATTCATTCAAGTATATTAAGGATTTATATTTGCTTCATTCTGTCTCTTATGCTATAGGAATATAATTTTATGGCTGTTGATACTAACATTGCTTTGAGCATTATTTGATTTATATGCCCTGATATCTTAATCCTTAAAGTGAAATTATTGCAAATAAGTCATCACACACAAGAAATACCCCGAGGCCAAAACCATACACCATGCAATGCTTCATTTCTTTTTCAGACTAGAAGTGGGGTGGTATCTTGTTCCTTGTATTTGTCTCCTCAGAGTCTGTCTATTTCAGAGCCAATGAGACAAATAATAACATCAAATTATGAATAAATAAGTGAAGGACTTAGACTGGGAATATCTGTTTTTGATGTAATTCTTTATTGCAGATACATACAATTAAAAAAAAAAAATGTGATTCATGAAGAAATACAGTCACCAAGCAAAATTAACCTCAGTACCTTGTGTCAATATATTGGTGTCATGGGCAGAATGGGAGCTTCACACAAAGTTCATTAGAGAAGCCCTCCCATTGAATCATAAGGTGCAGAAAGGATCCCTTTGCTTCCTTCTCTCCTTCACAGAGAGGAGCCTGGGTGTGCCTGGATCCAATCCTAGCCCCAGACTTAGTCAATGGTTTATGTCTAAAGGGTTGTTTAAGTATGATTAAATCTTTATACAACTTTGTCTTTCTGGATCAAAAATGGAAAAACAAATATATAAATAAATTCTTTATTTAAATTTATTTTGATAATGATTAGACTAAAATATCTTAATCACAATTGTTTGTTCCACAGTATGGATAGCTATAACTATAGTGCACTGTTTTTAAGCAATATTGGAGCAGTTATATCAGAGCTAAAAAAACCCCACACAATTATTATGTAGGGAGTGATATTACTCACCCATACCCATACCCCATACCCCAAGAAAGGATATGTTAGAAAACTCATCGTTTACCTGTGTGACTGGGGTTTTATAGTATAAAGTGATTTAGTGACAGACATATGTCAACTAAGCATCTTTAGATCAGTTATCAGAGCAATTATTCATTGGTTCCTTTATCAGGTACTTTACCAGGTCTGCCACATCTTTACTAGTACCAGTTTCTCTGAGGAGACTCTGCCCTTCCTCAGGATCTTTAACTTTGGTGTTGATGAGTAAGGTTCTTTTCAGCATTCTCCAACAGCAAAAGCAACAATGACACTCCCTTCTCCATTCACCATTGATAGCTTGGAAAAAAGGATATTTTTCAAGCTGTACCATCCCTATGCCAGACAGAGGATCCTGCTACAACTGGGTACAGGTCCCAGGTGTTGGCAGTAGGGACAGCAACACCTCTATGAGGATCAGCCAGGACTGCCCCAGTCTGGACACAGCCAATTCCAGGCAGCTTCAATGAACATACCACAGGGCATTACTGAGCCCCTCCGCCATGCCTGTGGCATTTAAGGGATATCAGGCTTAAGAAAGTGTAAAATGCTGCGCAAGCAGTGAAGAGCAACTGAAAAGCTCTGAGGTCAGTGAAGAGGGGTGGGAGGAGGTGCTCCAGGTGCTGGAGAAGGATTTTCCAGCAGCCCATGGAGGAGCACTGTGGAGCAGGTGAACATGCCCTGAAGGCATTTGCAGCCCACGAGGAGCCCATGGTGCAGCAGACTCTTTTTCTCCTGTTCTGCTAAGGAGGGAGAGTGGGAGAGCAGCTGGGTGGGTGTCTGGCAGCCAGCCAAGGTCAGGGCACCACAGTCAATTTTCCTTTTTTGTCAAACCCCAGAAACCGTTGAGCAGGGCAGGGAATATTTTATTCTCTCCTGACATCCCTAATTAAAATGAAATAGTATGCATGCAGCACCGAAGCCTGATACAATAGGAATTGTCAAAATTCACATAATTATTTGGTGTGGATTTCATCAACAATCCTGCTTCTACTTCCTCTAAACTCAATTTATTGAATTCAGGGCTGTTATTATATCTTTTAATGAAAATATTTCAAGACTTGAACCTGACTTTTGTCTTTGTTTAAACTAGATACAGACCTCTGCTTTTCTTTAGTTTCTCATAAATTTCCTCAGTTGCATATCTTCATACCTCTACTGCTCTTTGTTTTTTTAACATCTCACTACCGCTCCATATTCTGCGCTACCCACCATCCTCTTCTTCTCAGATAAAATAAATATGTCACGAGGAAACATTCATTACAAGTCCATAATGAAGAAATAAAGCATTAGTATGTATATAGGGAATGCTATTTTCTTCCTTTTATAAATGTCAGCACCACAATTTTTTTTTTTTTGATCATTGTCCTAGGTTGAAATATAGATGTATTTAAATATTCTATTACCACCAGCTGTGGGCCGTTAGCTGTTATCACCTGCTAATGACCCACCCCGGATGACAGACAATGGGCCATCAGGGACCCACCACATGACTCATGGACTTATCCCATTGTGGGATGCTCTGCCCAGGAGGGAGGAGCCAGATGTTCCCACCTGGATATAACATGGCCTTGGAACTGCCTGAGCTAGCCCTGTCTACTGGGTTCCCAGAGGACAAGAGCTACCATTGGATCTTCAGCTGGAGACCAGACCTTCACAGGATCACCGCTTGAACTGAACTACTTCAGCTGGACTGCTACCACCACCCTAACAGGGTGTCAGGTTGTATCTGACTTTGTCAGTGCTTTTCCTTGTATTATTTCACTTATTTTTAATTTCAACCTTAACTTGTGATTTCCCACTGGTTTGTTTTCAAACCAATACAATCATCTATCATCTCCATACAGGAGCTAGTCTCACCCCCATAAATCGAACCTCTGATGACAAGACATATTTGGTGAGTGGAATGTTCTAGTTACCATGACAAAATTAATACTTATATTTCATACATTCTTTCCAACACCACACAATTCATGCATTTTGTCTTTCTGCTATTCATAAGTGACAAATCAATTGGAATTTGACTTCAGTTACTTTAGCTGCTAGGTCTCTTAGCTACGTAAGACAAAAAAAAATCTCACACCATCCTACCTCTCTAGGCTAAGAAAAACAAAGGGAAATATCTAAGCATTTCTAAGGCTTATAATACATAAAGAGTACAGATTTGTCATCTCTGCAATATTCTGTGATTTTCCTTAAGCAGGAATCATTCAAAACATTAGTCAACTGGGTCCTGAATGCAATGAAAGGTAGCTACATTCAGTTTCTCTTTTCCCTAAAAATTCCTAAAACATTTTCAGTCTTTTTTTCCCCCCTATGTCTCATTTCAGACGGCTCCACATAAAAATACCAGGCATTTCATATCCCTCTCATCCATTAGGCATGTGTCCAAAATCTGGATGATTTTTTTTTTCCACCCTGGTAATGATAGAAATAACTTTTGTTCAGGGGATAATATAATCAATTTATTTCTCTGGAGTTACAGAACAGGTTGCTTGAAGTCCTACATGCCTATTTTAAGTCTTATCAAAGTCTTAACAAGCCTAACCAATAAGTTACTACTGAAGTCAAAATGGCATGAACACGGTTGAAATTACATGTAGCTAAAATAGATATATAATTGCATGTTTTAAATGTGTATGAGTTGTATATTTATTTATAATTAATGAACACATATGCATATATGTATGTACATATATATTAATATATACACTAATTCCTATTATCAGTTCCTTTCTCTGTTTTCATCCCTACTCTTCCACCTTCCCTGTACTGGTCTTACAGTTGATATTTCTGTCTGAGTAGGATCTGTATGGGGATTCATCAGCAGGTGAAGTTCTTCACTGGGACTAGCAGTTGATTCCCATAGTTTCTTCTTCCACACACTGGAAGTTCACTTCTTCCACACATCTACCTCAGGTCATTTTAATGTGTCTGCTGACACGTCTAACACCTTGTTCCTTTTTCACTGGTCTTCAAGTCCATGATGTATCCAAATGTTCTGTATATCTTGTGCATTACACACATTGAACCTTCTGTGCTTTTTGTTACCTCAAAAATTTCTTTTGCCCATAGCCAAAGGCTTAATTTCTTCGATGACATGTAAATAATATTAGTAAGTGGTGTTTAGGTCTAGAGCCTGAAGTATTATCCTGTGCCTTCATTTTCAAGGTCTTTGTTGTCATCCCAACCAGGTACTCTTCCATACTTCATTTTATTGTAGGGTGTCAGGTAGTTCTTCTTAAATGGTATACTGTGTATTATAACTATCTGTTTGTTACTAAATCCATACAGTGATAAGCACTACACCATACGTGGGTCAAAACCAATAAAAGATAAAAGAAATCAAGTCTAAATTAAACCTGGCAGGTTTTGGGATATGATTTGTCAGTTTAGCAGAGTCTATTGCAAGCAAAAACTTTAAAAACTTAGACTTTTTAAAATAAATATGTTTATATTTAAATATATATTTTTAATATATATAATCAAACTTCAAATTATTTACATCTATTTTTAAATAAAGTACAGTCAGGGCTTTCTTCAATCTTACATGCTTCAGCAAACTCTAATAGCAGTAATAACAAGGATATGTTGGTCCAATAAAACCAAGGAATTTCTAGAAGTGAAATGACCTGTTCTATGATAATTTCAAGGAGTGTTTAATTTAGTATCCCTTACAATTCAGAGTTATTAAACTTCTCTGATCCTCACAAGCATTCAAGACCTCTGTTTTGTTGTATGCATTTAATGTCTGTAATTTTAAATACAGCAAATGCAAACACAATTTCCTTTCCTTGTATATTGATAACAACGGCTTTCATTAGCTATTTAAATAGACATTTGACTGACAATAGTCTGATACAGTTTTATCTATATTGTCTCCTACTGTGTACTTAGAACATAATTTACTTCAGAGTTAAGCAAGTTGTGAAGTCTCAGAAAACAAAATAAATGTTCAGAATTTATTCTTATAATGGAATCTTCCTTAAGCTTCATTAACAGTATTGTTACCTCTATTCCCCATTAAAATATTTCAGAAAATAGCATGTGCTATCTCTATCTAGAAGAACATAGATTTTCTTTAAACAGAAAGACTGCTTACCAAGCTTTGAAACAAGTAATTTTAAGACTTCTGACACTAACAAATACTCCCCTTGGGATGGATTGAAATTCCATCTGGAAGTACCCAATTTTGTATAGAACAATTTATGACTACAGGAGCATCCTCAGATACTCCTCGGAAGATGAACCTCACATTTTTTACGTGGATATAAATCAAAACCAACTCATGCAAATTTTCTTCCTCTCTTGCAGATCATGAGTCTTATTAGTCATGAATCCAAATTATGCCAAATTTCTCAGTTTTTAGATTATTCTCTCCTCTAATCTAACCCTTTGTTCTTCTCATTCCTGGTGTAATGAATCAGTCTTTAAGGAGGCATTAGAAAATACAGTAGTAAGAAGAAACTGTCATCAAAGTAGCATTCAGAAATTATTCTTAAAATAAACCTATGTTGATGAGCACACACATGTTTGTATGTATGTTTAATTTATGGTGTTTTTTTAGGCAGTTGTAATTTTATACCTTAACTACTTCAGATAGGTTCTTCTAGGGGAACAAAAGGTGAAAGAGAGAGAATAGATTTTGAATTAATAAAACACGTGAGGCATGAGAGAATTAATGGAAGATCCCACAGAAGCATACAGTAAACACAAAGTGTCAAAATTACACATGAGGAAATGAGGACTGTTGCAGAGGACTGTTGAAGACAATAGTGATCCATTTTTGGCATTCCTCAAGACAGGGAGAAAGTGCAAATATTGACCAGAGTAAACAGTCTTCGGAACTTGTTAGTTCTAAAGTGAATAATTCAACTTAGTTTTTCTTTTCCACTTACTTATAACAATTTGATTGGATGATAGGATAGAATAAGATGCATACATTGTTTGTATTTTTTTTTCCCAGTTCTGCCTGCTTAACAGTACAATCTCTAAATTCCCATACTTGACCTAATGGAAGACATAACAGCACCCTGATTTCTGTATTTGAACATATTCTATTGCACTTTGTGTCAAGGTGACTAGAAGTGGTTGCTTCTGAAAGAAACAATATACAATCAATCCAAAATTTAATTTCAGCATGATTTATGTCATATCTCAAAGAGGCTCAACAAAGAAATTGTGTTTGTAGTAGAAAGGGTACATCAAAATATGTAAGTATTAATGTATCTGATTTTATCAAGGAAGACTTGACTGCTTTTTTTCTAATAAAAATAAAATGCTTTTAAATCTAAGATTCAGCCTCAGGGATATTTACTTTTTCCCTGTGCATAAGGACTACTTTCATGTGAATTAATACTCTCCCATTAAGGACTCCTTGGCCACTCCAGCTTTATGGTTTTGAAAACCTGTTATTCAGAAAAATATAAAGAAAAAAAATTAAATTAAAAAAAAGTTTCTTCCATCTGACAAAAAAATTAGTTCAGGGGAGAGTTGGTAAACTGAGCAATGAACTGTCAGATATGGGCACTGAAGTTCCACTTATTAGAAGATCTGTTAGTACTTTTGTAAATGACGAAATGCATATTTTTTTACAGACTCTTTCTACCTCCCTACTTCTGGATTTTTTTGCCAGTACAATCTCTAGAGAAAAATACATTGTTTAGACATTGGTTCTTAAAGCTGGTAGAATGAAACCTCACAAAATAATTATCTTTTGAAGGGATAATTTGTGAACTGAACAGGCAAATTTTGTAATTAATTCTGTGGCTTCAAGTAATTTCTTTGATTTCAAGCATATTGATTTGGAATCAAGGTATCTTTTCAAAAACTAAATGTCATGTTATACACATTTCATATTACATATGCAATTGTATTTGTAATATGATATAATTTTATATGCTATGTATTAGAGATATATTTTAATATATGTGTATACAATTTACTATCTATTGAATAGATGTTCATGCCAGAATACATATGTTTTTTGTGATTTGTTTCCTTCTTAGTTCAGTGGCCAGTAGGGTAGATGTAAGTGTGTTTTTCCACAGTCAGTAGAAATAATCAATTATTCTAAGAAAAAGTAGAATTCTAGCAAGAATTTTAAATAAGGTGGCAAATGTTATAGAAGTGCTCATTTCTCTCTACTAAGTTTAGTGCAACAACTCCTCTTCATCTGGTCAGATAAATCCCTGTCTAAGTTTCTACCATATCAATTCAAATACCCTTCCACCACTTAAAGTATGTACCCATATACAGGAAGTTCTTTTCACTATTAAACAGTTCTGAGTATGTAAAACTTCTTGTAATTTCACACATTGTCTGAAAGTGCTCTGTTTTTAATGTCGTCCAAACTCACTCATGCTAAAAGGTTTTTTTCCCAACAGCAATTTCAAATGTTTTTTTGAGACATATGAATGATTTAAGCCATGTAATTGTCATCTTCAATTAGATCTTAAAATGTAAGTCGTGTTAGAGTGTGAGATGCCCTGGAAAACCTAGCTCTTATCAAAGTTGCAGTATACCCTCTGTGTATATGAAAACACAAAATCCTTTAATTTCATTTTTGTGCTCTGGACCAAGATATCTTCCAAATCTTAAATATTTCTTTCCAGGGAGCCCACTCAGGTATTGTTGGTTGGTGATATTCCTTCTCTGGCAAGAGTTTTTTACTGCATTGCTAATAAAATGTCCTTTGTTAAAGAGCATTTAACCAAACCGAGGTTACAAGTAAAGTGCAATTTGTGTGAGAGAAAGAGTCCATGAATAGCTGAAACCCTCTGTTAGCATTTTTTCATGTTTTCTGGACCTCCTGTTTCAGGTACACGTTTCCACTCTACTAGCCACAGTACTTTTATAATAGACCTGAGTGAAGCATGAGCCAGACAGCACTATTAATCACATAATTTCATCTCTGTCTTATTGAACATTACTTTATTAAAACAAAAGCAAGAAAGCAAGCCCACATCATGGAGAAAAGAAAAAATATTCATCTTCTTCTTCAATACCTTTTCCCACTTAGTATTTTATTTGAAAAGAAATTGAAACTAAAGTTACATAGATTAATGTAGTACCTCAAGAATCCTGATAGTTTTTAAAAAAAGCCCCAAACATAGTGTTTGCTAACTGCACAGACTCTTCTTTGCTAAGACTGATACCAAGAGTGGCTCAAGAATATTCTGTTTGCTCAGCATATTATGACTATATTTTCTTAACTTGAATGGACACATTAAATGTTCAGAATTCACTAAACATAAAGGCCTATAAAGGCAATATAAAAATATGAAAGCATTAAAGTTATTTGAGTGAAAAAAATTCTTTGCTATAACTGTATTTCAGGACAAAATAACAGCAATGAATATAACAATAGCAACTCAATTAAACATAAATTGCAAATTTATTTTAAAAAAATACATGGAACCACTAGTATAATCAGGCTTCAAAATTAATTTTTACATTCCTTAAAAAAAATTCAACTTGTCTTGGCTGTCTGTTACATTGTGCAGTAATAGCTACAGGTTCCTGTTTTGTATATCTACAGAAAAGCTTCTGTATGCATAATACTTTCCCTCTCATTTCTTGTTTCATTCATCATCTGTTGTTCCAGAACATGCAAAATATGCTCAAAGGAAAAACAATAGCTGAACAACAAAATCCTGCCACAAAACATGCTATATGTAAACAAAAGTTTTATTTATAAGTACTATATTTTATTTATAACTATATAAGTATAGTTTACTGCAAAAACATGAGTAATATCAGCCTACGCTGTTCAACCTCTAAACAAATGATTCTTTCTGAAGTCTGAAATGCTGCAAAACTTAAGTGACTTCCCAAAGTGTCAAAATCAATGATGAACAAGATCTTAGCAAAAATGATAATATTCAGTATGTTCATGAACTTAGAAGGACATATAAAAGGCAAGTTGAAAGGGTCTAGGCATTCACTGATTTTAAATAATCCACAAGAACTCCAGAAATACATTTCAGAATTATTTTAGCGGTTTAGGCATTATTTCAGCAGTTTGAAACAGCTACCAAAACTATTTCTAAACTACAATTTAGCTACTTGTAGGCAGTTAGATCATAAGAACTTACAAAAAAAAATAAGGTGAAAATATATTACCATTTCATTTGAAGATACATCCTAAAATGTGTAACTGTTTATGTGTGACTGTTTCAGGATAGACTGAAAGACAAAAGGTACATCTAAAAGCAAAGACTATTATAACAGTTATTCCATATGTGGAAGTCTAAAGCTATCAAAATTCTTGCTTAGAAATGAAAATTTGGATGCATTCTATGATATTAATATAAAAATCTATATTGCTGCACCCCTGCTTACTTACATTTACCTATTTATCACAGTAAATTAAAAGGAAAAAATATCTGAGCAAGCAGAAACTGTTAGACAGGAACTTTATGTAATTAATATTATATTTAGCTTCACAGAAAAAATTAACTCCCTATTATTCATAAACTTCAAATATTGTGAGTGAAAAATATTAGCAGAAATAGGAAAAAACCTATTGGATACATTCTAACATGTACAAGAATTCTTTATGTAGACATATTGGGAGAAAAAAAACGTATTTCAATACTGCACTCATCCCCTTTTTCCCATAGATTAGGAAATTCTTCTTGTGGGCAAACCTGTAAAAGTATTTTAACATCCTTGTGCAATCAGTAGAAAGTATTTTAAACTTTTTGTCTTTTGTCTTTAAACTTTGTCTTTTAAACTTGTCCAAATGAGTAGAAAATTTCCTGTATATACTGAGAAGAGGAAGATTAAACACATTAAGAGTTCCTGGATAATTTTATAGTAATGTTTGTTAAAATTAATTGTCAAAGACAAGTTTAAAAATTATGTGCATAAACCTGAAACATATATTATCTGTTATATTTGTCTCTTAGTTCTCTTATTCAGTCTGAGTAACAATGCTATGTTACATGAATTCAGAAGTAATTTTAAAAATAATTAATTTACTATCAAACCATTAGACCTGTATCTTCTCTGATGACAAGACAGAGAAATGCATGCCTGACTAACCTTATTCCGTTTTACCAACCTATATTTCAATAAGCATGTGTTAAAAATTAATCGGTTCAATAAAACAGTTCTACAACTTTGGGTTTTATCTGGAAAATATTTTGGACATATTTTTCCATATGATATGTTATTAATATGGATATAGTCAGTATAAAAACAGCATGAAAAGCAACCCTTTTTAAATACTGAGTTTTATGATCCTCCCACAATGCTTCAAACACAAGAAGTTTCTCACTGCCTCCCACATGCCAAGACCTTTTGAAGTCTGATTAATCTGTTACTTATGGAGGAAGCAATAATATATAATTCTCCTTCACTGGATAATCTATGGGCTATAATAAACTTTCCCACTAAAACTGTTTTTATTATAGTTAAGCAAATTTAAAATACACTTCACATCTCAATCATTTTTTGTAGATATATTTAAAGAATCATTGATAAAACTATATGATCCATTTCTCATTGCTTGTCCATAGCCATGGGGCCACTGGTCACTGATGGATCAATATATATCCAGCTTAAAAAAAAAGAATAAAATTAATTCTGAGCATTTTGATTTCAAAGAAGGATCATTGTGTTACCATTATTCTATGAATTAATTCCTTTGAAAATGTAACAAGTTCTAAATACAAAATTAGTGGCTATGGCAATTTCAGTTCATTTTTTTACAGTTTGAACTGAGGTCACAGAAGAACAAGGCAGATTTTTTAAATGACACTTCTTTGACCTAAGTTTTTACTTGTCTAAGTAAATAATCAAATATTAAATTAAACAATAAATTATTTATAATACAGAAAAAAGTAAAAACTACATTCTTAAAATCTCATACTATTGATTAATCAAATTTTATTAGTAATAATCATGTCTTATATTACTATGAAGAATTCTGCCTCTTGGAGAAAGTGGATAAATTATCAAACTAAGTGACAAACCCGTACATATGTAAAAATTCTTTTCTAAAGAGTGATGAAAGGCAACACATCTGATAACTTGGAAAATGCTTCAAACTCACAAAAGTCAGTCCACTTTGTGTCCTGGGTGCATATCCTTATTTTAATGGTGAGATTTTTTTTTGTTGAGAATAAAATATTTATCACTTCACTTTCAACAAGTTAACGTCTTTTATGAATTCTCAGCAAAAACAAAACCAAAAAGCCTAGCTAAATGGAATGAAGAACATATTCTACTAAATAATTTTTGTTGCTATTTTAAATCACAGTAAGCAATGGCAGGAGCATTAGGGCACCTGTATCAACACAAAACTGGGTAAAGCTCTTTTCTAGCAGACCTCATGACTTCTGTTATGTCAAAAGACATAACATAGAGACCCATACATGCCAGGAATCAGTAGACAATAAAGTTATTGGTAGGCAATAAATTATAAATAACTCCACAGAGTAAATGGATGATAGAAAAGGAATGTGAGAGGGTAATATCCATTTTGGAGCATATTTTGGAGAAAGGAGAAATGTCTGATAGCTTGCAGTAATTTATACCTTTGCCTTACTCATTCTCTATGTTTATTCTATTTGAGTAATGGAACCTCAGCTCCTCCATTTCTGAGTGAAGTAATAATTGGAAACAAACATAAGCCAATAGCAATATCTTCTAAAAATGCCAAGGAATTGCCATCGCATATACCTGTGATGTATATATGCTGATATATTAAGACTGTTGCAATTCTATGTGTATACTCCATCAAATATTATCAAAACCTTTAGGCACTGATGTCTGCCATATTAGCCTTTTGCTTTTCTGTGCAAGAACTTTTTATTATTTGATGATGGTCTTGCTACGCATTGGATTCATAATCCCTTCTCAACTCCATTGCTCCCTCCCTTGCCATTCACAGGCAGTCTGATCCTGGGATTTGAACATCCTATTTTAGAACAGGAATGATAACGACACTCTTTTGCTCATCCCTTTTCTATGTACTCCCTCTCACTTCCTCCTCCTCTTTGAGGTAAATGCTGCATACAAGCAGTGATGCTCTATAAACCAGGAGGAGGGAAAGGCACGTGTTGCATCTGTGAGCAAATCAAGTGAGGGAGAGGTATGGTGGTGGATCTGAGAGTCCCAAATGCACTGTGGCAAGGGGGCTGAAGGAGACTTGGAAACAACTTCTGCAACACATGTTTATGAAGTCCCAAGGAGAAAGTCCCAGTTTTCCAGAAATGTCAGGACTGATGATGCAATGCATTATTATAGGAGTAAGAAAGATTCCTATATTCTCTTACAGCCCCCTAAATTTACCACATCACATCCTCTAAACACTCCTTTGTTTGCATGAAGATTTTTACTGTCTATATTTTCACAGGTTAAATTGTAAACACTCTATTATTACCCTATCTATTAATCACTTACTCCACTTATTCATTATGCTAAGTTTCATCATGCTAAGTTTCATTATGATGAAACTGTAAAAACCCCCCAGAGATCTTCTAATAAAAAGTAAAAAAGTAAAGCACACAATATAACCCTTTCAAACATAGTGATATTATCCATAATTTTCCTAAAATAGTGTCTTTTTTGTGACAGATAAAACATAGAAATCATGCTATATCAACCTCAGTACTGTTCAGTGTGACATCTCTGATAAAGTAATGGGCAACAACAAGCCATAGCATATTTGGTAGAGTAAATGTGGTTGCACTGTAAAGAAAACATTAAAACCTACTTGTAGATTGGAAAGTAAATGCTAACCTTAAAAAAAAAAGCCATGAACCCAAACTATCAAAATACCAAAAAAACTCGCCAATGAGACCAGTCAAATCTTGTGTGTCTCAGATTCACAAAGAGTAAAGTTAACATGTTCAATATTTTAAATATTAATATTTAATATAACATCATACTGATGACGTTATATTAGAAACCTTTTTTAATGCTTACTTCAAGAAGTCAGAAATGAGCTACTGAGATCTTGTGCAACAAAGTAAGTCATCATTTCCAGTTTATATTCTTCTCCAAAGATCACTGCCTTTTTTCTCTTTACCTTTGTAATTACTTCATGAGGGGAAAAAAAAAACCCTCATCTTGAAAATCCTGAGAGTTGTTGGGTTTAGTTGGGTTTTTTTTAAATCAAATCATAGGATACCAAATGTGCTTCTTAGTTTCAAAACTAGTGTACAGGTCTGGATTTTGATAAAGTGAATAGTGCTGTTTTGTATTTCTATTACTCCTGGAAAGAGTTTTGCTGATTCTTTGAGGTCTACACTGTCGCTCTGCCACCCCTTGGAACTGTCCTGATCTGTGTTCATCCATTTAAACAGTGGAAGAAGTCTTTTACCTCACATGAAAGATTGTTCCCTGTAGATCAAATGTTTCTGCTAGGCCTGTTTATGTCATTATAATAATAAGCCACAAGCAGGTTCCAAAGAAGAGTGCCTTCCATTTCAATTTGTTTTCCTTAAGCATAACTTCAGAAATCAAAATGAAAGATGAAACATAAATCTGTTTTTATTAACTTGTAGCCTTGGTGTATTATGACAAGTGAATTATTGCCAGCCTGGCGGGAATACATTATGGTGTATATTATGGTCCTGGGAGCCTGTAGAGATCTGCATGAAAAAAGAGATTTTAGCTATTAAGTCTATGAGTCTTGTGAGGACTCGCTGCTTGTGGTGTAGAGTGTCTTCCATGGGGAAGCAGAGGGACCTCAACATTAGAACCTGATTGTGATAAATGGGTACATATGGATTTTGAGAATCTTCTCATGGAACCTGAATTTTGTTTGAAGTTGCTAAGAGACAAGGGGTTCATGAAAATACTCGGTTTCCAAAACAGTGAGCTAATTACATTTCATTGAATTAATCAACACTGAACAATTTTATTTCTGGTTTGGAAAAAAACCTATCCAGGGATATTATTTACAGAGACCAAAAATGGGAAGAAGCCTAGGCATCTACATATCCACTGTAACACTACATTAGATTCTTTATGGAAGATAAACCTCCAACTGGGCGGTCTGAAGTAGCTTCACCCCAGTGAAATAACCCATAGAACAGCTGCAACGGAAAAAATATCCATAATATTGTTGCATCCATTTCATTTCTTCCATGCTACACATGATCAGTAGGAAAAGAATTATCATAAAAAGCTGTGAAGCCACTACTTCACTTTCATCCAAACCCCTTATTAAAACATTATGATGATGAGGCTCATAGGAAGCTAATCACTAGGCAGGTGGCAAACTTGAATAACTGTGATTACTGATGCTACCTTGTTTAATATACCCATAATTTATTCAATGAATTCTGCAGTTTGTCTCACTAATCTACTCTGGTTCTTAGAAGCTTTTGGGGACTGTGATTAACATTTTCTGGAATTTCAATCAAAAGACCAAAAGATCCATTTCAAAAGACTTCATAATTTTCAAACTTTTCTCCTTTCTGATTTTTCATTACCCCAAGAATAAATCTACTAACTTTCTTTTCTCTCTTTTTATTCAGAAAATCAGAAACAGTGATGTTATAATTTCCTATTTAAGTTATATATTGCCTTACTTCACATCTCCCACAATTATTTAATGAAATTTCTTGAGCCAATACGACATAACGTGTCTACTTCCCGGACTGGATAGTTCTTACATTCAATAACTTATATACATAGACCATACAAGTCTCAATATGGGAAGATACTTTTATATATTAAGATTCAAATCCTTCTTTTTCTAATGATTAAATAATGTCTAAATGACTAAGCAATGACTAAAAATAGTACTGAAAATGGTAGATTGTACTGAAAATGTACAACATAGAATGATTTTCTAAAGATAAGGGACATCAATTAAGGTATAGCAAACAGACATTTGATTTTTTTTACTTTTTCTTTTCTTTTTATATTGAAATTGAATAATGGATCACTTTCCAATTACAAAAAAAGTATGTGAAGAATACTTGGAAAGTAATTTTACTCTCATTGTTCTGAAAAAAGTGATTTGCATACCTCTCCTCCACTGAAGAGTTTTGACTCTCTGTTTAGTGTTTATTTGGTTTATAGAGAATGCCACCATTGGCTTGCACTTCAGTTTCAATAACTGCTGCTATTGCATTTCATAAACTAATCAGAGGGAAAAAAACACTTTCCATCAATTTGTTTAGTATTTAGTAAAGTGTTGTACCAAAAAAAAGAGTGCTACAAAGAAGAAAGAAAAGTAGCAAAAGTGTGAGTTAATGGCAGTGTGATATGAGAAAGACATAAGCACAAATGAAAAAGCAATAAAGAAAAAATCAGCTTAACTAATTAAAAAAAAAACCAACAAATTCCAAGCACTAGACTTGGTTTGGGTTTAGAATAAAAGTATTAAAGGCAAAAAAAGTGGAGAAAAATTACCTTGATTTTGACTTTATCATGTTAATCGGACTGATATAAGTAGAGACAGTATTGTGTAAAGACCTCTAAATCAAAGAAATAAAAGCACCAAGCCAGAAGAGATTACAAGCATTTAAAGTAGGCATGCAAGCTGTAATAAAATGAAGTAGGAATACATTTAGGAATAGGGAATTAAGAAGTAATTTATGACAGCTCCTATCTGTATATCTATAAACTACACCATAAACAATTGAAGAAAATAATCTACAGAGCCACTTTTTAAAATGGCAAATAGAGACGTAAGAATTTAATATCCCAGGAACATTTGCTGAATATAGTGAAATTAATTTTATGAGAAAAAAATTACACAAAAACAAAATTAAAAGTTCACTGTACCAGTTTCATATCTGTTTGTTGTTATTGGAAAAACCACTTAGATTAAAAACCAGAAACAGATTTATCTAAAGACACGTATCTAATTTATGAGCCATTTGAAGTCAGCTATATATAAACCATATCATGAACCACTTTTCTACAAAAAGTATGATCAGGTTTCTAGTCAGACTTTTGAAAATTCAAAATCTAACTTCTGAAATTAGCACCATGAACCTGTCAATAATATAAAGTCCTAAATGCAAGAACGTGAATGGCAATATGCTAGAAAAAAATTGCAGTCATCCAAAGCATGATCCAGATGGCATAATAAGTAGTTTTGTAGTCATTATACTCTCAAAAGAACAGAGGCAAAAATCCTCCTCTAAAATTAAGAATGTTAGTTCCAAGCTATGAAGTCTAATTAAGGAATTTTTCTCTTTCTTTTTCTTTTACCCCCCCATTTTTTCCTTCTTAGATATAGGCGTGCTCTGTACAATTAAATTTTAATTAACAAAGGGGAAAGAAAAATAGTAATTCAAAATCATTTGAGAGGAATGTGACTATTTTCACACAGAAAGAATGCTCTTACCTCTTCTCTGCTTAGAAGAAGTACCTTAGTAATTTGGGACCAAAGAGCATTATTGTGGCACACATTGCAGAGGGAAATGTCATTTGCATGCTCTGTGACATGCACTGAAGAAAAAAATGCATAATTATTCTAGCTCACTGAGTAAATTGCAATCATTAGTTCACTAAATATAGAAACACTGCATCAGAGAATAGACAGAGTATCTGTGAATTTCAGGAGTCCTTTTTGTTTGAATGTAAGGGTCGAAGTGGGGATTTTTGTTGTTTCTTTTTTCAGCAAAGTAATTCTAATGATTCAGGAACCACAGCAAAGGACGATAAAACCAGATTTTTGAACTGTATCAAAGAGAAGGGCAAAACCATGATAAAAATAGTAAGTGCTTGATTTTTGTTAATCATCCCTTTGATTTCTAAGAATTCCCTTTCCAACAACAGAAAAAGGAGTAAACTCCCAGAAAGAATACTGTGTTATAACACTGACCAACACCACTTTGTCACATTAAGCCTGAAGTATTTGGATCAAAATGGCATTTAACAGAAACTAGAAAGACTTTTGTCTGGCTGGCTTTCATTTAAGGAGTTTTCAGATGTAAATCAAAAGAGTATTTTGAAATCCTCAATATTAGCATTTTATGTTACTATTTTACTATACCAACAACAATTTTGTTCTCAACAATGGCAATGTTAAGAGTATTTCTCTAAGAAGCTACAGCAAGAACGGGATAAAGCTCTATTATAGCTAAGAGAGAAGGGACTGTGGATGATATTTCAGGTTGCAGATCAGGGAAATAGAAAGAGAAAAATGAGACACTTCAGACTTTAGGCCTTACTTGATAAATTCATTCAAATAAGTGAGGATAACGTATTGTTGCTTGTGAAGTTTTTGATATGGATGTTATATCAAGTTCACGATTTGATCTGGAAAGGACTATTTTATCAGTAGATTTCTGCAAAATTGTCAAAGAGGGGTCAAATATTGTATGAGTAAATTCTTAATGAAAAGCTATGCAACATCTAAATAACTACCCCAGGATGTTAATTAGTACAAATATTGAACTTCTATGACACTTCTGTCAGCTTTCAACACTTTGATTTCAGATCAGCATATTTTTCCCCACTTTAGGCCAGTAACTTTCATGTTTATGTGGTAAAATGCTGAGAAGAGCAAAGGAAATTCAGTAATTTAATTAAATGGATTAACTGGTTTTGAGGTCACAGGTTAGAATTAATTTGGTCATTGCTACATTATTTCCTATTTTCACAAAAACTGCACTGTCAGAAATCTGTTCAAGGATGGACATAATTTGCTACTCAGGAAATACATAGAAATAGACTGTCAGAGACATAGTAAGTCATACTGTGAAGTCATTCTGGGAAGACACTCATAGTCTTTATGTCTGATCCTTTGCAAACCTTGTTGGCAAGCACTTTCAGAATCAGTTCGTTCAGTTATGAGAACATACACTGTTGTATATTCCTACAGAAAATTAGAGCTAAGTGAAGATAAAGAGATTTCAGTATTTCTATGTAATAGAATGTCATGCAGGATTTAAAAAGGAACCAAATTATTAAAAAAAAAACCAAAACAAAAACAAAGCTGAAAGTGACTGAAAAAAAAATCTCAAAAATACTTGTACAATCAGGTATCAAACAGCTCTTACAAAAAGGTAATTTCTCTCATTGATTCATTTGCAATATCAGATGTCGCTGTTGAGCCGCTAGCAGAGAGAGAAGACCTCTGACTCAGTGTGACATAAAAGATCTGTATTTTTTATTTTTCCAACTTACATAGACTTTTCAAAGGTCATTCAGATTGGTCAGTCCGAAACCTCCCCCTAAGCCTATTGGCCAGGCCCGAACTGCGCACATCTCGAGAAACTGTTTTAATAACATCCAAACTTTCTCTTTGTTTATAAAAACACAAGAAAAGAGAGAAAAATTCTCATGGGAAAGGTCTGTGCTAGCCACAATCATCCTCCTCTTATTCCATTGGTTTGGTTTGGGTTTTTTCAGTAGTTTAGTCATTAACCATGCTTCAGCACTTGGTTACCTACAAAGAGGATAATTTGCCTAATTTTCTGGGGTTTGTGATTTTTCTTCAGGCTTGAAACTCTTCAGCAGACTTCCTAATGTATAGAAACCTTGCAAGAAACAAAATGGGTCTATTATGGAATTGTATCAAATAGCTGCTTGCAGTTTCACTTGGTGTGGACATGAAAGCCTAAGAAACACCTCTGGATTGATTGAATCTTGCTTTGAAGAAGTTCATTTGAACCTGAAGCTCAAAGAGAATGTCACGGAGGACACCACCAGGATAAATGAAAACTAGTGAGTAGGAATTATATAAAAATTCTTCATATCAAACTGTAATTTACATGTCTCTGTTTATAACTTATTTTCAATCATCTCAGTGAATTATTAGTTATTTTCGATTATTGTAAAGCTCAACACACAGATAAACAGTCAGACCCTCAGAGCACTCACATGACCCCCTCTGTGGTTCATTATTCCCAACAGGCAAACCCCACTGTGCTCTCACCCTTAGGGGCACATGGAGTAGTCTGACACACAGAGGGCTCTGCCTGGGACTCCCACGGGGATGGAGATGAGAGTACTCTGGAAGAATATTATTTGGTTTCCCCCTCCTGGCATTGTCTCTCTGAACTTCTCTGTGGGTGTCTATATGTACCATATAACCTACACGTTGATTTAAAGGTGACTCAATTAATGTTCTTTGAAGCATAATGAGTGTCTCAAAAATCAATGTGAACGGTCAAAGTTAGGAGTGTGTATTAGGACTCAGTGTTAAATTTTCTTTGGATAAATGCACAATTATTTTAAAGAGAGTCTTCAGTCTAAGAGTTTCCTCTAATGCCATGGAAAATTACTCATATGATGACATAAAATTCTTCAGGTCAATTCTGTGTTAAGTATCACTAGAAGAGAACATAATTAAAAAAAAAAAAAGATTGAATTTAGCTATAATATTAGCTTGCAACATTTTTTCTGCTTTTTCATGAAGCTTTATTCTGACTAAATACTGCTCATTTTTCTATACATATGTGCTTATATATTTATACTCAGTTGTTTTTTGATGAAATAAATTTTAACACTGAAAAAATCCTTCATTGACATACAATGTCAATTTTTTTCACTAAACAGTTATGAGATTATCTTATTGATGATATTGAAATAAGAGATTTCATATACTTCATTAAAGGAATTCTTCCTAAAATTAGTTACAGCAGGGTTTCTGTTTTTACAGCTCATTAAAATTTGGTAAAGTCACTTCCTGGAGTTTTGCCTAAAGAGTTTCTTAGCAATTATACACCTAGAAATTTCTTTTTTCTTATAATATGTACAAACCAATGATAAACCATTAACACTGAAAGTTGTTATTATAATTTGCAATCTACTGCGTGTCACCTGCAGTTAAATAGATGTCTATCACTCATTTTTTATATTTGAAATATATTTGCACCTGTTTACATTCTCCACGAGTATTTCACATTCTTTATGTCTTTCTGTGAATGCGTGAGATATTAGAGCAATAGTTTATGCATTTAAAATTCATGGAGTTTGAGGCTTTCCCGTATTTTACCTGAAACATTTTCCTTGCAGAATGTACAAACTCAGAAATAAACTATTTTATTCAGAGTTTGTAAGAGTCTCTAAAGTTTAAGATTATTCATCTCACTTCATTTGCACATTTACACAGCAAACATTTTAATCTATAGAAACAATAGCATCTATCAGATGAGGTATTTGCATAATGGTTATGTCAAAAATTTGCTTATTATTGATAAATTATTTTCATTCTCTTTTTTCAATGAAACACTGTTTGGGTTTTACTTCCAGGACATGCATCCAAGTTTATTTCTATATGTCTGATTTATCTTTATAATGTCTAACACCTTCTCTGTTCCATATCTGTTTTTATCATCTATGCTTTCTGTCCTGGTTTTGGCTGGGACAGAGGTAGTTTTGTTCTTGGTAGCTGGAACAGTCCTGTCTTTTGGATTTAGTCTAAGAATATTAGACTAAATTTTTGTTCTGACAGCACAAAAATGTTTGAGCTGTTGCTAAATAGTGCCCACTAAGTAAGTGAAGGACTTTTCAGGTTCCCATGCCCTGCCAGGGAGCAGGGGCACAAGAAGCCAGGACAGCTGTCTCAAACTGACCAAAAGGATATTGTATCCTATAGGACGTCATGTCCAGTCTCTAAACTGAATGGAGTTGCCTGGGAGCCACCAATTGCTGCTCAGGGACTGGCTGAGCATTGGTCAGTGTTTGGTGAGTGGTTAGTGCACAATTTTATTGTGCTTAACTTAACACTCCTGGGTTTTATTCCTCTCTCTCTCTTTCATGATTATGATTATTAATATTGATGAATTTTTGATTATTAAATTTTACTTTTTTTCAATTATTAAGCTGTTCTTATCTCAAACCACAAGTTTTAACCTTTTTTTTTGGTTTTTCCCATTCCACAGGAGGAGGGGGGGAGTGACTGAGCATCGGTGTGGTACTTAGTTGCTGGGCGGGCTTAAAACCACAACACTTGAAAGTGAAATAACCAAGCTAAACTATTACTGGCAGCAGATATATTCAGTTTTGAAAGCAGTTTTTTCTGTTTCATGTATAGAAAAAAGTTTTATCTGCTGGAAAACTCAAATCTGTTAAATCAAATTGGTCTAATAAACTTATTGACTCTCTGTGAGAACTTAATCTGGTTTATGTCTTTAAGATCAAACCAACAGCAATGCTATTATATCAAGAAAAGCAACTTATAGTCTTTCAGTACAAAAGCCAAACATGTATAAACTATAGATGTCATATGTAAGAAGCCTAAAAATTCATAGACAAGATGATTTAGCTACATCTATGTATCACCAATTTTTGAAGATTTGCAAGTAAATACTTTACATCACCTACCCGTCTGTTGTAAACCCCTGACATTATATCAATTTCTCCAACTTGAAGAAAATTCCTCTTGGTACAGTTTTCACTTTTGGGGATTTTTAGACCCTGAAACATGCTGTAAACTTGATTGGTATAGACTATTGCACAGAGAAGGCAGTTGATCAATTTGTGTTTGTGTTGACTGGTCTAATAATAATGAAACTAAAAAAAACCAATTCAACATTGTTACAAAATTTTGTGTCATAAGAGATCTTTTCAGAATACTCAGTCTGCATTTCCTACAGCAGTACTTTAACAAGTTCATCTTCAAAACCAGTCAAAATATTACCCATTTTGCAAAAATAAGAAACATTTGGGGAACCAGGTGCTCAATTAAAAGACTCTCTCTTCATTAAAATAACATTACAGCATAGTTGGCTAAGGTTGGCAGAAGTCACGTGGGAGAACACAGATTTCCATGTGGAAGAAACTCTGAAAGAACTCTGAAATTAGCATGTTCTGACAATCCAATTTAAAAACTTGTAGGTTGTAATCATGACATTAGACATAAGGAATCTTAAGATAAAAAAGAACAGATTTGAAAAGTCAGACCTGAAGTATTAAAGAATTTAATTATGCTAAGTATTCAAAACCTAAAAAGAGAGAAAGAAAAAGATTATTTTTTTTAAATCAATAGTGTGACAAAATTCAAAGCCTGTCTGCTAAAAGAGATGTTGAACTAGAAATACTGCATAGGACCACAGAAAAGAGAGCAGGACTAGGGAAGATACTGTCTCTTTGTTCTTTGCCCAGTTGAGTTTGCATCTTGAATACTGTATTTGGTCTTGGGCGCCTTGCTAATGAGAAAGGATAGCAAGGTGCCCAAAGGACTGGAGAAAGTGCAGAGGACAAAGGAGCTGATGCAGGGTTTGGAGCGCAAGTCTGATGAGGAGCAGCTGAGGGAGCTGGGGGTTTTTAGCCTGGAGAAAAGGAGACTCAGTGGGATCTTATTTGTCTCTACAACTCTGTGAAAGGAAGTTTTAGCAAGGTGGGTGTTGGTTTCCTCTCCAAGGTAGCAACTGACAGAAGAGGAAATGTCCTCAAGTTGAACTAGAGGAGGTTTAGATTGGACATTAGGAAAAAAATTATTCACTAAAAAAGTAGTCAAACATTGACCAGGCTGCCCATGGAAGTGGTAGACTCAGTATCTCTGGAGTTGTTTAAAAAATGTGTAGCTGCCATGCTTGGGGACATGGTTTATTGGTGGACTTGGCAGTGCTGGGTTAGCAGTTAAACTTGATGATCTCATAGGTCTTTTCCAAAGTAAATGATTCTATGAAGAGAAAATTATGCTCAGTGTATATTGATAAACATGAAAATAAATCAAGACCTGCAAGAAGTATTTTTTTAATAAGAGTTTGATATAATGCAGGCATGTTATTTTCTTTCAATGTTACAAGCAAGCAGTGCATTCTTAGATGAAGTTGAGCATTTTCTTTCTTAACTGTAGTAGTGTTAAATTTCTTCTGAATGATACATGGGTTTATAGTGTCTAGACATAAAGCTAAAAATTAATCTGTGATTGTGGTTTAATCCAGCAGGCACATGAACACTACACAGATCCCTTTTGGGATGGAAGAGAGAACTGGATAAAAAATAAAATTCACAAGTTGAAATAAAGGCACTTTAATGGGATTGAAAAGGATAAATCATAGTAGTAATAATAATAGAATTAGAATATAAAAAGCTACTGAAAGTTGAGGAATACAGTCAGTGCCTGTAGCTCAGGGTGCAGAAGGTGTGCAAGCTGCAGGGTGAGCTCTGGGTGCCTGGAGCCTGAGATGAGGCCTTGAGCTGGTGACAAGATGAGGCCTTGAGCTGGTGACACTTTTTACCACAAAGGGCACAAGGACGTGTGGACATGAAAATTCAGAGGCAGACGCAGCAGGAGCTGAGGACTCAGCTGGAAGACCCCAGACTTTACCACGGACAGACTGTGAGGGTATAAAAGTTCAGGGAGTTCTTTTTTTATGGTCCCTCCTCAAAGGCACCTGCTTGAGCTGTTACTATCTTGTTGAATGACGGTTAAATTGTCTTAAAGTTCCAGATGTCTGAGATTATGCTCTGTAAAAGCTGGAGTCAAGCTGGTGAGAAGGCAGCATGCATGTGGTGTGTGTAGGGAGCTAAGCAGGGCACCTCTCAGCTCAGATGCTGCCAATGTGATTGCCAGAATGGCTCCTAGGTGGTCAGACAGGAAAGTTTCCCTCACAGTGATATACAATGCAATTGCTCACCACCAGCTGGCTGACACCCAGCCAGCTCCTGAGCAACATCCCCTGGCCAGCCTTACCCCCAGTTTATATTCTGAGCATGATGCCAATATGGCATGGAATATCCCTTTGGCCTGTTCAGGCCTTCTGTCTGTGTCCCCTCCCAGCTCCTTGCACATCTCTTCTCCCTCCAGTATCGTCACTGACCAGGACACTATATGAGGCTGAAGAGACATTGATTTAGTAGAAGCATTGCTCAGCAACAACTAAACATCAGTGTATTTTCAACATTATTCTCATCGTCAAAAAAAAACTGTTCCAGCTACTTGGAAGAAAATTGACTCTATCCCAGTTGAAACCAGGACAACAGTATATTTAATCTCTGTCAAACTGTCTAGGATCACAACCCATGAAATTTCTCACTTTTACCCTTACAATTCTCTCCCCCATCCCAGTCTGGGACAGTGGACAGTGTGGGGCTGAACTGACTACCAGGGTTAAACCACAGCAACTGTGTTCCTCACTCTGGTTCATAGTACTCCATGAGACATCCTGAAAACTTACAGGCTCCATGCTCTCAGGTACTCACACCCCTCTGCGCTGATTAGTGAAGGGTTTTTGAAAAGACAGCACGGCTACTACCAGCCAGGTACCAAACTTCTTGATGATATCTGCTTTCCTCCTGTGCTGAATGAAGGGGAAGCAGCACCTTTCAAAAATTATGAGAGGTTTCAGACTTTCACATCAGAAGATATTGTCCATATTAGCAAACTGTGAAGGATGTGACTACATCTCCAAAAGTGGAAGAAAGCTGTGTTCAAGGGCTGGTGGCAAATTACAATTAATGGTGGTGATTTGAATAGATCTATTTATTATTTTTGTCACCTACAAAATTAATTTTAGTATCAGACTCTGTCACCTTGACCCACAGATGACTTCAGTGGAAGTGAAATAATCAGGTTAATTTATTTTTGTCTTAGTTCATGTCCTATGTACATATTTTAAATTGCAATCTGCTAGATTAGTCAGTTATAGAAAAGTTAATTAATTTCTTACAATATTTAATCAAAATCCCCCTAGAGCAAAAATGCAAACTAACACCTAAGATCATTCCTCAAATTACAGCAAATCCAGTATGTATCAGATCAGCATGTAAAATTCCCTAGAAACCTTCTGCTTCTAATCTGCACATCTTACTCTTAGTTTTCCTTTTTTTCTTTCAAAATGAGCATGAATTATATTAACAGGAATTGCTGTGGAAAAAACATGTAATGCAATATACTTGAAAGTTTTCTAGACCTGTCAGTATAATTGCTACTATTGCAAATTTATTTCCCTTTTGTTTTTCAGGTCTTAAAGTGAGTTGTTACCTGAGGATGTCTATGCAGGAAAACCTGTACATTCTTTCATTTCCCAAATGTCTGGGGAAACAAAAATAATACGAAAAGACATCTGCTGAAAGAAATACAGTCACATGTTTGATACTGGCATCCTTTGAGGGAACTTGTACAAAAAGATTTTCAGAAACTGATGTATTCATAGTTATTGGCTACATTATTCTGTTGATTAGGAGATCTGTAGACGTTTTCCTCCAAAGGCAATTCTCATTGTTAAAATCTGTTAGAATGCAATATTTCTTAAAATACTTCAAGATCATTAATAAAAACAAAAATACATGTACAAAATGCTGTCTTTGTAGTAAGAAAATCAGGAGTTCTTGTAGCAATGTGGTTCTTTAGGATTCCATGTGGCTTCCTTTGTTCCCCTGCCATGTATGCTATTGGTTCATTTTGAAATATGCATCCTGCTGTACCTGAAACCTATTGGTGTGTTCCCCCTGCCAATTTTCCCTTTCTCCTCCTCAGACTGGCTCTGACAGAATCAGCCCCGCCCCCTTCTTTTCCTTTATAAGCCAGCATCTGCATCAGCTCAAGGTCTCATCTCTGAGCTGGCAGCCCCTATTCCGTCCTTGCTTTTCTTCCCCCCTCATTTCCCCGCAACCCTCTCCCCTTACCCCAAATAAACCTCCCTGGCAGAAAAGAGATGGGTGCAGCTCATTCTTATGTCTTACTTTGTTTCCTGCTGAATTTCTGTGGCTATGAGACCCACGCCACGCCGAGCGGACCCTGGGGGCCACCTGCCCTGAACCCAGTAGAGATATGCAGTCCAGGGACCTCGTTCCAGGGGGAAGCCGGCTCCTGAAGCCCCTCCCCCGACCCTGCAACAACAAGTTCCTGGCTATTTCCTCTGAGGCTGGGTAATTCTTTTTGACCCTAATGCCATCATTTTCATGCTCTGAATCCTGTTACAGCTTTTATGACTAACATATTGGAAAATGAGATCAAATCCTGAAACTGAAAAGCTGGTGCAGAACTACTGAAAAGTGCTTGAAGTTTGAGACTGTATGTAAATAAACCTAACTATAGTACAGACCCGGACCCCACTAGAATTACCTTTGACATACACATATATGAGTCGTTGTCCTGAAAAATCTTTATTTAAACATCATTACAAAACCTGGAGTTGGCTAAAGAATCACAGTGATCACTATTAAGGCATACAGTCTATATCCCAAAAGAATTATCGTGTCTTGTATTTTTTTTATCAGCACACAACCAAATACTGGCATAAGAATAAAAAGCAGAAGAACAGAGTAGCTTTTTTCCTCCATTCTTCATCACATTTCTGCAATACCCTGACACTTCAGAACTGGTATGTTCAAAAGTATTTTGCCGACAAAGGAAAATAAACTGTGAGATTTCTGAAAAGCTCTCAGTGGGGGGCATTTCAAACTTCTTTTGCTTCTCATTTGGAAAAAAATAAGTTTGTCAATCACAAGATTTCTTAAGAAATTGACTTTATCACAAATATTTTTGATTTAGGGCGGGGGAAAATAAGAACATTAGTGGTAGAAACAAATATTGTAAAATGAGAAAGGAAACTTAGTTCCCAATGTAATGCATGCTAAAATTTGGCCTGCTACAGAGAGGATATAATAAAAGAACACATTATTTCTTTCATGTCTGTTTGGGCTTTTTCACTCACTGAATATACCAGTCAATTTTCCTTCATGCCCCCATGATATTACACAAAAATAATTTTCTCTCTTTTTTCTTTTGGCTGCTCCACCAATTTCTTTTTTCTTTTCAATTCTCAAACTTCTTATCCACAACAAGAACTGATAAGAGCAGAGATATATTATTAGGTGTATACATGTAAATGTATATATATATATATATTTGTATGTATGTATATATTCACATACAATTGCAGAATTTTAAAAACCTTTTTTAGTCTGGCAGATTTACAGCCTTATCAGTAAGCTAAAAATCCCTAAAATAGTTTTATAGAATCATTATCATGTATTTGTATTTTACTTACCTAAAATTTATTTTACAGTCTTTGCTGGAGAAGCAGAATCATAAACCATAATAATAATATTCTTCCTAATTTCAGTCTGTACCTAAAACAGTCTTATTCCCAATTTTAAGATTTCAAGTGCTTTCAAGATCACAATGTAATTATTCATCTGGATGAGTGAGAAGCACCTGGAGCCCATTCCTGGTGCTTAACATTTCACACCAGATGAAACAGATGAAGTACTAACTGAAAAAACACAATCAAATTTGACATGTTTATATTGATTCATATGACAGAACAATCACGATATTTATAAATCAGAGTCCATCATCAGAATTTATAATTTTTATTATAATAATACATTTATTACATTTTTAATGTATAGAAGTGAAGAAATATTTATAGCATATGTAACATAGTGGTGTAACTACCTGAGGTAGTTCACTGATATTGGAAAGGTAAGAAAGTGGAGTAAGATTTTATGTTGCATTTTACTGGACTTGATGTCTAATTACAAATGGGACAAAACAAAAAAAGATTGCCTACAATCAAGAAAATTGTGGTTTTAATTCTGGGCATAGGAAGATTAGTGTGTATTTTTGATATCCTTGAGGGATTTTGCTAAGCCATGTCTAGACTGGAATACTGATCTGGGTGTTTGGTCTGGAAACCCATGGTCAAATTTTAATGTGTCTTGAAAGAAAACCCAAGCAACACATCCCATCAAATACAGCATGTGGTGTAAACCATAATCATGTAAAACCTTGTAATTAGCCCACCTATGCCACTTGAGCATTTTTTATATTTTTGATGTACCTGACTTGCTTGATTAGCATAGAATTTTTGACCCAGCTGGTAATAAATTGTCAAAGGTCCTGCAGCATCAATACCAACACCGACCAGAAGACTTACATGTGGATTTCCCAAAGGACATTAGTTGGGAATAGAAATGATGTGTAACCATTGTGAAGGAAGCAGGACAAAATAGGGCAAGAAGCAACACCACTGCCGAATTTGTATGAAACAAAAAATAAAAGCACTGTTGCATTTCAAAAGGCTGAATTTTTTGTTCAGTATAACTTAAACCTAAACACTACAAAGCATATCACATAAATTAGACTATCACCTTGGATATGCATCACTGTATATCTGGTACGTTTATTTACAAGATAGTTCAAATGTTTTACGTTTTATGTTTATTAGCAGCTATCAAGCCAGATCAGTTTCCCACATTAAAAGCCCTGTCTTCTCTCAGGGATGTCTACTGGTCATGCAGAGAAATTTAATGCTAGACTTCTCTTTCTGGAGACAATTAAAAATACTCTGAAACCTCAGAAAGCATTTCTGTTCAGACAATACCAATGTGAAACTAACACAGCATGATCAAGGGAAAATTCAGTTAAGAAGCAAACATCTGTCTCTGCTTTTGTCCTGAAAGGTGCAAAGATGGAAAAAAGAACAGAGGCCTACATAACTCTGTGCCCACAAGATGGAGAGCTTCATTACCAAGCAGCTTTTAAAATTACGTTTAAATAATAGTAAGAAAGAACAATAAAACCTCACATACAGGAAGTTACAGTTCTAAATTGCTAATATAAAAGAAATAGTGAAATAGATATTATGTTTTAGGAGTTTGATCTGGCCTTTTCTGCCTATTGATACTCTTAGCAGGTGCTTCTTTTTCTACATAGCTACCCAGGAGCTACGTATTTAGCGGGCCTGCTGCTGTGGATGCCATTCAATGCCTGCCTACTGCAGGAATGCAGTGTCACACATTAGCTCTTTTCCTGGTGCCAGTGATAACAATGTTAGCCAGTGAAACAGACTGTGGGATAATTTTCCTGATGTTCAGAGAGGCAGGCTTATGAAAATTTCCTGAATATATGCCATATCTCTTTTTTCTATTGAGACAGTAACTGTTTTACAAAATTCCTGGTATTAAGATTTTTCTTCATTAGCTTAGTTGACTGTGAGGAAAACAACCACCCATTCAAGTCCACTGTCATATGATTCACGCCCTAGAGAGTTCATGAGTAGTGACTCTTGGTAAGCTAGATCCAGTTGCATTCCAGATATTCTTTGTAACCATCATTTCTTCTTTTTTAGCATTTTTGGTATGCTGCAAGGTACTGAAGATACTGTACCCCAGTTAGTGCATGTAAAATTTCTTAGGAGAATGGAGGGGGAGAGACAGAGGTAATAGGGCAATGGACAAAGAGACAAATCAGAATTGGTCACTCTCATTTGGAGGAAAGTCTGTAACCACCTTACTCTTCTTTCTTTTTTGTGTATGTTTTTGAAGAGAAGCCAAATTGCAGTTTATTGAGGTCAAAGTCACTTGCTGTCTCAATTTCTTCTCAAGGAAAACAAAAGAGGACACCCAGCTATGCTTGCAATGACTGAGTTTTTCTAGAGAAATTACTGTGAACCAGCAGCTACTTAGAAATTTGTATTCTCATAGGCTGGAGGTATGTGAAACTCAAAAATCTTATTTGTTAGTCTTGAAGAGACTGCAGACTCCTCATTCATTCCAACTATATTAGCTCAAATTTTGTGCCATGAGAGTTGCTGCCTCAGTAGAGAAAGAAGAGTTGAAGTTCTAACATCAGGCTATCTTCTCCTTTCATAAGAAGTATCCTAGAGATATTCCATTTGCCATTCAAGAATTCCACAGCCTGCCCTCTCTGCCAAGTTAGTCACTCTTTCCCCCCTATAATAAAACTGCACTAACACATATTTCACATCAGTGTTGTGATACTGCTTCATTTTAGAAAGATGCAAATTATGCAAACACTCTTTTTACCATATATTATGTCATGTCTGTTGTCTTCTAAATACTCAATGCATCAACATCTGTTCTATTGTCACACATTTCATTTGCAGTAGTGTCCTGTGTATTCCTTCCTCCTTTAGTGACTAGGTCTATTTACTTGCATTTTATATGCTTTCATTTGAGAGCTGTAGGTTGTTCTTTTCCTTTTCACAGGAACAAAAGCTGTAGCATACCCCATGAGTCAGCACAAAAGAGGCTTAACTAGGCTACTGTTCTGTGAATTTTGTCATGGTATTCCACAGTGAATCATCCATATATTCATTAAAATACTTTTCTTCTGTTTTACAGAGAAATTCATTTCAAAGAACAGTATTTTTTTCAGCTTTCCAGCATGTAGAGGCTTCTTATGCATCATCTTTCTTTTGATGGTCTTGTCTAGACAATATGGTCTAATTAAGAGTGCAAAATAAACCAAGCTTTCCTAATACAATTTTTGCAAGGACTGATGTCTGATAACTTATCCCAATTCGAAGTAATTTTTTTAACTTCATTATTAACCTGTAATTCCCTAAAAGTCATATTAAGTTTTTTGTAATAATTGCACATACAGCAATTCTCCGTTTTAATATTGCATAAATTAATGTTCTCTTTAATTTGAAATATAGCATGACATTATTTATTTAAGTATCAGTAAAGTTCAAACTAATCCAATAAGATAGACTTTTTATCCTAGCAGAAATTATTGGCTGCTATTTTAACTGCATCAAAACATTGATGTGTCATTTATAATATTGTTAATGTAAAAGATGAAAAAGAGTAAGATTTGTGGCTAAAAAAGCGATTCAAGAAAAATGCTTGCTTATGCAATAAAAAGATCACCTCCCTAAACACAGGGAGTGTAGTGGTACAGGGCAGGCAAGGGAAGCCAAATAACTTGGAGAAACAAACACTGCCCTGGACCAGAGGTCAACTAAGATGAACTTGTGTGTCTGTGTGTCTGTCCATCTTTGCCTGAGGCAACTGAGGAAGAGCAAAGATCCAGAACCAGTGCCTGGATGGACTGTGTGTGAGATCCCAGCTCTGGAGAGATCCAAAGTGTGTGTTTGTGTCTGATTGTGTGTTAGTGCATGTGTACAAGGGGCAGAAATTGGAGAGGGGTTGCAGCACAGGGACACAGTGCACACTCCAGCAGCTGGAGAGACTGGGATGCAGGAGCAACTGCTGGGCAGACTAAGTGTCTGAGATAGGGGGATCCACGTTGCACAACCCATAAATACACATGCACATTTTCCAGTAACTGGCCTTTATCCTGAGCCATACAGGGGCTGTTTGTGCTGTGCCCATATGAACTGTGTTCTATCTGAGATTGGTGTGACTAGATGTGTATTTTTGTAGGTCTATGCTTTATATGCCTATTTCTTCATAAGCCTGTTGGGAATTCATGCTCAGCCTTCTTCCCTGTTTGATATAGGCATGTGGAGTTGAAGCAGTCTTTTCTTCACTGGGTTTCTCATTCAAGAGATACTTAATAAAATAATGTAGAAATTAAAATCTCAAATAATATTTCACTACAGGCAAAGTCTAAATGTTTTATTAGTATATCTGCTTTACTTTTGGTGCTCTCCAAATGTTTCTAATTCTAATTTTTTTTTCTTCTATTGAAGTTTGAAATTGAATGTAATATAATTATTTTATTCGTTTGTTTTATCAATTCAGAGATGTTTATTTTGAAGAAATCAAAACAGAGTTGCCAGAACAGTGTATGCAGAATACATAGCAGAAAACTATTCCAGGATAAGATATACGACCTTCTGTGCTGTAATACTTCACCAACTGCAGAAAGAAGTGAGTCAGTGGCTCCCAAAAAAAAAAATGCTCTTAAATTTTAATTTCTCCATTGGATGACTTTTTGTTTTGTTTTCTACAAAAATGAGAAAAATATCAGAGTTTAAGGATATCCTATGCAATGTTTTTTGAACACTTTTATGCACAAGAGTTTTAAAAATGTAGAGGAAACTTGTTTACTCTGTTAAATAAAAAAATTCTGGAGAAGCATGTTTGAGTGATGAACTCCTTCCTTATGATTTGCTTCCTTCTCACTCCCTGCCTCTGCCTTGGGCTGTTCCAAAAATCATCTGTCCAATATAATGGCCAAATGTGCTTCGGGGTCTGTTTCACTGTAGGGATCACTTCTGAGAGGTGTTATAAATGAGGCTTTACCAAATGTGATTCTTTGCCAGTCCCAGGCACCTTAGCATTTTTAAAAAATATTATATATACTCAAGCCACACTCCAGTCTTGCAGGAGGTAACCTCAGTTTTGTAGTATGAAAATTACCACTCTCATATTCTGTAAAACAGTCCCTCACTCTCCTAGATACTTTGAAATGAGAGGATAAACTTCCTGCTCCACAAACATTATTTATGTCTTATGGTTAGAGGCATTATATTGTTGACAGCCAGGATTAAAGGCCAAGTGTTGGCATAGCAAGTCTGCTGTCCTATGGTTTAAGGTGATTTCAGCATAAATGAGCTCCTCTGCTTTTTTTTTTTTTTTGGGGGGGACTCATGGATGATTTCCTGGAACAAATACATTTAACAATACCAATGTAACTGTCCATACTTACAAGGCTTCCACAAGATTTATCTTCCATGATGTCATGATGCTACAGAGAGAAAACATGACACATTTTGCATGGGAAGTTTTGCTCTACAGCAAGTAGTTCACTATGCAAGATTAACCTTTCTGAGCTGGCAAAAATAATGAATCAGTGGCTCTCATTATTGAACTGAATAAAAACCCCCAAGAAACAAAAAAAGAATGCTAGAGGTACAGCTTCAGCATTTATTTATAAAAAACTTTGTCCAAATCTTGTTAAATAAGGTGTTAAATGCATGACTTTCCTGTCGCTGTTGAACCGTTAGCAGAGAGAGAGTCCAGCTCTTCAGTGTGGCCAGAAAGATGTATTTTATTAATTAATCCCAACTTATATAGACTTTCAAAGGTCACCCAGATTGGTCAGTTCAAAAAACCTCCCCCCAGGCTGATTGGTCAGGCTTGAACGTCCATATCTTGAGAGACCTTTTCAAACAACATCCAAACTTTATCTTTGTTTATAAAACACAGGAAGAAGAAGAGAGAAAGAATTTTCACGGGAAAGGTCTGTGCTCGCCACACTTTCCCCATAAAGGTAATGAATACACCTTACATATTTAGGTGTGCAGCCAAATATATTTTCCATGTCAGTTAGATACTGTGGCATTCACTGAAGCTGTATGAATTACCTCGCATTATCTCATACTCCTTTAACACTAATGAACCTTACATAGCTGTTCCCAGACTGATTTTGCTTATGAATATTTTTTCTTAATGAACTTTCACATTTGAATCCAACAAAAAACCTACTGAGTAGAATAATTTGTTTTTTGCTGATTTAAGAGGAATATTAAAGTCCAGACAGGTATGCAATCAGCACTTGATGAAGTCATCTTTACTTAGGATGCTGCCCTCAGTCAGAAGCCTTTCTTCATCTTCTACGCCCCTGTCTGCACCAAAATTTTTGATTGTACTCTTAAGAAAGGTGCTCTTTGCTAAGATTTAGGTATTTTCCACTATGTTTGATTTTTTTTTCTTTTTAATTTATGCTTATCATTTGGAAAATAGCCAAAAAATTATAGTCAGAGTAGGCTGATTAGAAATGGGTTTTTGCATTCATTATCCCAGATGGAGTCAAGCCTAAAATAGATTATATTTTATGGTATTACCCCATATCTCGCTATTGTTTACAACCAAATAACACAATTTAAAAGGAGTACACAGAAATTTAAGAAGGCATGTTTTATCCCAAACAATCTAGGTTTCACTGGAAATGAAAAGGCATTACTCTTAATTTCCTTTTTATTTTTTTTTCTGGGTGTTGCTATTATAGAAGATATTTAGAAGTTGTGGATGTCAAATACACCTTACATGTATTTTAACACTTTAAATTCTGTCATCTGTCTCCCTACCATAATGCAATATGGGATTTAGGAATCAGCCCATGCCAAGGTCAACCCAGAACACAGATACCGCGAAGAAAATTCCCTTACTCAGAGCCAATAGAAGTAGATTTTGATTAATGAGGACTTTTATGGTGGGAGGCTTAAATAATTGAGGGATATGAGATTTAAGGCAGTTTTGCCTCCTTGGTATTTCCCTACAGGCCAGAGCTGATACTCTTAGTTTCAATTCCTGATTCTACTTTCTGAAGCATGTAGCTGTTACCATGTTTGGTTTCGGGAATTTAGGCACAAATACCTGTCATGGATTGTCCTTCTGAGCTTATATTGATAGCTGTTGTTATGGTTTGATATGATGTATATCTACCTACCTAACAACCAAATAATATTTCATTAAAATTGTGTAGAATATGTATTTCCTTTATTTTATGGTTGAAGATAAAGTCATTAGTAAAAGTTTTGGAACATTCTAAAATATATTTTCCTGATACTATGAAAATTATCTGAGAATATTTTGGGTTCTATGAAGTATTTCACTCAATCTGAAATGTAACAATTAATTTATTTACAGATAAAAAGCATTTTTTTTCCAAAATTCTTAGAAACAGGGAAGCTCAGGATGCAAAGCTTTTAATGATTCATTTGATCAGAGCATTTCAGTATTTCCTCTTTAGATTTTTGTCCATTTTCAGTACTGAATTTGATTCAAGTATGTGTAGTTTCAGTTACCCTAACCTGCATTTAGAGGAAAATATGCTGTTAATATTTTTGTAATCTCTATCAATATAGACTATCCCATCAATAGAGATCAAATCAGGATAAGATCAAGAACCAGTTATCTTTATATAATCCTCAAAAAAAAAGGAGCATTAAGGTTATTTATACCAAGGACTGAGATAACTTTAAAAAATATTGAAAAAAAATATTTAAGCCAGAATTATTTCTATTTAACTTTCAGAGATCAATGGACAAGCTACGTAATATTTTCTCAATCTCTCAAATGTTGCTTTTTTCATCTCATTCCATGAACACGTCAAAATGCAAGTGAGCTATTTTAGACTGCACTTATACAAATGCAATTGTGATTGACTCATTAAACATAAAACTATAATTAGTCTCATCTTAACATCTAATTGCATTTTAATATGGAATGTGGGTACATTGATCAACAGATCTGATTATTAAGAAGAAGTGTAGAATAACTGGAGAGATCTTGATGTGTAAACACATGAAGAGTTTTTAGAAGGTTGTGAAGACTTTCATACGCCTAAGCTGTCCATTTTTGGTGAAAAACTTTTGTGGAATAAAGCTGACTACTGATTTTGTTTGTAAGGTCTTTTCAGTATGAATCACATATAAAGCAATATATATAAACTCTGGTGTGTCCTTTCAAAAAGACACAAAGTAATTAGAATATTGGATTATATCTTCTAGGCCTTGGCTAGTTCAGATTTTTTCTGTATGGCTTTTTTTTAATGCTGTTTGTGTGACATCCATTACTTTCCTTCTGAAGAACTGGAAGTAATTTAATCAGTGCAAGATGCAATTGTGAACACTTTTGGCTGGTGACATATGGTGATATAGAATGTTTTTAGATGAAACAAGACAGTCAGAAATCTGATGTTCATAAATAAAAAGTATTACATACAAAACGTAAATCCATAGAGTAGATATTGATGAAAAATTATGGAGCAGAATACATGTGGAAGTATAATTTGAGGGCAAAAAAAGAGACTCCACTCAAAATAGTGGAACAATAATAGAGAGAAAATGACCAATGCAATTTTCTGAGTTGACAAACTGGAGAAAAACTTCGGGGAAATAATAGAGAAAATAAGATGAAAAAGAGACACTAGAAGAAAAACAAAATTAGATCAATTTACAAAGAGCCTAATCACTTGTAAGATTATCTATCTCTGGTGCTCTTTTCCTACTCACTCTTATTTTCAGCTCTCATCAGCCAGCTTGATGCACCCTACTGTTTTTCTACTCTTATATTAGAAACACTGCCCAATAATTCAATAACATAAAATTACCTGCTGTATCTTTTTCATACTGTGATAAGGGTGGACAAAATACTTTCTTGCTTGAGTAGTTCTGAACGTTTTTCAATCATAAAAAACCTAAAACTTCCTCAGATTAACTGCATGATCAATGTTAATGAAAAGTTAATTACAAGTCAGAAATCACGACCAATTTTTATGCAGTGGAAACTGCTGAAAAAAAAAACAGGCAAAAAATATTTATTTAAATGTTAATGGTGTGTTTTGTTAACTAAAGTAAGAAGATAACTTTAATAAAATAAAAAATCTGGAAATGTCCAAGAAGGGGTGTGCTGATGTTGGCTAGGGGAGAGTTAACTTTCTTCATGGTAGATGGTGCAGGGCTGTGTTTTTTATTAGTGCTGAAAACAGCATCAACAATATGGAGATATTTTTATTATGGTTGAGCAGTGCTTAGAGAGTCCAGTGCTTTCCTGTTTCTTGTACCACCCTGCTGCTGAGTAGGCTTGAGGTGCACCCAGGCTGACCCAAGAGATGTTCCATACCAGATGACATCATGCTAAACATAGGAAACTGAGGGGAGAAGGAGGAAGGTGGGATCAGGGGGGATTTTTGGAGTGATGATGCTTTTTCTTCCCATATCACAGTCATACATAGTGGAGCCCTGCTTTCCTGGAGATGGCTGAATACCTACCTGCTAATAGGAAGTGACGGATTAATACTTTGTTTTGCTCTGCTAGTGCACAGAGCTTTTGCTTTATGTGTTAAACTGTCTTTATCTGTACCCATGGGGTTTTTTTTCACTTTTACCCTTTCAATTCTCTCCCCCATTCCACATGGGAGAATGATCTGTCTGGGGCTTTGTTTTGTTTCTTTTCCAGCTGATGTTAAACCATGGCAAGGGGGTATGGACATTGAAATGAGAATGGGTATTTTGTAACAATAACAATTATTTCTGCAAATTTTTTCGATAACCACTGTCCCATATCAAAAGTACTGGTTAGCTCTTCAGGGGTGTCAATAAACAAATAAAAAAACCTTCTATATTAAATTATTGTAGATGGTGATCTAGGACCTGTGAACAGGTGAACCGCATCCGGTTACTGCCATGCAATGGCCAGACAGTCCCAAAACCCATGGCAGTAACTAATCACTGACTTTTGGTAGGATCTTTCCCAAGGACTCTCCAGAGTTATTTTGATATTACCATATTACCATATTACCATATTACCATATCTTTAGATATTACCATATCTTCTCCTCCATTCTTCTCCTTATATTAGTATTGATAAACCCTTCACTGCACAAAATGAGTAAAATTTCAGGAAGAAAAAGTAAGTCATAGGGGGAATTTGGTATCTTCTGTTCACATACAGACGTTAATGAACTGCACAAGACTGACTTTCAAAACACTACATCCCTCTAGAGATATCACCATTTAGAGCTTGTTGAGAACAGAAGATGTAAGAGGACAGCTGGTAAGAAGTGACCAGTCAGTGAAGAATCAACATGAAGGATGTTCTAGGAAATGGAAATCCAACTGAGACCACACAGGTTAATTCCAGATATAGCCACAAAACTTTGTTGAATAACATTTTTTCAGACAGCCTCACCAAGAAGGTCAAACTCGATCAAGGATTTCAGCTTCCCACATGACTGAAGAATCCTGTAGTTGAAGTTCACTCATGCCAGAAAAAGGTTTTTATATCATGACGGTGTAATCCCACCCATGGTGTAGGATGGCACAGTGCCGTTGTTGCGGTGGCTTTGCAGGATTTAAGGTCGAGATACCAGCCGCAGGGGGCAGTGGACAAGGAAGAGGCCAGTTGGGTACAAGGAGCTGGTCTGGACCGTCTCAGTTATGGCGATGTTGGAGCAACAGCCCATGAGCCCCTGCGATTGGGGAATTAAGCATGCACATCTGTAACAGTTCATTGGCCCTGCACTCTCCCCACCCCTGTTCTGTATATGGTTTGTAGTCTAGAAAGTTCTCCCCAGCTCGATGCCCTATTGGTTCTCTGAGTTTGTACCCTCCCCTGTTTTAAACTTCTTGGCTGTCACCCCTTTACCTCTCCCTTTCTCCACCCCTCGGGCCTTCCCTGGTTGGCTCTTTGGAGCTATCCACTCCCCTCTTCCCTTGTAGCAGTGTGTCTGATTGGCACTGCATATCTGCCTTCCCTTATCCCATATTTAGTTAATAGCTAGAAAGTTCTTTACCCACAGTGTTATATTTGGGTTTTAAAGTTCTGTACCT